>JAFELL010001332.1:0-67716 GCA_019059645.1 Caranx melampygus | reverse complement strand
CGGTCGTGGCTCACTTACTATTCTCACCGGGGCCAGCGCTGCGGCCAGCTGCCCCCCCCCCCTGATTCCTGCTCTGTACAGTGTGCCCCAGTGTTTGAACGGGTGGCCGAGTGTCTCTCTGAGTCCGGCCCGCTCGCGTGGCTCACTTACTATTCTCACGGGGGCCAGCGGCTGCGGCCAGCTGCCCCCGCCCCCCATTCCTGCTCTGTACAGTGTGCCCCAGTGTTTGAACGGGTGGCGAGTGTCTCTGCTGAGTCCGCCCGCTCGGCGTGGCTCACTTACTATTCTCACCGGGGGCCAGCGGCTGCGGCCAGCTGCCCCCGCCCCCCTGATTCCTGCTCTGTACAGTGTGCCCAGTGTTTGAACGGGTGGCCGAGTGTCTCTGCTGAGTCCGGCCCGCTCGGCGTGGCTCACTTACTATTCTCACCGGGGGCCAGCGGCTGCGGCCAGCTGCCCCCGCCCCCCTGATTCCTGCTCTGTACAGTGTGCCCCAGTGTTTGAACGGGTGGCCGAGTGTCTCTGCTGAGTCCGGCCCGCTCGGCGTGGCTCACTTACTATTCTCACCGGGGCCAGCGGCTGCGGCCAGCTGCCCCCGCCCCCCTGATTCCTGCTCTGTACAGTGTGCCCCAGTGTTTGAACGGTGGCCGAGTGTCTCTGCTGAGTCCGGCCCGCTCGGCGTGGCTCACTTACTATTCTCACCGGGGGCCAGCGGCTGCGGCCAGCTGCCCCCGCCCCCCTGATTCCTGCTCTGTACAGTGTGCCCCATGTTTGAACGGGTGGCCGAGTGTCTCTGCTGAGTCCGGCCCGCTCGGCGTGGCTCACTTACTATTCTCACCGGGGCCAGCGGCTGCGGCCAGCTGCCCCCGCCCCCCTGATTCCTGCTCTGTACAGTGTGCCCCAGTGTTTGAACGGGTGGCCGAGTGTCTCTGCTGAGTCCGGCCCGCTCGGCGTGGCTCACTTACTATTCTCACCGGGGGCCAGCGGCTGCGGCCAGCTGCCCCCGCCCCCCTGATTCCTGCTCTGTACAGTGTGCCCCAGTGTTTGAACGGGTGGCCGAGTGTCTCTGCTGAGTCCGGCCCGCTCGGCGTGGCTCACTTACTATTCTCACCGGGGCCCAGCGGCTGCGGCCAGCTGCCCCCGCCCCCCTGATTCCTGCTCTGTACAGTGTGCCCCAGTGTTTGAACGGGTGGCCGAGTGTCTCTGCTGAGTCCGGCCCGCTCGGCGTGGCTCACTTACTATTCTCACCGGGGGCCAGCGGCTGCGGCCAGCTGCCCCCGCCCCCCTGATTCCTGCTCTGTACAGTGTGCCCCAGTGTTTGAACGGGTGGCCGAGTGTCTCTGCTGAGTCCGGCCCGCTCGGCGTGGCTCACTTACTATTCTCACCGGGGCCAGCGGCTGCGGCCAGCTGCCCCCGCCCCCCTGATTCCTGCTCTGTACAGTGTGCCCCAGTGTTTGAACGGGTGGCCGAGTGTCTCTGCTGAGTCCGGCCCGCTCGGCGTGGCTCACTTACTATTCTCACCGGGGGCCAGCGGCTGCGGCCAGCTGCCCCCGCCCCCCTGATTCCTGCTCTGTACAGTGTGCCCCAGTGTTTGAACGGGTGGCCGAGTGTCTCTGCTGAGTCCGGCCCGCTCGGCGTGGCTCACTTACTATTCTCACCGGGGGCCAGCGGCTGCGGCCAGCTGCCCCCGCCCCCCTGATTCCTGCTCTGTACAGTGTGCCCCAGTGTTTGAACGGGTGGCCGAGTGTCTCTGCTGAGTCCGGCCCGCTCGGCGTGGCTCACTTACTATTCTCACCGGGGGCCAGCGGCTGCGGCCAGCTGCCCCCGCCCCCCTGATTCCTGCTCTGTACAGTGTGCCCCAGTGTTTGAACGGGTGGCCGAGTGTCTCTGCTGAGTCCGGCCCGCTCGGCGTGGCTCACTTACTATTCTCACCGGGGGCCAGCGGCTGCGGCCAGCTGCCCCCGCCCCCCTGATTCCTGCTCTGTACAGTGTGCCCCAGTGTTTGAACGGGTGGCCGAGTGTCTCTGCTGAGTCCGCCCGCTCGGCGTGGCTCACTTACTATTCTCACCGGGGGCCAGCGGCTGCGGCCAGCTGCCCCCGCCCCCCTGATTCCTGCTCTGTACAGTGTGCCCCAGTGTTTGAACGGTGGCCGAGTGTCTCTGCTGAGTCCGGCCCGCTCGGCGTGGCTCACTTACTATTCTCACCGGGGCCAGCGGCTGCGGCCAGCTGCCCCCGCCCCCCTGATTCCTGCTCTGTACAGTGTGCCCCAGTTTTGAACGGGTGGCCGAGTGTCTCTGCTGAGTCCGGCCCGCTCGGCGTGGCTCACTTACTATTCTCACCGGGGGCCAGCGGCTGCGGCCAGCTGCCCCCGCCCCCCTGATTCCTGCTCTGTACAGTGTGCCCCAGTGTTTGAACGGGTGGCCGAGTGTCTCTGCTGAGTCCGGCCCGCTCGGCGTGGCTCACTTACTATTCTCACCGGGGCCAGCGGCTGCGGCCAGCTGCCCCCGCCCCCCTGATTCCTGCTCTGTACAGTGTGCCCCAGTGTTTGAACGGGTGGCCGAGTGTCTCTGCTGAGTCCGGCCCGCTCGGCGTGGCTCACTTACTATTCTCACCGGGGGCCAGCGGCTGCGGCCAGCTGCCCCCGCCCCCCTGATTCCTGCTCTGTACAGTGTGCCCCAGTGTTTGAACGGGTGGCCGAGTGTCTCTGCTGAGTCCGGCCCGCTCGGCGTGGCTCACTTACTATTCTCACCGGGGGCCAGCGGCTGCGGCCAGCTGCCCCCGCCCCCCTGATTCCTGCTCTGTACAGTGTGCCCCAGTGTTTGAACGGGTGGCCGAGTGTCTCTGCTGAGTCCGGCCCGCTCGGCGTGGCTCACTTACTATTCTCACCGGGGGCCAGCGGCTGCGGCCAGCTGCCCCCGCCCCCCTGATTCCTGCTCTGTACAGTGTGCCCCAGTGTTTGAACGGGTGGCCGAGTGTCTCTGCTGAGTCCGGCCCGCTCGGCGTGGCTCACTTACTATTCTCACCGGGGGCCAGCGGCTGCGGCCAGCTGCCCCCGCCCCCCTGATTCCTGCTCTGTACAGTGTGCCCCAGTGTTTGAACGGGTGGCCGAGTGTCTCTGCTGAGTCCGGCCCGCTCGGCGTGGCTCACTTACTATTCTCACCGGGGGCCAGCGGCTGCGGCCAGCTGCCCCCGCCCCCTGATTCCTGCTCTGTACAGTGTGCCCCAGTGTTTGAACGGGTGGCCGAGTGTCTCTGCTGAGTCCGGCCCGCTCGGCGTGGCTCACTTACTATTCTCACCGGGGCCAGCGGCTGCGGCCAGCTGCCCCCGCCCCCCTGATTCCTGCTCTGTACAGTGTGCCCCAGTGTTTGAACGGGTGGCCGAGTGTCTCTGCTGAGTCCGGCCCGCTCGGCGTGGCTCACTTACTATTCTCACCGGGGGCCAGCGGCTGCGGCCAGCTGCCCCCCCCCCCTGATTCCTGCTCTGTACAGTGTGCCCCAGTGTTTGAACGGGTGGCCGAGTGTCTCTGCTGAGTCCGGCCCGCTCGGCGTGGCTCACTTACTATTCTCACCGGGGCCAGCGGCTGCGGCCAGCTGCCCCCGCCCCCCTGATTCCTGCTCTGTACAGTGTGCCCCAGTGTTTGAACGGGTGCCGAGTGTCTCTGCTGAGTCCGGCCCGCTCGGCGTGGCTCACTTACTATTCTCACCGGGGCCAGCGGCTGCGGCCAGCTGCCCCCCCCCCCTGATTCCTGCTCTGTACAGTGTGCCCCAGTGTTTGAACGGGTGGCCGAGTGTCTCTGCTGAGTCCGGCCCGCTCGGCGTGGCTCACTTACTATTCTCACCGGGGGCCAGCGGGCGGCCAGCTGCCCCCGCCCCCCTGATTCCTGCTCTGTACAGTGTGCCCCAGTGTTTGAACGGGTGGCCGAGTGTCTCTGCTGAGTCCGGCCCGCTCGGCGTGGCTCACTTACTATTCTCACCGGGGCCAGCGGCTGCGGCCAGCTGCCCCCGCCCCCCTGATTCCTGCTCTGTACAGTGTGCCCCAGTGTTTGAACGGTGGCCGAGTGTCTCTGCTGAGTCCGGCCCGCTCGGCGTGGCTCACTTACTATTCTCACCGGGGCCAGCGGCTGCGGCCAGCTGCCCCCGCCCCCCTGATTCCTGCTCTGTACAGTGTGCCCCAGTGTTTGAACGGGTGCCGAGTGTCTCTGCTGAGTCCGGCCCGCTCGGCGTGGCTCACTTACTATTCTCACCGGGGCCAGCGGCTGCGGCCAGCTGCCCCCGCCCCCCTGATTCCTGCTCTGTACAGTGTGCCCCAGTGTTTGAACGGGTGGCCGAGTGTCTCTGCTGAGTCCGGCCCGCTCGGCGTGGCTCACTTACTATTCTCACCGGGGGCCAGCGGCTGCGGCCAGCTGCCCCCGCCCCCCTGATTCCTGCTCTGTACAGTGTGCCCCAGTGTTTGAACGGGTGGCCGAGTGTCTCTGCTGAGTCCGGCCCGCTCGGCGTGGCTCACTTACTATTCTCACCGGGGGCCAGCGGCTGCGGCCAGCTGCCCCCGCCCCCCTGATTCCTGCTCTGTACAGTGTGCCCCAGTGTTTGAACGGGTGGCCGAGTGTCTCTGCTGAGTCCGGCCCGCTCGGCGTGGCTCACTTACTATTCTCACCGGGGGCCAGCGGCTGCGGCCAGCTGCCCCCGCCCCCCTGATTCCTGCTCTGTACAGTGTGCCCCAGTGTTTGAACGGGTGGCCGAGTGTCTCTGCTGAGTCCGGCCCGCTCGGCGTGGCTCACTTACTATTCTCACCGGGGCCAGCGGCTGCGGCCAGCTGCCCCCGCCCCCCTGATTCCTGCTCTGTACAGTGTGCCCCAGTGTTTGAACGGGTGGCCGAGTGTCTCTGCTGAGTCCGGCCCGCTCGGCGTGGCTCACTTACTATTCTCACCGGGGGCCAGCGGCTGCGGCCAGCTGCCCCCGCCCCCCTGATTCCTGCTCTGTACAGTGTGCCCCAGTGTTTGAACGGGTGGCCGAGTGTCTCTGCTGAGTCCGGCCCGCTCGGCGTGGCTCACTTACTATTCTCACCGGGGCCAGCGGCTGCGGCCAGCTGCCCCCCCCCCCTGATTCCTGCTCTGTACAGTGTGCCCCAGTGTTTGAACGGGTGGCCGAGTGTCTCTGCTGAGTCCGGCCCGCTCGGCGTGGCTCACTTACTATTCTCACCGGGGCCAGCGGCTGCGGCCAGCTGCCCCCGCCCCCCTGATTCCTGCTCTGTACAGTGTGCCCCAGTGTTTGAACGGTGGCCGAGTGTCTCTGCTGAGTCCGGCCCGCTCGGCGTGGCTCACTTACTATTCTCACCGGGGGCCAGCGGCTGCGGCCAGCTGCCCCCGCCCCCCTGATTCCTGCTCTGTACAGTGTGCCCCAGTGTTTGAACGGGTGGCCGAGTGTCTCTGCTGAGTCCGGCCCGCTCGGCGTGGCTCACTTACTATTCTCACCGGGGCCAGCGGCTGCGGCCAGCTGCCCCCGCCCCCCTGATTCCTGCTCTGTACAGTGTGCCCCAGTGTTTGAACGGGTGGCCGAGTGTCTCTGCTGAGTCCGGCCCGCTCGGCGTGGCTCACTTACTATTCTCACCGGGGGCCAGCGGCTGCGGCCAGCTGCCCCCGCCCCCCTGATTCCTGCTCTGTACAGTGTGCCCCAGTGTTTGAACGGGTGGCCGAGTGTCTCTGCTGAGTCCGGCCCGCTCGGCGTGGCTCACTTACTATTCTCACCGGGGGCCAGCGGCTGCGGCCAGCTGCCCCCGCCCCCCTGATTCCTGCTCTGTACAGTGTGCCCCAGTGTTTGAACGGGTGGCCGAGTGTCTCTGCTGAGTCCGGCCCGCTCGGCGTGGCTCACTTACTATTCTCACCGGGGCCAGCGGCTGCGGCCAGCTGCCCCCGCCCCCCTGATTCCTGCTCTGTACAGTGTGCCCCAGTGTTTGAACGGGTGGCCGAGTGTCTCTGCTGAGTCCGGCCCGCTCGGCGTGGCTCACTTACTATTCTCACCGGGGCCAGCGGCTGCGGCCAGCTGCCCCCGCCCCCCTGATTCCTGCTCTGTACAGTGTGCCCCAGTGTTTGAACGGGTGGCCGAGTGTCTCTGCTGAGTCCGGCCCGCTCGGCGTGGCTCACTTACTATTCTCACCGGGGGCCAGCGGCTGCGGCCAGCTGCCCCCGCCCCCCTGATTCCTGCTCTGTACAGTGTGCCCCAGTGTTTGAACGGGTGGCCGAGTGTCTCTGCTGAGTCCGGCCCGCTCGGCGTGGCTCACTTACTATTCTCACCGGGGGCCAGCGGCTGCGGCCAGCTGCCCCCGCCCCCCTGATTCCTGCTCTGTACAGTGTGCCCCAGTGTTTGAACGGGTGGCCGAGTGTCTCTGCTGAGTCCGGCCCGCTCGGCGTGGCTCACTTACTATTCTCACCGGGGGCCAGCGGCTGCGGCCAGCTGCCCCCGCCCCCCTGATTCCTGCTCTGTACAGTGTGCCCCAGTGTTTGAACGGGTGGCCGAGTGTCTCTGCTGAGTCCGGCCCGCTCGGCGTGGCTCACTTACTATTCTCACCGGGGGCCAGCGGCTGCGGCCAGCTGCCCCCGCCCCCCTGATTCCTGCTCTGTACAGTGTGCCCCAGTGTTTGAACGGGTGGCCGAGTGTCTCTGCTGAGTCCGGCCCGCTCGGCGTGGCTCACTTACTATTCTCACCGGGGGCCAGCGGCTGCGGCCAGCTGCCCCCGCCCCCCTGATTCCTGCTCTGTACAGTGTGCCCCAGTGTTTGAACGGGTGGCCGAGTGTCTCTGCTGAGTCCGGCCCGCTCGGCGTGGCTCACTTACTATTCTCACCGGGGGCCAGCGGCTGCGGCCAGCTGCCCCCGCCCCCCTGATTCCTGCTCTGTACAGTGTGCCCCAGTGTTTGAACGGGTGGCCGAGTGTCTCTGCTGAGTCCGGCCCGCTCGGCGTGGCTCACTTACTATTCTCACCGGGGGCCAGCGGCTGCGGCCAGCTGCCCCCGCCCCCCTGATTCCTGCTCTGTACAGTGTGCCCCAGTGTTTGAACGGGTGGCCGAGTGTCTCTGCTGAGTCCGGCCCGCTCGGCGTGGCTCACTTACTATTCTCACCGGGGGCCAGCGGCTGCGGCCAGCTGCCCCCGCCCCCCTGATTCCTGCTCTGTACAGTGTGCCCCAGTGTTTGAACGGGTGGCCGAGTGTCTCTGCTGAGTCCGGCCCGCTCGGCGTGGCTCACTTACTATTCTCACCGGGGGCCAGCGGCTGCGGCCAGCTGCCCCCGCCCCCCTGATTCCTGCTCTGTACAGTGTGCCCCAGTGTTTGAACGGGTGGCCGAGTGTCTCTGCTGAGTCCGGCCCGCTCGGCGTGGCTCACTTACTATTCTCACCGGGGGCCAGCGGCTGCGGCCAGCTGCCCCCGCCCCCCTGATTCCTGCTCTGTACAGTGTGCCCCAGTGTTTGAACGGGTGGCCGAGTGTCTCTGCTGAGTCCGGCCCGCTCGGCGTGGCTCACTTACTATTCTCACCGGGGGCCAGCGGCTGCGGCCAGCTGCCCCCGCCCCCCTGATTCCTGCTCTGTACAGTGTGCCCCAGTGTTTGAACGGGTGGCCGAGTGTCTCTGCTGAGTCCGGCCCGCTCGGCGTGGCTCACTTACTATTCTCACCGGGGCCAGCGGCTGCGGCCAGCTGCCCCCGCCCCCCTGATTCCTGCTCTGTACAGTGTGCCCCAGTGTTTGAACGGGTGGCCGAGTGTCTCTGCTGAGTCCGGCCCGCTCGGCGTGGCTCACTTACTATTCTCACCGGGGGCCAGCGGCTGCGGCCAGCTGCCCCCGCCCCCCTGATTCCTGCTCTGTACAGTGTGCCCCAGTGTTTGAACGGGTGGCCGAGTGTCTCTGCTGAGTCCGGCCCGCTCGGCGTGGCTCACTTACTATTCTCACCGGGGCCAGCGGCTGCGGCCAGCTGCCCCCGCCCCCCTGATTCCTGCTCTGTACAGTGTGCCCCAGTGTTTGAACGGGTGGCCGAGTGTCTCTGCTGAGTCCGGCCCGCTCGGCGTGGCTCACTTACTATTCTCACCGGGGGCCAGCGGCTGCGGCCAGCTGCCCCCGCCCCCCTGATTCCTGCTCTGTACAGTGTGCCCCAGTGTTTGAACGGGTGGCCGAGTGTCTCTGCTGAGTCCGGCCCGCTCGGCGTGGCTCACTTACTATTCTCACCGGGGCCAGCGGCTGCGGCCAGCTGCCCCCGCCCCCCTGATTCCTGCTCTGTACAGTGTGCCCCAGTGTTTGAACGGGTGGCCGAGTGTCTCTGCTGAGTCCGGCCCGCTCGGCGTGGCTCACTTACTATTCTCACCGGGGGCCAGCGGCTGCGGCCAGCTGCCCCCGCCCCCCTGATTCCTGCTCTGTACAGTGTGCCCCAGTGTTTGAACGGGTGGCCGAGTGTCTCTGCTGAGTCCGGCCCGCTCGGCGTGGCTCACTTACTATTCTCACCGGGGCCAGCGGCTGCGGCCAGCTGCCCCCGCCCCCTGATTCCTGCTCTGTACAGTGTGCCCCAGTGTTTGAACGGGTGGCCGAGTGTCTCTGCTGAGTCCGGCCCGCTCGGCGTGGCTCACTTACTATTCTCACCGGGGGCCAGCGGCTGCGGCCAGCTGCCCCCGCCCCCCTGATTCCTGCTCTGTACAGTGTGCCCCAGTGTTTGAACGGGTGGCCGAGTGTCTCTGCTGAGTCCGGCCCGCTCGGCGTGGCTCACTTACTATTCTCACCGGGGGCCAGCGGCTGCGGCCAGCTGCCCCCGCCCCCCTGATTCCTGCTCTGTACAGTGTGCCCCAGTGTTTGAACGGGTGGCCGAGTGTCTCTGCTGAGTCCGCCCGCTCGGCGTGGCTCACTTACTATTCTCACCGGGGGCCAGCGGCTGCGGCCAGCTGCCCCCGCCCCCCTGATTCCTGCTCTGTACAGTGTGCCCCAGTGTTTGAACGGGTGGCCGAGTGTCTCTGCTGAGTCCGGCCCGCTCGGCGTGGCTCACTTACTATTCTCACCGGGGCCAGCGGCTGCGGCCAGCTGCCCCCGCCCCCCTGATTCCTGCTCTGTACAGTGTGCCCCAGTGTTTGAACGGGTGGCCGAGTGTCTCTGCTGAGTCCGGCCCGCTCGGCGTGGCTCACTTACTATTCTCACCGGGGGCCAGCGGCTGCGGCCAGCTGCCCCCGCCCCCCTGATTCCTGCTCTGTACAGTGTGCCCCAGTGTTTGAACGGGTGGCCGAGTGTCTCTGCTGAGTCCGGCCCGCTCGGCGTGGCTCACTTACTATTCTCACCGGGGGCCAGCGGCTGCGGCCAGCTGCCCCCGCCCCCCTGATTCCTGCTCTGTACAGTGTGCCCCAGTGTTTGAACGGGTGGCCGAGTGTCTCTGCTGAGTCCGGCCCGCTCGGCGTGGCTCACTTACTATTCTCACCGGGGGCCAGCGGCTGCGGCCAGCTGCCCCCGCCCCCCTGATTCCTGCTCTGTACAGTGTGCCCCAGTGTTTGAACGGGTGGCCGAGTGTCTCTGCTGAGTCCGGCCCGCTCGGCGTGGCTCACTTACTATTCTCACCGGGGGCCAGCGGCTGCGGCCAGCTGCCCCCGCCCCCCTGATTCCTGCTCTGTACAGTGTGCCCCAGTGTTTGAACGGGTGGCCGAGTGTCTCTGCTGAGTCCGGCCCGCTCGGCGTGGCTCACTTACTATTCTCACCGGGGGCCAGCGGCTGCGGCCAGCTGCCCCCGCCCCCCTGATTCCTGCTCTGTACAGTGTGCCCCAGTGTTTGAACGGGTGGCCGAGTGTCTCTGCTGAGTCCGGCCCGCTCGGCGTGGCTCACTTACTATTCTCACCGGGGGCCAGCGGCTGCGGCCAGCTGCCCCCGCCCCCCTGATTCCTGCTCTGTACAGTGTGCCCCAGTGTTTGAACGGGTGGCCGAGTGTCTCTGCTGAGTCCGGCCCGCTCGGCGTGGCTCACTTACTATTCTCACCGGGGGCCAGCGGCTGCGGCCAGCTGCCCCCGCCCCCCTGATTCCTGCTCTGTACAGTGTGCCCCAGTGTTTGAACGGGTGGCCGAGTGTCTCTGCTGAGTCCGGCCCGCTCGGCGTGGCTCACTTACTATTCTCACCGGGGCCAGCGGCTGCGGCCAGCTGCCCCCGCCCCCCTGATTCCTGCTCTGTACAGTGTGCCCCAGTGTTTGAACGGGTGGCCGAGTGTCTCTGCTGAGTCCGGCCCGCTCGGCGTGGCTCACTTACTATTCTCACCGGGGGCCAGCGGCTGCGGCCAGCTGCCCCCGCCCCCCTGATTCCTGCTCTGTACAGTGTGCCCCAGTGTTTGAACGGGTGGCCGAGTGTCTCTGCTGAGTCCGGCCCGCTCGGCGTGGCTCACTTACTATTCTCACCGGGGGCCAGCGGCTGCGGCCAGCTGCCCCCGCCCCCCTGATTCCTGCTCTGTACAGTGTGCCCCAGTGTTTGAACGGGTGGCCGAGTGTCTCTGCTGAGTCCGGCCCGCTCGGCGTGGCTCACTTACTATTCTCACCGGGGGCCAGCGGCTGCGGCCAGCTGCCCCCGCCCCCCTGATTCCTGCTCTGTACAGTGTGCCCCAGTGTTTGAACGGGTGGCCGAGTGTCTCTGCTGAGTCCGGCCCGCTCGGCGTGGCTCACTTACTATTCTCACCGGGGGCCAGCGGCTGCGGCCAGCTGCCCCCGCCCCCCTGATTCCTGCTCTGTACAGTGTGCCCCAGTGTTTGAACGGGTGGCCGAGTGTCTCTGCTGAGTCCGGCCCGCTCGGCGTGGCTCACTTACTATTCTCACCGGGGGCCAGCGGCTGCGGCCAGCTGCCCCCGCCCCCCTGATTCCTGCTCTGTACAGTGTGCCCCAGTGTTTGAACGGGTGGCCGAGTGTCTCTGCTGAGTCCGGCCCGCTCGGCGTGGCTCACTTACTATTCTCACCGGGGGCCAGCGGCTGCGGCCAGCTGCCCCCGCCCCCCTGATTCCTGCTCTGTACAGTGTGCCCCAGTGTTTGAACGGGTGGCCGAGTGTCTCTGCTGAGTCCGGCCCGCTCGGCGTGGCTCACTTACTATTCTCACCGGGGGCCAGCGGCTGCGGCCAGCTGCCCCCGCCCCCTGATTCCTGCTCTGTACAGTGTGCCCCAGTGTTTGAACGGGTGGCCGAGTGTCTCTGCTGAGTCCGGCCCGCTCGGCGTGGCTCACTTACTATTCTCACCGGGGGCCAGCGGCTGCGGCCAGCTGCCCCCGCCCCCCTGATTCCTGCTCTGTACAGTGTGCCCCAGTGTTTGAACGGGTGGCCGAGTGTCTCTGCTGAGTCCGGCCCGCTCGGCGTGGCTCACTTACTATTCTCACCGGGGGCCAGCGGCTGCGGCCAGCTGCCCCCGCCCCCTGATTCCTGCTCTGTACAGTGTGCCCCAGTGTTTGAACGGGTGGCCGAGTGTCTCTGCTGAGTCCGGCCCGCTCGGCGTGGCTCACTTACTATTCTCACCGGGGGCCAGCGGCTGCGGCCAGCTGCCCCCGCCCCCCTGATTCCTGCTCTGTACAGTGTGCCCCAGTGTTTGAACGGGTGGCCGAGTGTCTCTGCTGAGTCCGGCCCGCTCGGCGTGGCTCACTTACTATTCTCACCGGGGGCCAGCGGCTGCGGCCAGCTGCCCCCGCCCCCCTGATTCCTGCTCTGTACAGTGTGCCCCAGTGTTTGAACGGGTGGCCGAGTGTCTCTGCTGAGTCCGGCCCGCTCGGCGTGGCTCACTTACTATTCTCACCGGGGGCCAGCGGCTGCGGCCAGCTGCCCCCGCCCCCTGATTCCTGCTCTGTACAGTGTGCCCCAGTGTTTGAACGGGTGGCCGAGTGTCTCTGCTGAGTCCGGCCCGCTCGGCGTGGCTCACTTACTATTCTCACCGGGGGCCAGCGGCTGCGGCCAGCTGCCCCGCCCCCCTGATTCCTGCTCTGTACAGTGTGCCCCAGTGTTTGAACGGGTGGCCGAGTGTCTCTGCTGAGTCCGGCCCGCTCGGCGTGGCTCACTTACTATTCTCACCGGGGGCCAGCGGCTGCGGCCAGCTGCCCCCGCCCCCCTGATTCCTGCTCTGTACAGTGTGCCCCAGTGTTTGAACGGGTGGCCGAGTGTCTCTGCTGAGTCCGGCCCGCTCGGCGTGGCTCACTTACTATTCTCACCGGGGGCCAGCGGCTGCGGCCAGCTGCCCCCGCCCCCCTGATTCCTGCTCTGTACAGTGTGCCCCAGTGTTTGAACGGGTGGCCGAGTGTCTCTGCTGAGTCCGGCCCGCTCGGCGTGGCTCACTTACTATTCTCACCGGGGGCCAGCGGCTGCGGCCAGCTGCCCCCGCCCCCTGATTCCTGCTCTGTACAGTGTGCCCCAGTGTTTGAACGGGTGGCCGAGTGTCTCTGCTGAGTCCGGCCCGCTCGGCGTGGCTCACTTACTATTCTCACCGGGGGCCAGCGGCTGCGGCCAGCTGCCCCCGCCCCCCTGATTCCTGCTCTGTACAGTGTGCCCCAGTGTTTGAACGGGTGGCCGAGTGTCTCTGCTGAGTCCGGCCCGCTCGGCGTGGCTCACTTACTATTCTCACCGGGGGCCAGCGGCTGCGGCCAGCTGCCCCCGCCCCCCTGATTCCTGCTCTGTACAGTGTGCCCCAGTGTTTGAACGGGTGGCCGAGTGTCTCTGCTGAGTCCGGCCCGCTCGGCGTGGCTCACTTACTATTCTCACCGGGGGCCAGCGGCTGCGGCCAGCTGCCCCCGCCCCCCTGATTCCTGCTCTGTACAGTGTGCCCCAGTGTTTGAACGGGTGGCCGAGTGTCTCTGCTGAGTCCGGCCCGCTCGGCGTGGCTCACTTACTATTCTCACCGGGGGCCAGCGGCTGCGGCCAGCTGCCCCCGCCCCCTGATTCCTGCTCTGTACAGTGTGCCCCAGTGTTTGAACGGGTGGCCGAGTGTCTCTGCTGAGTCCGGCCCGCTCGGCGTGGCTCACTTACTATTCTCACCGGGGGCCAGCGGCTGCGGCCAGCTGCCCCCGCCCCCCTGATTCCTGCTCTGTACAGTGTGCCCCAGTGTTTGAACGGGTGGCCGAGTGTCTCTGCTGAGTCCGGCCCGCTCGGCGTGGCTCACTTACTATTCTCACCGGGGGCCAGCGGCTGCGGCCAGCTGCCCCCGCCCCCCTGATTCCTGCTCTGTACAGTGTGCCCCAGTGTTTGAACGGGTGGCCGAGTGTCTCTGCTGAGTCCGGCCCGCTCGGCGTGGCTCACTTACTATTCTCACCGGGGGCCAGCGGCTGCGGCCAGCTGCCCCCGCCCCCCTGATTCCTGCTCTGTACAGTGTGCCCCAGTGTTTGAACGGGTGGCCGAGTGTCTCTGCTGAGTCCGGCCCGCTCGGCGTGGCTCACTTACTATTCTCACCGGGGGCCAGCGGCTGCGGCCAGCTGCCCCCGCCCCCCTGATTCCTGCTCTGTACAGTGTGCCCCAGTGTTTGAACGGGTGGCCGAGTGTCTCTGCTGAGTCCGGCCCGCTCGGCGTGGCTCACTTACTATTCTCACCGGGGGCCAGCGGCTGCGGCCAGCTGCCCCCGCCCCCCTGATTCCTGCTCTGTACAGTGTGCCCCAGTGTTTGAACGGGTGGCCGAGTGTCTCTGCTGAGTCCGGCCCGCTCGGCGTGGCTCACTTACTATTCTCACCGGGGGCCAGCGGCTGCGGCCAGCTGCCCCCGCCCCCTGATTCCTGCTCTGTACAGTGTGCCCCAGTGTTTGAACGGGTGGCCGAGTGTCTCTGCTGAGTCCGGCCCGCTCGGCGTGGCTCACTTACTATTCTCACCGGGGGCCAGCGGCTGCGGCCAGCTGCCCCCGCCCCCTGATTCCTGCTCTGTACAGTGTGCCCCAGTGTTTGAACGGGTGGCCGAGTGTCTCTGCTGAGTCCGGCCCGCTCGGCGTGGCTCACTTACTATTCTCACCGGGGGCCAGCGGCTGCGGCCAGCTGCCCCCGCCCCCCTGATTCCTGCTCTGTACAGTGTGCCCCAGTGTTTGAACGGGTGGCCGAGTGTCTCTGCTGAGTCCGGCCCGCTCGGCGTGGCTCACTTACTATTCTCACCGGGGGCCAGCGGCTGCGGCCAGCTGCCCCCGCCCCCTGATTCCTGCTCTGTACAGTGTGCCCCAGTGTTTGAACGGGTGGCCGAGTGTCTCTGCTGAGTCCGGCCCGCTCGGCGTGGCTCACTTACTATTCTCACCGGGGGCCAGCGGCTGCGGCCAGCTGCCCCCGCCCCCTGATTCCTGCTCTGTACAGTGTGCCCCAGTGTTTGAACGGGTGGCCGAGTGTCTCTGCTGAGTCCGGCCCGCTCGGCGTGGCTCACTTACTATTCTCACCGGGGGCCAGCGGCTGCGGCCAGCTGCCCCCGCCCCCCTGATTCCTGCTCTGTACAGTGTGCCCCAGTGTTTGAACGGGTGGCCGAGTGTCTCTGCTGAGTCCGGCCCGCTCGGCGTGGCTCACTTACTATTCTCACCGGGGGCCAGCGGCTGCGGCCAGCTGCCCCCGCCCCCTGATTCCTGCTCTGTACAGTGTGCCCCAGTGTTTGAACGGGTGGCCGAGTGTCTCTGCTGAGTCCGGCCCGCTCGGCGTGGCTCACTTACTATTCTCACCGGGGGCCAGCGGCTGCGGCCAGCTGCCCCCGCCCCCTGATTCCTGCTCTGTACAGTGTGCCCCAGTGTTTGAACGGGTGGCCGAGTGTCTCTGCTGAGTCCGGCCCGCTCGGCGTGGCTCACTTACTATTCTCACCGGGGGCCAGCGGCTGCGGCCAGCTGCCCCCGCCCCCTGATTCCTGCTCTGTACAGTGTGCCCCAGTGTTTGAACGGGTGGCCGAGTGTCTCTGCTGAGTCCGGCCCGCTCGGCGTGGCTCACTTACTATTCTCACGGGGGCCAGCGGCTGCGGCCAGCTGCCCCCGCCCCCCTGATTCCTGCTCTGTACAGTGTGCCCCAGTGTTTGAACGGGTGGCCGAGTGTCTCTGCTGAGTCCGGCCCGCTCGGCGTGGCTCACTTACTATTCTCACCGGGGGCCAGCGGCTGCGGCCAGCTGCCCCCGCCCCCTGATTCCTGCTCTGTACAGTGTGCCCCAGTGTTTGAACGGGTGGCCGAGTGTCTCTGCTGAGTCCGGCCCGCTCGGCGTGGCTCACTTACTATTCTCACCGGGGGCCAGCGGCTGCGGCCAGCTGCCCCCGCCCCCCTGATTCCTGCTCTGTACAGTGTGCCCCAGTGTTTGAACGGGTGGCCGAGTGTCTCTGCTGAGTCCGGCCCGCTCGGCGTGGCTCACTTACTATTCTCACCGGGGGCCAGCGGCTGCGGCCAGCTGCCCCCGCCCCCCTGATTCCTGCTCTGTACAGTGTGCCCCAGTGTTTGAACGGGTGGCCGAGTGTCTCTGCTGAGTCCGGCCCGCTCGGCGTGGCTCACTTACTATTCTCACCGGGGGCCAGCGGCTGCGGCCAGCTGCCCCCGCCCCCCTGATTCCTGCTCTGTACAGTGTGCCCCAGTGTTTGAACGGGTGGCCGAGTGTCTCTGCTGAGTCCGGCCCGCTCGGCGTGGCTCACTTACTATTCTCACCGGGGGCCAGCGGCTGCGGCCAGCTGCCCCCGCCCCCCTGATTCCTGCTCTGTACAGTGTGCCCCAGTGTTTGAACGGGTGGCCGAGTGTCTCTGCTGAGTCCGGCCCGCTCGGCGTGGCTCACTTACTATTCTCACCGGGGGCCAGCGGCTGCGGCCAGCTGCCCCCGCCCCCCTGATTCCTGCTCTGTACAGTGTGCCCCAGTGTTTGAACGGGTGGCCGAGTGTCTCTGCTGAGTCCGGCCCGCTCGGCGTGGCTCACTTACTATTCTCACCGGGGGCCAGCGGCTGCGGCCAGCTGCCCCCGCCCCCCTGATTCCTGCTCTGTACAGTGTGCCCCAGTGTTTGAACGGGTGGCCGAGTGTCTCTGCTGAGTCCGGCCCGCTCGGCGTGGCTCACTTACTATTCTCACCGGGGCCAGCGGCTGCGGCCAGCTGCCCCCGCCCCCCTGATTCCTGCTCTGTACAGTGTGCCCCAGTGTTTGAACGGGTGGCCGAGTGTCTCTGCTGAGTCCGGCCCGCTCGGCGTGGCTCACTTACTATTCTCACCGGGGGCCAGCGGCTGCGGCCAGCTGCCCCCGCCCCCTGATTCCTGCTCTGTACAGTGTGCCCCAGTGTTTGAACGGGTGGCCGAGTGTCTCTGCTGAGTCCGGCCCGCTCGGCGTGGCTCACTTACTATTCTCACCGGGGGCCAGCGGCTGCGGCCAGCTGCCCCCGCCCCCCTGATTCCTGCTCTGTACAGTGTGCCCCAGTGTTTGAACGGGTGGCCGAGTGTCTCTGCTGAGTCCGGCCCGCTCGGCGTGGCTCACTTACTATTCTCACCGGGGGCCAGCGGCTGCGGCCAGCTGCCCCCGCCCCCCTGATTCCTGCTCTGTACAGTGTGCCCCAGTGTTTGAACGGGTGGCCGAGTGTCTCTGCTGAGTCCGGCCCGCTCGGCGTGGCTCACTTACTATTCTCACCGGGGGCCAGCGGCTGCGGCCAGCTGCCCCCGCCCCCCTGATTCCTGCTCTGTACAGTGTGCCCCAGTGTTTGAACGGGTGGCCGAGTGTCTCTGCTGAGTCCGGCCCGCTCGGCGTGGCTCACTTACTATTCTCACCGGGGGCCAGCGGCTGCGGCCAGCTGCCCCCGCCCCCTGATTCCTGCTCTGTACAGTGTGCCCCAGTGTTTGAACGGGTGGCCGAGTGTCTCTGCTGAGTCCGGCCCGCTCGGCGTGGCTCACTTACTATTCTCACCGGGGGCCAGCGGCTGCGGCCAGCTGCCCCCGCCCCCTGATTCCTGCTCTGTACAGTGTGCCCCAGTGTTTGAACGGGTGGCCGAGTGTCTCTGCTGAGTCCGGCCCGCTCGGCGTGGCTCACTTACTATTCTCACCGGGGGCCAGCGGCTGCGGCCAGCTGCCCCCGCCCCCCTGATTCCTGCTCTGTACAGTGTGCCCCAGTGTTTGAACGGGTGGCCGAGTGTCTCTGCTGAGTCCGGCCCGCTCGGCGTGGCTCACTTACTATTCTCACCGGGGGCCAGCGGCTGCGGCCAGCTGCCCCCGCCCCCCTGATTCCTGCTCTGTACAGTGTGCCCCAGTGTTTGAACGGGTGGCCGAGTGTCTCTGCTGAGTCCGGCCCGCTCGGCGTGGCTCACTTACTATTCTCACCGGGGGCCAGCGGCTGCGGCCAGCTGCCCCCGCCCCCCTGATTCCTGCTCTGTACAGTGTGCCCCAGTGTTTGAACGGGTGGCCGAGTGTCTCTGCTGAGTCCGGCCCGCTCGGCGTGGCTCACTTACTATTCTCACCGGGGGCCAGCGGCTGCGGCCAGCTGCCCCCGCCCCCTGATTCCTGCTCTGTACAGTGTGCCCCAGTGTTTGAACGGGTGGCCGAGTGTCTCTGCTGAGTCCGGCCCGCTCGGCGTGGCTCACTTACTATTCTCACCGGGGGCCAGCGGCTGCGGCCAGCTGCCCCCGCCCCCCTGATTCCTGCTCTGTACAGTGTGCCCCAGTGTTTGAACGGGTGGCCGAGTGTCTCTGCTGAGTCCGGCCCGCTCGGCGTGGCTCACTTACTATTCTCACCGGGGGCCAGCGGCTGCGGCCAGCTGCCCCCGCCCCCTGATTCCTGCTCTGTACAGTGTGCCCCAGTGTTTGAACGGGTGGCCGAGTGTCTCTGCTGAGTCCGGCCCGCTCGGCGTGGCTCACTTACTATTCTCACCGGGGGCCAGCGGCTGCGGCCAGCTGCCCCCGCCCCCCTGATTCCTGCTCTGTACAGTGTGCCCCAGTGTTTGAACGGGTGGCCGAGTGTCTCTGCTGAGTCCGGCCCGCTCGGCGTGGCTCACTTACTATTCTCACCGGGGGCCAGCGGCTGCGGCCAGCTGCCCCCGCCCCCCTGATTCCTGCTCTGTACAGTGTGCCCCAGTGTTTGAACGGGTGGCCGAGTGTCTCTGCTGAGTCCGGCCCGCTCGGCGTGGCTCACTTACTATTCTCACCGGGGGCCAGCGGCTGCGGCCAGCTGCCCCCGCCCCCTGATTCCTGCTCTGTACAGTGTGCCCCAGTGTTTGAACGGGTGGCCGAGTGTCTCTGCTGAGTCCGGCCCGCTCGGCGTGGCTCACTTACTATTCTCACCGGGGGCCAGCGGCTGCGGCCAGCTGCCCCCGCCCCCCTGATTCCTGCTCTGTACAGTGTGCCCCAGTGTTTGAACGGGTGGCCGAGTGTCTCTGCTGAGTCCGGCCCGCTCGGCGTGGCTCACTTACTATTCTCACCGGGGGCCAGCGGCTGCGGCCAGCTGCCCCCGCCCCCTGATTCCTGCTCTGTACAGTGTGCCCCAGTGTTTGAACGGGTGGCCGAGTGTCTCTGCTGAGTCCGGCCCGCTCGGCGTGGCTCACTTACTATTCTCACCGGGGGCCAGCGGCTGCGGCCAGCTGCCCCCGCCCCCTGATTCCTGCTCTGTACAGTGTGCCCCAGTGTTTGAACGGGTGGCCGAGTGTCTCTGCTGAGTCCGGCCCGCTCGGCGTGGCTCACTTACTATTCTCACCGGGGGCCAGCGGCTGCGGCCAGCTGCCCCCGCCCCCTGATTCCTGCTCTGTACAGTGTGCCCCAGTGTTTGAACGGGTGGCCGAGTGTCTCTGCTGAGTCCGGCCCGCTCGGCGTGGCTCACTTACTATTCTCACCGGGGGCCAGCGGCTGCGGCCAGCTGCCCCCGCCCCCCTGATTCCTGCTCTGTACAGTGTGCCCCAGTGTTTGAACGGGTGGCCGAGTGTCTCTGCTGAGTCCGGCCCGCTCGGCGTGGCTCACTTACTATTCTCACCGGGGGCCAGCGGCTGCGGCCAGCTGCCCCCGCCCCCCTGATTCCTGCTCTGTACAGTGTGCCCCAGTGTTTGAACGGGTGGCCGAGTGTCTCTGCTGAGTCCGGCCCGCTCGGCGTGGCTCACTTACTATTCTCACCGGGGGCCAGCGGCTGCGGCCAGCTGCCCCCGCCCCCTGATTCCTGCTCTGTACAGTGTGCCCCAGTGTTTGAACGGGTGGCCGAGTGTCTCTGCTGAGTCCGGCCCGCTCGGCGTGGCTCACTTACTATTCTCACCGGGGGCCAGCGGCTGCGGCCAGCTGCCCCCGCCCCCTGATTCCTGCTCTGTACAGTGTGCCCCAGTGTTTGAACGGGTGGCCGAGTGTCTCTGCTGAGTCCGGCCCGCTCGGCGTGGCTCACTTACTATTCTCACCGGGGGCCAGCGGCTGCGGCCAGCTGCCCCCGCCCCCTGATTCCTGCTCTGTACAGTGTGCCCCAGTGTTTGAACGGGTGGCCGAGTGTCTCTGCTGAGTCCGGCCCGCTCGGCGTGGCTCACTTACTATTCTCACCGGGGGCCAGCGGCTGCGGCCAGCTGCCCCCGCCCCCCTGATTCCTGCTCTGTACAGTGTGCCCCAGTGTTTGAACGGGTGGCCGAGTGTCTCTGCTGAGTCCGGCCCGCTCGGCGTGGCTCACTTACTATTCTCACCGGGGGCCAGCGGCTGCGGCCAGCTGCCCCCGCCCCCTGATTCCTGCTCTGTACAGTGTGCCCCAGTGTTTGAACGGGTGGCCGAGTGTCTCTGCTGAGTCCGGCCCGCTCGGCGTGGCTCACTTACTATTCTCACCGGGGGCCAGCGGCTGCGGCCAGCTGCCCCCGCCCCCCTGATTCCTGCTCTGTACAGTGTGCCCCAGTGTTTGAACGGGTGGCCGAGTGTCTCTGCTGAGTCCGGCCCGCTCGGCGTGGCTCACTTACTATTCTCACCGGGGGCCAGCGGCTGCGGCCAGCTGCCCCCGCCCCCCTGATTCCTGCTCTGTACAGTGTGCCCCAGTGTTTGAACGGGTGGCCGAGTGTCTCTGCTGAGTCCGGCCCGCTCGGCGTGGCTCACTTACTATTCTC
Source organism: Caranx melampygus (assembly GCA_019059645.1). NCBI lineage: Eukaryota > Metazoa > Chordata > Actinopteri > Carangiformes > Carangidae > Caranx > Caranx melampygus. Next base: position 47,769 of record JAFELL010001332.1, on the reverse strand, counting down.
ACCGGGGGCCAGCGGCTGCGGCCAGCTGCCCCCGCCCCCCTGATTCCTGCTCTGTACAGTGTGCCCCAGTGTTTGAACGGGTGGCCGAGTGTCTCTGCTGAGTCCGGCCCGCTCGGCGTGGCTCACTTACTATTCTCACCGGGGGCCAGCGGCTGCGGCCAGCTGCCCCCGCCCCCCTGATTCCTGCTCTGTACAGTGTGCCCCAGTGTTTGAACGGGTGGCCGAGTGTCTCTGCTGAGTCCGGCCCGCTCGGCGTGGCTCACTTACTATTCTCACCGGGGGCCAGCGGCTGCGGCCAGCTGCCCCGCCCCCCTGATTCCTGCTCTGTACAGTGTGCCCCAGTGTTTGAACGGGTGGCCGAGTGTCTCTGCTGAGTCCGGCCCGCTCGGCGTGGCTCACTTACTATTCTCACCGGGGGCCAGCGGCTGCGGCCAGCTGCCCCCGCCCCCCTGATTCCTGCTCTGTACAGTGTGCCCCAGTGTTTGAACGGGTGGCCGAGTGTCTCTGCTGAGTCCGGCCCGCTCGGCGTGGCTCACTTACTATTCTCACCGGGGGCCAGCGGCTGCGGCCAGCTGCCCCCGCCCCCTGATTCCTGCTCTGTACAGTGTGCCCCAGTGTTTGAACGGGTGGCCGAGTGTCTCTGCTGAGTCCGGCCCGCTCGGCGTGGCTCACTTACTATTCTCACCGGGGGCCAGCGGCTGCGGCCAGCTGCCCCCGCCCCCCTGATTCCTGCTCTGTACAGTGTGCCCCAGTGTTTGAACGGGTGGCCGAGTGTCTCTGCTGAGTCCGGCCCGCTCGGCGTGGCTCACTTACTATTCTCACCGGGGGCCAGCGGCTGCGGCCAGCTGCCCCCGCCCCCTGATTCCTGCTCTGTACAGTGTGCCCCAGTGTTTGAACGGGTGGCCGAGTGTCTCTGCTGAGTCCGGCCCGCTCGGCGTGGCTCACTTACTATTCTCACCGGGGGCCAGCGGCTGCGGCCAGCTGCCCCCGCCCCCTGATTCCTGCTCTGTACAGTGTGCCCCAGTGTTTGAACGGGTGGCCGAGTGTCTCTGCTGAGTCCGGCCCGCTCGGCGTGGCTCACTTACTATTCTCACCGGGGGCCAGCGGCTGCGGCCAGCTGCCCCCGCCCCCTGATTCCTGCTCTGTACAGTGTGCCCCAGTGTTTGAACGGGTGGCCGAGTGTCTCTGCTGAGTCCGGCCCGCTCGGCGTGGCTCACTTACTATTCTCACCGGGGGCCAGCGGCTGCGGCCAGCTGCCCCCGCCCCCTGATTCCTGCTCTGTACAGTGTGCCCCAGTGTTTGAACGGGTGGCCGAGTGTCTCTGCTGAGTCCGGCCCGCTCGGCGTGGCTCACTTACTATTCTCACCGGGGGCCAGCGGCTGCGGCCAGCTGCCCCCGCCCCCCTGATTCCTGCTCTGTACAGTGTGCCCCAGTGTTTGAACGGGTGGCCGAGTGTCTCTGCTGAGTCCGGCCCGCTCGGCGTGGCTCACTTACTATTCTCACCGGGGGCCAGCGGCTGCGGCCAGCTGCCCCCGCCCCCCTGATTCCTGCTCTGTACAGTGTGCCCCAGTGTTTGAACGGGTGGCCGAGTGTCTCTGCTGAGTCCGGCCCGCTCGGCGTGGCTCACTTACTATTCTCACCGGGGGCCAGCGGCTGCGGCCAGCTGCCCCCGCCCCCCTGATTCCTGCTCTGTACAGTGTGCCCCAGTGTTTGAACGGGTGGCCGAGTGTCTCTGCTGAGTCCGGCCCGCTCGGCGTGGCTCACTTACTATTCTCACCGGGGGCCAGCGGCTGCGGCCAGCTGCCCCCGCCCCCCTGATTCCTGCTCTGTACAGTGTGCCCCAGTGTTTGAACGGGTGGCCGAGTGTCTCTGCTGAGTCCGGCCCGCTCGGCGTGGCTCACTTACTATTCTCACCGGGGGCCAGCGGCTGCGGCCAGCTGCCCCCGCCCCCCTGATTCCTGCTCTGTACAGTGTGCCCCAGTGTTTGAACGGGTGGCCGAGTGTCTCTGCTGAGTCCGGCCCGCTCGGCGTGGCTCACTTACTATTCTCACCGGGGGCCAGCGGCTGCGGCCAGCTGCCCCCGCCCCCCTGATTCCTGCTCTGTACAGTGTGCCCCAGTGTTTGAACGGGTGGCCGAGTGTCTCTGCTGAGTCCGGCCCGCTCGGCGTGGCTCACTTACTATTCTCACCGGGGGCCAGCGGCTGCGGCCAGCTGCCCCCGCCCCCCTGATTCCTGCTCTGTACAGTGTGCCCCAGTGTTTGAACGGGTGGCCGAGTGTCTCTGCTGAGTCCGGCCCGCTCGGCGTGGCTCACTTACTATTCTCACCGGGGGCCAGCGGCTGCGGCCAGCTGCCCCCGCCCCCCTGATTCCTGCTCTGTACAGTGTGCCCCAGTGTTTGAACGGGTGGCCGAGTGTCTCTGCTGAGTCCGGCCCGCTCGGCGTGGCTCACTTACTATTCTCACCGGGGGCCAGCGGCTGCGGCCAGCTGCCCCCGCCCCCCTGATTCCTGCTCTGTACAGTGTGCCCCAGTGTTTGAACGGGTGGCCGAGTGTCTCTGCTGAGTCCGGCCCGCTCGGCGTGGCTCACTTACTATTCTCACCGGGGGCCAGCGGCTGCGGCCAGCTGCCCCCGCCCCCCTGATTCCTGCTCTGTACAGTGTGCCCCAGTGTTTGAACGGGTGGCCGAGTGTCTCTGCTGAGTCCGGCCCGCTCGGCGTGGCTCACTTACTATTCTCACCGGGGGCCAGCGGCTGCGGCCAGCTGCCCCCCCCCCTGATTCCTGCTCTGTACAGTGTGCCCCAGTGTTTGAACGGGTGGCCGAGTGTCTCTGCTGAGTCCGGCCCGCTCGGCGTGGCTCACTTACTATTCTCACCGGGGGCCAGCGGCTGCGGCCAGCTGCCCCCGCCCCCCTGATTCCTGCTCTGTACAGTGTGCCCCAGTGTTTGAACGGGTGGCCGAGTGTCTCTGCTGAGTCCGGCCCGCTCGGCGTGGCTCACTTACTATTCTCACCGGGGGCCAGCGGCTGCGGCCAGCTGCCCCCGCCCCCTGATTCCTGCTCTGTACAGTGTGCCCCAGTGTTTGAACGGGTGGCCGAGTGTCTCTGCTGAGTCCGGCCCGCTCGGCGTGGCTCACTTACTATTCTCACCGGGGGCCAGCGGCTGCGGCCAGCTGCCCCCGCCCCCCTGATTCCTGCTCTGTACAGTGTGCCCCAGTGTTTGAACGGGTGGCCGAGTGTCTCTGCTGAGTCCGGCCCGCTCGGCGTGGCTCACTTACTATTCTCACCGGGGGCCAGCGGCTGCGGCCAGCTGCCCCCGCCCCCCTGATTCCTGCTCTGTACAGTGTGCCCCAGTGTTTGAACGGGTGGCCGAGTGTCTCTGCTGAGTCCGGCCCGCTCGGCGTGGCTCACTTACTATTCTCACCGGGGGCCAGCGGCTGCGGCCAGCTGCCCCCGCCCCCCTGATTCCTGCTCTGTACAGTGTGCCCCAGTGTTTGAACGGGTGGCCGAGTGTCTCTGCTGAGTCCGGCCCGCTCGGCGTGGCTCACTTACTATTCTCACCGGGGGCCAGCGGCTGCGGCCAGCTGCCCCCGCCCCCCTGATTCCTGCTCTGTACAGTGTGCCCCAGTGTTTGAACGGGTGGCCGAGTGTCTCTGCTGAGTCCGGCCCGCTCGGCGTGGCTCACTTACTATTCTCACCGGGGGCCAGCGGCTGCGGCCAGCTGCCCCCGCCCCCTGATTCCTGCTCTGTACAGTGTGCCCCAGTGTTTGAACGGGTGGCCGAGTGTCTCTGCTGAGTCCGGCCCGCTCGGCGTGGCTCACTTACTATTCTCACCGGGGGCCAGCGGCTGCGGCCAGCTGCCCCCGCCCCCTGATTCCTGCTCTGTACAGTGTGCCCCAGTGTTTGAACGGGTGGCCGAGTGTCTCTGCTGAGTCCGGCCCGCTCGGCGTGGCTCACTTACTATTCTCACCGGGGGCCAGCGGCTGCGGCCAGCTGCCCCCGCCCCCCTGATTCCTGCTCTGTACAGTGTGCCCCAGTGTTTGAACGGGTGGCCGAGTGTCTCTGCTGAGTCCGGCCCGCTCGGCGTGGCTCACTTACTATTCTCACCGGGGGCCAGCGGCTGCGGCCAGCTGCCCCCGCCCCCTGATTCCTGCTCTGTACAGTGTGCCCCAGTGTTTGAACGGGTGGCCGAGTGTCTCTGCTGAGTCCGGCCCGCTCGGCGTGGCTCACTTACTATTCTCACCGGGGGCCAGCGGCTGCGGCCAGCTGCCCCCGCCCCCCTGATTCCTGCTCTGTACAGTGTGCCCCAGTGTTTGAACGGGTGGCCGAGTGTCTCTGCTGAGTCCGGCCCGCTCGGCGTGGCTCACTTACTATTCTCACCGGGGGCCAGCGGCTGCGGCCAGCTGCCCCCGCCCCCTGATTCCTGCTCTGTACAGTGTGCCCCAGTGTTTGAACGGGTGGCCGAGTGTCTCTGCTGAGTCCGGCCCGCTCGGCGTGGCTCACTTACTATTCTCACCGGGGGCCAGCGGCTGCGGCCAGCTGCCCCCGCCCCCTGATTCCTGCTCTGTACAGTGTGCCCCAGTGTTTGAACGGGTGGCCGAGTGTCTCTGCTGAGTCCGGCCCGCTCGGCGTGGCTCACTTACTATTCTCACCGGGGGCCAGCGGCTGCGGCCAGCTGCCCCCGCCCCCCTGATTCCTGCTCTGTACAGTGTGCCCCAGTGTTTGAACGGGTGGCCGAGTGTCTCTGCTGAGTCCGGCCCGCTCGGCGTGGCTCACTTACTATTCTCACCGGGGGCCAGCGGCTGCGGCCAGCTGCCCCCGCCCCCCTGATTCCTGCTCTGTACAGTGTGCCCCAGTGTTTGAACGGGTGGCCGAGTGTCTCTGCTGAGTCCGGCCCGCTCGGCGTGGCTCACTTACTATTCTCACCGGGGCCAGCGGCTGCGGCCAGCTGCCCCCGCCCCCCTGATTCCTGCTCTGTACAGTGTGCCCCAGTGTTTGAACGGGTGGCCGAGTGTCTCTGCTGAGTCCGGCCCGCTCGGCGTGGCTCACTTACTATTCTCACCGGGGGCCAGCGGCTGCGGCCAGCTGCCCCCGCCCCCTGATTCCTGCTCTGTACAGTGTGCCCCAGTGTTTGAACGGGTGGCCGAGTGTCTCTGCTGAGTCCGGCCCGCTCGGCGTGGCTCACTTACTATTCTCACCGGGGGCCAGCGGCTGCGGCCAGCTGCCCCCGCCCCCCTGATTCCTGCTCTGTACAGTGTGCCCCAGTGTTTGAACGGGTGGCCGAGTGTCTCTGCTGAGTCCGGCCCGCTCGGCGTGGCTCACTTACTATTCTCACCGGGGGCCAGCGGCTGCGGCCAGCTGCCCCCGCCCCCCTGATTCCTGCTCTGTACAGTGTGCCCCAGTGTTTGAACGGGTGGCCGAGTGTCTCTGCTGAGTCCGGCCCGCTCGGCGTGGCTCACTTACTATTCTCACCGGGGGCCAGCGGCTGCGGCCAGCTGCCCCCGCCCCCCTGATTCCTGCTCTGTACAGTGTGCCCCAGTGTTTGAACGGGTGGCCGAGTGTCTCTGCTGAGTCCGGCCCGCTCGGCGTGGCTCACTTACTATTCTCACCGGGGGCCAGCGGCTGCGGCCAGCTGCCCCCGCCCCCTGATTCCTGCTCTGTACAGTGTGCCCCAGTGTTTGAACGGGTGGCCGAGTGTCTCTGCTGAGTCCGGCCCGCTCGGCGTGGCTCACTTACTATTCTCACCGGGGGCCAGCGGCTGCGGCCAGCTGCCCCCGCCCCCCTGATTCCTGCTCTGTACAGTGTGCCCCAGTGTTTGAACGGGTGGCCGAGTGTCTCTGCTGAGTCCGGCCCGCTCGGCGTGGCTCACTTACTATTCTCACCGGGGGCCAGCGGCTGCGGCCAGCTGCCCCCGCCCCCCTGATTCCTGCTCTGTACAGTGTGCCCCAGTGTTTGAACGGGTGGCCGAGTGTCTCTGCTGAGTCCGGCCCGCTCGGCGTGGCTCACTTACTATTCTCACCGGGGGCCAGCGGCTGCGGCCAGCTGCCCCCGCCCCCTGATTCCTGCTCTGTACAGTGTGCCCCAGTGTTTGAACGGGTGGCCGAGTGTCTCTGCTGAGTCCGGCCCGCTCGGCGTGGCTCACTTACTATTCTCACCGGGGGCCAGCGGCTGCGGCCAGCTGCCCCCGCCCCCCTGATTCCTGCTCTGTACAGTGTGCCCCAGTGTTTGAACGGGTGGCCGAGTGTCTCTGCTGAGTCCGGCCCGCTCGGCGTGGCTCACTTACTATTCTCACCGGGGGCCAGCGGCTGCGGCCAGCTGCCCCCGCCCCCTGATTCCTGCTCTGTACAGTGTGCCCCAGTGTTTGAACGGGTGGCCGAGTGTCTCTGCTGAGTCCGGCCCGCTCGGCGTGGCTCACTTACTATTCTCACCGGGGGCCAGCGGCTGCGGCCAGCTGCCCCCGCCCCCCTGATTCCTGCTCTGTACAGTGTGCCCCAGTGTTTGAACGGGTGGCCGAGTGTCTCTGCTGAGTCCGGCCCGCTCGGCGTGGCTCACTTACTATTCTCACCGGGGGCCAGCGGCTGCGGCCAGCTGCCCCCGCCCCCCTGATTCCTGCTCTGTACAGTGTGCCCCAGTGTTTGAACGGGTGGCCGAGTGTCTCTGCTGAGTCCGGCCCGCTCGGCGTGGCTCACTTACTATTCTCACCGGGGGCCAGCGGCTGCGGCCAGCTGCCCCCGCCCCCCTGATTCCTGCTCTGTACAGTGTGCCCCAGTGTTTGAACGGGTGGCCGAGTGTCTCTGCTGAGTCCGGCCCGCTCGGCGTGGCTCACTTACTATTCTCACCGGGGGCCAGCGGCTGCGGCCAGCTGCCCCCGCCCCCCTGATTCCTGCTCTGTACAGTGTGCCCCAGTGTTTGAACGGGTGGCCGAGTGTCTCTGCTGAGTCCGGCCCGCTCGGCGTGGCTCACTTACTATTCTCACCGGGGCCAGCGGCTGCGGCCAGCTGCCCCCGCCCCCCTGATTCCTGCTCTGTACAGTGTGCCCCAGTGTTTGAACGGGTGGCCGAGTGTCTCTGCTGAGTCCGGCCCGCTCGGCGTGGCTCACTTACTATTCTCACCGGGGGCCAGCGGCTGCGGCCAGCTGCCCCCGCCCCCCTGATTCCTGCTCTGTACAGTGTGCCCCAGTGTTTGAACGGGTGGCCGAGTGTCTCTGCTGAGTCCGGCCCGCTCGGCGTGGCTCACTTACTATTCTCACCGGGGGCCAGCGGCTGCGGCCAGCTGCCCCCGCCCCCCTGATTCCTGCTCTGTACAGTGTGCCCCAGTGTTTGAACGGGTGGCCGAGTGTCTCTGCTGAGTCCGGCCCGCTCGGCGTGGCTCACTTACTATTCTCACCGGGGGCCAGCGGCTGCGGCCAGCTGCCCCCGCCCCCCTGATTCCTGCTCTGTACAGTGTGCCCCAGTGTTTGAACGGGTGGCCGAGTGTCTCTGCTGAGTCCGGCCCGCTCGGCGTGGCTCACTTACTATTCTCACCGGGGGCCAGCGGCTGCGGCCAGCTGCCCCCGCCCCCTGATTCCTGCTCTGTACAGTGTGCCCCAGTGTTTGAACGGGTGGCCGAGTGTCTCTGCTGAGTCCGGCCCGCTCGGCGTGGCTCACTTACTATTCTCACCGGGGGCCAGCGGCTGCGGCCAGCTGCCCCCGCCCCCCTGATTCCTGCTCTGTACAGTGTGCCCCAGTGTTTGAACGGGTGGCCGAGTGTCTCTGCTGAGTCCGGCCCGCTCGGCGTGGCTCACTTACTATTCTCACCGGGGGCCAGCGGCTGCGGCCAGCTGCCCCCGCCCCCCTGATTCCTGCTCTGTACAGTGTGCCCCAGTGTTTGAACGGGTGGCCGAGTGTCTCTGCTGAGTCCGGCCCGCTCGGCGTGGCTCACTTACTATTCTCACCGGGGGCCAGCGGCTGCGGCCAGCTGCCCCCGCCCCCCTGATTCCTGCTCTGTACAGTGTGCCCCAGTGTTTGAACGGGTGGCCGAGTGTCTCTGCTGAGTCCGGCCCGCTCGGCGTGGCTCACTTACTATTCTCACCGGGGGCCAGCGGCTGCGGCCAGCTGCCCCCGCCCCCCTGATTCCTGCTCTGTACAGTGTGCCCCAGTGTTTGAACGGGTGGCCGAGTGTCTCTGCTGAGTCCGGCCCGCTCGGCGTGGCTCACTTACTATTCTCACCGGGGGCCAGCGGCTGCGGCCAGCTGCCCCCGCCCCCCTGATTCCTGCTCTGTACAGTGTGCCCCAGTGTTTGAACGGGTGGCCGAGTGTCTCTGCTGAGTCCGGCCCGCTCGGCGTGGCTCACTTACTATTCTCACCGGGGGCCAGCGGCTGCGGCCAGCTGCCCCCGCCCCCCTGATTCCTGCTCTGTACAGTGTGCCCCAGTGTTTGAACGGGTGGCCGAGTGTCTCTGCTGAGTCCGGCCCGCTCGGCGTGGCTCACTTACTATTCTCACCGGGGGCCAGCGGCTGCGGCCAGCTGCCCCCGCCCCCTGATTCCTGCTCTGTACAGTGTGCCCCAGTGTTTGAACGGGTGGCCGAGTGTCTCTGCTGAGTCCGGCCCGCTCGGCGTGGCTCACTTACTATTCTCACCGGGGGCCAGCGGCTGCGGCCAGCTGCCCCCGCCCCCCTGATTCCTGCTCTGTACAGTGTGCCCCAGTGTTTGAACGGGTGGCCGAGTGTCTCTGCTGAGTCCGGCCCGCTCGGCGTGGCTCACTTACTATTCTCACCGGGGGCCAGCGGCTGCGGCCAGCTGCCCCCGCCCCCCTGATTCCTGCTCTGTACAGTGTGCCCCAGTGTTTGAACGGGTGGCCGAGTGTCTCTGCTGAGTCCGGCCCGCTCGGCGTGGCTCACTTACTATTCTCACCGGGGGCCAGCGGCTGCGGCCAGCTGCCCCCGCCCCCCTGATTCCTGCTCTGTACAGTGTGCCCCAGTGTTTGAACGGGTGGCCGAGTGTCTCTGCTGAGTCCGGCCCGCTCGGCGTGGCTCACTTACTATTCTCACCGGGGCCAGCGGCTGCGGCCAGCTGCCCCCGCCCCCCTGATTCCTGCTCTGTACAGTGTGCCCCAGTGTTTGAACGGGTGGCCGAGTGTCTCTGCTGAGTCCGGCCCGCTCGGCGTGGCTCACTTACTATTCTCACCGGGGGCCAGCGGCTGCGGCCAGCTGCCCCCGCCCCCCTGATTCCTGCTCTGTACAGTGTGCCCCAGTGTTTGAACGGGTGGCCGAGTGTCTCTGCTGAGTCCGGCCCGCTCGGCGTGGCTCACTTACTATTCTCACCGGGGGCCAGCGGCTGCGGCCAGCTGCCCCCGCCCCCCTGATTCCTGCTCTGTACAGTGTGCCCCAGTGTTTGAACGGGTGGCCGAGTGTCTCTGCTGAGTCCGGCCCGCTCGGCGTGGCTCACTTACTATTCTCACCGGGGCCAGCGGCTGCGGCCAGCTGCCCCCGCCCCCCTGATTCCTGCTCTGTACAGTGTGCCCCAGTGTTTGAACGGGTGGCCGAGTGTCTCTGCTGAGTCCGGCCCGCTCGGCGTGGCTCACTTACTATTCTCACCGGGGGCCAGCGGCTGCGGCCAGCTGCCCCCGCCCCCCTGATTCCTGCTCTGTACAGTGTGCCCCAGTGTTTGAACGGGTGGCCGAGTGTCTCTGCTGAGTCCGGCCCGCTCGGCGTGGCTCACTTACTATTCTCACCGGGGGCCAGCGGCTGCGGCCAGCTGCCCCCGCCCCCCTGATTCCTGCTCTGTACAGTGTGCCCCAGTGTTTGAACGGGTGGCCGAGTGTCTCTGCTGAGTCCGGCCCGCTCGGCGTGGCTCACTTACTATTCTCACCGGGGGCCAGCGGCTGCGGCCAGCTGCCCCCGCCCCCCTGATTCCTGCTCTGTACAGTGTGCCCCAGTGTTTGAACGGGTGGCCGAGTGTCTCTGCTGAGTCCGGCCCGCTCGGCGTGGCTCACTTACTATTCTCACCGGGGGCCAGCGGCTGCGGCCAGCTGCCCCCGCCCCCCTGATTCCTGCTCTGTACAGTGTGCCCCAGTGTTTGAACGGGTGGCCGAGTGTCTCTGCTGAGTCCGGCCCGCTCGGCGTGGCTCACTTACTATTCTCACCGGGGGCCAGCGGCTGCGGCCAGCTGCCCCCGCCCCCCTGATTCCTGCTCTGTACAGTGTGCCCCAGTGTTTGAACGGGTGGCCGAGTGTCTCTGCTGAGTCCGGCCCGCTCGGCGTGGCTCACTTACTATTCTCACCGGGGGCCAGCGGCTGCGGCCAGCTGCCCCCGCCCCCCTGATTCCTGCTCTGTACAGTGTGCCCCAGTGTTTGAACGGGTGGCCGAGTGTCTCTGCTGAGTCCGGCCCGCTCGGCGTGGCTCACTTACTATTCTCACCGGGGGCCAGCGGCTGCGGCCAGCTGCCCCCCCCCCTGATTCCTGCTCTGTACAGTGTGCCCCAGTGTTTGAACGGGTGGCCGAGTGTCTCTGCTGAGTCCGGCCCGCTCGGCGTGGCTCACTTACTATTCTCACCGGGGGCCAGCGGCTGCGGCCAGCTGCCCCCGCCCCCCTGATTCCTGCTCTGTACAGTGTGCCCCAGTGTTTGAACGGGTGGCCGAGTGTCTCTGCTGAGTCCGGCCCGCTCGGCGTGGCTCACTTACTATTCTCACCGGGGGCCAGCGGCTGCGGCCAGCTGCCCCCGCCCCCCTGATTCCTGCTCTGTACAGTGTGCCCCAGTGTTTGAACGGGTGGCCGAGTGTCTCTGCTGAGTCCGGCCCGCTCGGCGTGGCTCACTTACTATTCTCACCGGGGGCCAGCGGCTGCGGCCAGCTGCCCCCGCCCCCCTGATTCCTGCTCTGTACAGTGTGCCCCAGTGTTTGAACGGGTGGCCGAGTGTCTCTGCTGAGTCCGGCCCGCTCGGCGTGGCTCACTTACTATTCTCACCGGGGGCCAGCGGCTGCGGCCAGCTGCCCCCGCCCCCCTGATTCCTGCTCTGTACAGTGTGCCCCAGTGTTTGAACGGGTGGCCGAGTGTCTCTGCTGAGTCCGGCCCGCTCGGCGTGGCTCACTTACTATTCTCACCGGGGGCCAGCGGCTGCGGCCAGCTGCCCCCGCCCCCCTGATTCCTGCTCTGTACAGTGTGCCCCAGTGTTTGAACGGGTGGCCGAGTGTCTCTGCTGAGTCCGGCCCGCTCGGCGTGGCTCACTTACTATTCTCACCGGGGGCCAGCGGCTGCGGCCAGCTGCCCCCGCCCCCCTGATTCCTGCTCTGTACAGTGTGCCCCAGTGTTTGAACGGGTGGCCGAGTGTCTCTGCTGAGTCCGGCCCGCTCGGCGTGGCTCACTTACTATTCTCACCGGGGGCCAGCGGCTGCGGCCAGCTGCCCCCGCCCCCCTGATTCCTGCTCTGTACAGTGTGCCCCAGTGTTTGAACGGGTGGCCGAGTGTCTCTGCTGAGTCCGGCCCGCTCGGCGTGGCTCACTTACTATTCTCACCGGGGGCCAGCGGCTGCGGCCAGCTGCCCCCGCCCCCCTGATTCCTGCTCTGTACAGTGTGCCCCAGTGTTTGAACGGGTGGCCGAGTGTCTCTGCTGAGTCCGGCCCGCTCGGCGTGGCTCACTTACTATTCTCACCGGGGCCAGCGGCTGCGGCCAGCTGCCCCGCCCCCTGATTCCTGCTCTGTACAGTGTGCCCCAGTGTTTGAACGGGTGGCCGAGTGTCTCTGCTGAGTCCGGCCCGCTCGGCGTGGCTCACTTACTATTCTCACCGGGGGCCAGCGGCTGCGGCCAGCTGCCCCCGCCCCCCTGATTCCTGCTCTGTACAGTGTGCCCCAGTGTTTGAACGGGTGGCCGAGTGTCTCTGCTGAGTCCGGCCCGCTCGGCGTGGCTCACTTACTATTCTCACCGGGGGCCAGCGGCTGCGGCCAGCTGCCCCCGCCCCCCTGATTCCTGCTCTGTACAGTGTGCCCCAGTGTTTGAACGGGTGGCCGAGTGTCTCTGCTGAGTCCGGCCCGCTCGGCGTGGCTCACTTACTATTCTCACGGGGGCCAGCGGCTGCGGCCAGCTGCCCCCGCCCCCCTGATTCCTGCTCTGTACAGTGTGCCCCAGTGTTTGAACGGGTGGCCGAGTGTCTCTGCTGAGTCCGGCCCGCTCGGCGTGGCTCACTTACTATTCTCACCGGGGCCAGCGGCTGCGGCCAGCTGCCCCCGCCCCCCTGATTCCTGCTCTGTACAGTGTGCCCCAGTGTTTGAACGGGTGGCCGAGTGTCTCTGCTGAGTCCGGCCCGCTCGGCGTGGCTCACTTACTATTCTCACCGGGGGCCAGCGGCTGCGGCCAGCTGCCCCCGCCCCCCTGATTCCTGCTCTGTACAGTGTGCCCCAGTGTTTGAACGGGTGGCCGAGTGTCTCTGCTGAGTCCGGCCCGCTCGGCGTGGCTCACTTACTATTCTCACCGGGGGCCAGCGGCTGCGGCCAGCTGCCCCCGCCCCCCTGATTCCTGCTCTGTACAGTGTGCCCCAGTGTTTGAACGGGTGGCCGAGTGTCTCTGCTGAGTCCGGCCCGCTCGGCGTGGCTCACTTACTATTCTCACCGGGGGCCAGCGGCTGCGGCCAGCTGCCCCCGCCCCCTGATTCCTGCTCTGTACAGTGTGCCCCAGTGTTTGAACGGGTGGCCGAGTGTCTCTGCTGAGTCCGGCCCGCTCGGCGTGGCTCACTTACTATTCTCACCGGGGCCAGCGGCTGCGGCCAGCTGCCCCCGCCCCCCTGATTCCTGCTCTGTACAGTGTGCCCCAGTGTTTGAACGGGTGGCCGAGTGTCTCTGCTGAGTCCGGCCCGCTCGGCGTGGCTCACTTACTATTCTCACCGGGGCCAGCGGCTGCGGCCAGCTGCCCCCGCCCCCCTGATTCCTGCTCTGTACAGTGTGCCCCAGTGTTTGAACGGGTGGCCGAGTGTCTCTGCTGAGTCCGGCCCGCTCGGCGTGGCTCACTTACTATTCTCACCGGGGGCCAGCGGCTGCGGCCAGCTGCCCCCGCCCCCCTGATTCCTGCTCTGTACAGTGTGCCCCAGTGTTTGAACGGGTGGCCGAGTGTCTCTGCTGAGTCCGGCCCGCTCGGCGTGGCTCACTTACTATTCTCACCGGGGCCAGCGGCTGCGGCCAGCTGCCCCGCCCCCCTGATTCCTGCTCTGTACAGTGTGCCCCAGTGTTTGAACGGGTGGCCGAGTGTCTCTGCTGAGTCCGGCCCGCTCGGCGTGGCTCACTTACTATTCTCACCGGGGGCCAGCGGCTGCGGCCAGCTGCCCCCGCCCCCCTGATTCCTGCTCTGTACAGTGTGCCCCAGTGTTTGAACGGGTGGCCGAGTGTCTCTGCTGAGTCCGGCCCGCTCGGCGTGGCTCACTTACTATTCTCACCGGGGGCCAGCGGCTGCGGCCAGCTGCCCCCGCCCCCCTGATTCCTGCTCTGTACAGTGTGCCCCAGTGTTTGAACGGGTGGCCGAGTGTCTCTGCTGAGTCCGGCCCGCTCGGCGTGGCTCACTTACTATTCTCACCGGGGCCAGCGGCTGCGGCCAGCTGCCCCCGCCCCCCTGATTCCTGCTCTGTACAGTGTGCCCCAGTGTTTGAACGGGTGGCCGAGTGTCTCTGCTGAGTCCGGCCCGCTCGGCGTGGCTCACTTACTATTCTCACCGGGGGCCAGCGGCTGCGGCCAGCTGCCCCCGCCCCCCTGATTCCTGCTCTGTACAGTGTGCCCCAGTGTTTGAACGGGTGGCCGAGTGTCTCTGCTGAGTCCGGCCCGCTCGGCGTGGCTCACTTACTATTCTCACCGGGGGCCAGCGGCTGCGGCCAGCTGCCCCCGCCCCCCTGATTCCTGCTCTGTACAGTGTGCCCCAGTGTTTGAACGGGTGGCCGAGTGTCTCTGCTGAGTCCGGCCCGCTCGGCGTGGCTCACTTACTATTCTCACCGGGGGCCAGCGGCTGCGGCCAGCTGCCCCCGCCCCCCTGATTCCTGCTCTGTACAGTGTGCCCCAGTGTTTGAACGGGTGGCCGAGTGTCTCTGCTGAGTCCGGCCCGCTCGGCGTGGCTCACTTGATGTTTCTTTCACATACTGTTGAGCAGCTGATGTGTTTTATTGTGTCTGAAGTCACACAGAGAGACGAGAGGACAGTGATGAGTGGTTTCAAGTGGGTGTCCTGGTCTTCTTCTCACTGTCTACCAGGTACTTTGTGTCCATTTACTTTGTCATTTAGTTCACACACTCAGACCAAGATGAAACAGCTTTGAGTCAAGAGATGCTCTTCACTAGTTGTTTTACATGTTTAATGCTTGATACGAGTGTATCTGCATCCACATACCTGAAGCTCAACATTGAAGTGGTGAGTGTTATTACACAGTGAGGATAGTGCTGTATGTTCTGTATAAATGGAGCTGCTTCCTGCTCTGTAAGTAACTGTAGAGTGTTATCTAGTTTGTCTGATGTTCTGCGTGAGTCCGCTACCATGTGTGGTCAGTCAGTTTTGCTGATGTGATATCACCGTGGTTTCCACACCTGTATGGTTCACAGTGCCCCAAAGAGTGAATACAAACTACATGCATTCAGTGTAACCAGCAGCTTGACCACAGAGTGAACAGAGGAAACAACAAAGTAAATTGTGACTGGTGTGTGCTGTGCTCTGTGTTACAGTGATACAGAGTCAGAATGACTAGAGAGCGACCTGTACTCCAACTCAGATCTGTGCTGTAGTAGGCCCCCTCATCAGGTGAGGGGGTCATTCCTCAGGGCCATCCAATCCCTGTATACCCAAAGCAGCAGCTGTGTTCGGATTCTTGGCACAAAGTCAGATCTGTTCCTTTGCGAAAGGAGCCAGTTGCAGTGGTTCGGGCATCTGGGGAGGATGCCTCCAGGGCACCGTCCTAGGGAGGTGTTCCTGGCCTGGCCTGTGAACGCCTCGGGATCCCCAATGGCTAATGTAGCTGGGAAAAGGAAAGTCTGGGGTTCCCTAGTGGATCTGCTCTCCCCGCGACCCGACCTTGGGTAAGTGGTTGAGGATAGATGGATTGTAGTAAAAGGTTGCTCACAATATATGTGTTAAAATTGTATGTTTTATACATAAGATTTTTCTAAAGAAAAAGTGCAACACTAACATCTGAAGGACATAGAAGCCTCAACAACTGTATCACATGTTACTCCAGGTGTCAAAGGGTTAATTGGTGAAACATCCCATTCATCAAGGGCTAAATGCTCCTGTTCCCATGACTACATGACAGTGAGTCAATGTTGTCCACACAGTCAGCAACACAACACAAATGTGTTGAAAAGTGATCTGTTAAAGACTTTTCTCCTTTTTTTTTGTTTTTAGCCTTGGTTGCATTTCTGGACCTCAGCATTGAAGAGGTGAGTGTTATTACACAGTGCTGTTTGAACTGACTGTAAATGGGGCTGGTTCATCTAAAGGATTCAGTAACTGTATGTACAAAGGTCTGTACGTTCTGTTTAACAGAACAAGAGAACAGCCATCAAGGCTCTGAACAAAGAACTAGGCGTTGATGTTTGTTCTTCCTGTATCATTAACAGTCGTCTCTTCTTTGTGATCTTCTATCACATGCTTATGAAACCACATGTGAATACTCATATACATGCCAGTAACACCAACCTGACCACAGAGTGAACAGAGGAAACAATACAACAGAATTTCTCATGGTCTAATAATAGATCTTGTTCCGCTCACTCTTTATTTGATAGGTTCACAGTTCTGGTCCCGTTTTCTGTTTGGACGTCTTCACCAACTTAATACAGCAACAACTGAGAGGATTATTTGTTGGGGCGTCAGCAATCATCTCTACCGATGTAAAATGTGTCTTGTTTTGTAAATGTTGTAAATGAGCTGTAATGATTCTCATGCTGCCAATCGCATAAATACTGACTTTTACTCATTGACC
This sequence comes from Caranx melampygus, assembly GCA_019059645.1. Taxonomy (NCBI): domain Eukaryota; kingdom Metazoa; phylum Chordata; class Actinopteri; order Carangiformes; family Carangidae; genus Caranx; species Caranx melampygus. The sequence goes on along the minus strand of JAFELL010001332.1, from coordinate 31,855 downwards.
TACCACATGTAGTTCTGCAGTTAAAGTGTTGTTAATGTTTGCCTCCCCTCAGTGTCAGTGAGTCCCTCTGCTGAGATAGTGGAGGGTAGTTCAGTCACTCTGACCTGTAGCAGTGATGCTAACCCAGCAGCTAGTTACACCTGGTACAAGGAGGATGAAAACTCACCAAAAGCTTCACTCAACTTTAAAAGGGGGTGGACAAAATAATAGGAACAAGTGTCAGCTTAGCACAGTGCAGGTGAACAGACAAAATCTGACTTAGATCTCTGCAAACGGCATCATACAACACTGAAACCTTCATGCAGTGCTGTTGTATTCGATTTTAAGATAGTTGTTCCTGCTTAACTGACACCTCAGTGTAGATGTAAAACTTTCCGTTGTCTGCAGACAGCTACCATTTCCTGGCCTGCGGTCAACGCTGTACGATACAGAAAGGAAAGAAGTGTTTTCTCACGCTCATTCTGCTGAGGACAGAGGCCAAGGCAACGTCCTTCGACTCTGTGAGTGGAAGAATTTGATGAAACTAATATATAACTCTATTGATCATTTACCTTCTGATTATTTCATTGTCTCTAATGTCGCTAAGTGAGACGACAGGAGCAGCTATGATTTTAACAGCAGCAGCGAGTGGACTTCTCATTTTCCTCCTCTCTGTACCAGGTAATATATTTCCACTTTGACACTACAGACTAAGCTTGTTAGGTATACCGGTACTAAAAAGGTACTGCAGTACTAAAGCAATTCAAACAGTACTATGCTGCGTTTGGGGGAAACATGGTACTTTTTAATATGAACGACTCAAGTGTACAGCCGAGAGAGACCATGTTTTACCGAGCTGTTTTCTTATTGCTGTCGTCCAGGACTAATGTTCACAACTTTAAATCAAGGATAGGATGTAGATGCTAACATGATTTTTTGTCTTTCCCCTTTATTTGGATAAGTATCGAAACACGTATTGGTACAGATATCAAAATGTTGGTATCAGGACAAAACTACTACAGTTATTCAGAGCAGCCTCAACTAAAATTAGATAATGATGTAATGATGGTGCTTCATGTTAACTCTACAATCTTGTCTTCTTTGTCTCATTGGCTCACAGTGGGATGATGTGAGAGGAAAGTACTTCTGTAACTCGACAATCAGTTCAGTTTTGTCTCAGGTTTACAAACCGATGCAGCTCGATAATATCACAATGTGACTGTGGTGTGTGCTGTGCTCTGTGTTACAGTGATACAGGGTCAGAATGACTGGAGACTGACCTGTGCTCCAACTCAGATCTGTGCTGTAGTAGGATCAACAGTGGACATCAGCTGCAGCTACAGAGACCCAGACTGGAGAACTGATGATGATACTACAGCTGTAGAAAGACTGTGGTTCACTAAATCCACTGGTACTGAACCTGTGGATCTGAGAGCAGACTCAGAGCACTCAGGTCGTGTTCAGTATCTCTGTGGTGACAACGACTGCACTCTGACAATCACAGACCTGAGAGAGAGCGACTCAGCTGTTTACAAGCTCAGCTTGACAACAAACAAAGCAGGAGAGAAACACACTGGTGAAGCTGGAGTCACTTTGTCTGTCACAGGTAATGATTTGATTTGAGTATGTTTCTGTTCCAGATGTTCACATCAACAGAAACAGCTGTGTTAATGAAAGATGGAGACAATCTGAGCTCAGAGCTCCACTTACTAATGACTTAATGGGCTTCAGTGTGAACTCTGGCTCACATGATGGTGACTGGTTATATATGAGGAGATGATGGTAACTCCCCTCTAGGCTCACATAGGGACATTACTGTGTGATCAGATATTCACATTCAGGTCACATGATGACTCCAGGAGAAGAGACTCCATCCATCCATCTTCTGGTTTGGGTGGCAGTCGTGGGTGGGGGCCCCGGCGACCCAATCCCTGGACGACTCTGGAGAAGAAAATAAGGGGTCAAAAACTGACGTCCATGTGTTCACACTGAATAAACAACATATTTCCTTTTCTTCATGGAAATCCAGGTCTACAGGTGCAGGTGACCCGCTCAACAAACCGCCATGTCTGGGCAGAGCTGAAGTGTCTCAGCAGTTGTCGTCCACCTGATCATTCTTCCTTCACTTGGTACAAGAATGGACAGAAAACTGGGACAGAAACACCTTCATTTTCTGCCTTATTTAATATTTCAGACAGCTTCAGCTGTGCTCTTAAAGGACATGAGGACTTCCCTTCACCTCCAGTCTGTGAGTTGACTTCAGTCTTCCACTGACATATCACCACCTGGTGGCACATTTAACCTACTGCACATGACTGCATGTATCTATAATATGGAGGACTCAGTTTTCTGTTTCTATATTAACACCATATTATTGTATTGAACTCTGCTCTGATTTAACAACACAACTGTGTCTTTAAACATGTAGATGCTGCTCTGGTTTAATGAAACATTTCATCCTTCAGGTGTCTTAAGTAAAGACTGCAGCAGAGTGTTTTACACTGACAGAAGAATCTGTGCCTTCAAAGGATCATCAGTGGAGATTTCTTGTACTTACAACAGTTATTATAATGTTAAATCAAAGTTCTGGTTCAGTCCTGAACGTAGTCGTCGTTGGCAGAATCCCTCAGAGCCTGAGGATCTTAGTAAAGACTCTGAATATTCAGGTCGTGTTCATGTTACATCAACATCAATATCAACAAAGACAGGACGCTCCACTCTGAGAATCACTGACCTGACAGAGACAGATTCAGCTCACTATCACTTCACGTTCCAGAGACAAAGCTTTGAACAGGAGACTCATTTACCTGGTACAACTCTGACTGTCACAGGTAAGAACACAAACTGACAAACACAGAAACATCATTCAAACTTGTGTGTATCACATTTTAATGAAGCACCTTAAAGGGCTGTAGGTGGATGTGAGGAGCTGCTGTGAACATGATGAAATGATCCTTGAACAAATCTTTGTAGATCAGTGATGAAGCTCAAACGGCTGTTGAGTTACAAGGATTATATTTATCAAGCTGTGCAGTTAAACAGGGAGATTACTGAGTATTTACAACAGAGAGAAACACTATAAGAAGCTGCTTCATCACAACAAAGAATATATATCTGATGACCACATCCACTTTTTATTCTCTGTGATGTTTTCATGTGAACCACTAACACTGTGGGTTCTTCCTCCTGTATCCAGCTCTGGAGCTGCAGGTGACCAGAACAATAACAGTCCATCAGTCTCATACTGAGGCAGAGCTGAAGTGTCTCAGCAGCTGCAGTCCAGCTGATGGTCTTTCCTACGTCTGGATCAGGAACAGAGAGAAAATCATGAAGGAGGGAAGTTCTTACACAGACAGGTTTTCTCCTGGAGACGTGGTCTCTTGTGCTGTAAAGGGACATGAGAGTCATGGCTCTCCCCCAGTGTGTGAGTTTTCTCTAGTATTTAAGAGACAAAACACTTGAATCCAACACAACATGGCTGCTCAGGAAACAAATGCTGATGTTTTGTCCTGCAGATTTTCTGAAGGTGCCGTCAGTGTCAGTGAATCCTCCAGGTGAGATCATGGAGGGCAGCTCAGTGACTCTGACCTGTAGCAGTGACACTGACTCAGCAGCTAAATACACCTGGTACAAGGAGAAGCTGACACTGCTCACCAAAGAACCACAGCTCGTCTTCAGCTCCATCCAGTCCTCTGACTCTGGAGAGTATCACTGTGCAGCTGAGAATCAGCTGGAGAGGAGGACGTCTGAACAGATCTCTATTGATGTGGAGTGTGAGTCAAAGGCAGCAGCTGAGAGACAAAATAACATACAACACATGAATGATACGTTTTAGCTTTTAGTCTCTTGAAAAGTCTCTCTGCAAACTAATGCTTTGAGGTGTTGACCAGGTTTTTTTAGAGAGGTTTTACTCCTTGTTGGTGATGTTCATCAGATTTTGACTTGTGTCAAATCATCTCCAGATGCTCCAAACCTTCCCTCAGTGTCAGTGAGTCCCTCTGCTGAGATAGTGGAGGGCAGTTCAGTCACTCTGACCTGTAGCAGTGATGCTAACCCAGCAGCTAACTACACCTGGTACAAGGAGGATGAAGACTCACCAAAAGCTTCAGGACACATCTTCACCATCACTGACTTCAGACCTGAACACAGTGGGAATTATTACTGTGAAGCCCAGAACACAAGAGGACGTCACAAGTCCACCTTAAATCTGACTGTTGGTTCAGGTGAGTGACACACAGACTGAGTCAGAAATCATAACACTGTGTCTGGACTGTAGCTGTAAACATCTTTGAATGTGAATCTCAACTTTTCCTCCCAGCGTCTCATGTCCTTGAGACTGGAGTGTTGTCTGTCATGAGTGGTTGTAAGAGTTTAGAGACAGTGTTTATAAAACCAAGTTCTTACTCTACTGGGTGACGTCCTGTTACACTGCAGCTCATTGTATTGATTTTCATTTGTTCTCTCTTTTCTAGGAGCGTGGAAGTTAGCAGCTGTTATAACAGTCTCTGTCGTGGCCCCAGTAATCCTACTCTTCTCTGTCTTCCTCTGGATCATGTGAGCAGTTCTGTTTCCACAAATATTAGTTCACAAACTTATTTAAACTCACTTCATGTCACTCAGTGAGTTTGAACCTTTTGACATTAATTTTCCTGAGCAGAAAGAAGAGGATGTGTGAGCAGAGGTCTGAGGCTGGAGAGAGACCAGACGACAGGGAACAGGTGAGAAAGACGAACTCATCCACTCCAGCGCATGTTGATGTTTGGGCGGCACGGTGCTGCGGTGGTTGCCCCCCCCCCCTTCTTACAATACGTATTCTGATTTATATTGTGTTCAGGAAACTAAATGTTAAAGTATGTTAAATGAATAATTACTTTTTATTTGTCCTCTGTCTACAGACACAACCATCTGAGGATCATCTTGTCTATGCCACTGTTTACTTTACCAAAGTTCACTCCAACGTCGGTGTGGCTCAGGCCAGAAGACACAAGAAGGTAAAGAAGGAAGAAGAAGCAGTTGTGTACGATGCTGTGAGATTGAACCACTGTGCCGGTCCAGCCCTGAGGTGAGCAGCTCCTCACACATGAACATCAGTATTAGTCATTCAGTTGCACTGTTTTTCTACATTTATGATGACTGGATGTTCCCATCACTGACAGTAAGAGCAGAATATATATGTCTTTATGATGTCCTGATGTGATGTCTGTCTCTCTCAGAACCAGAGGTCAGGAAGCTTCAGAGGATCCAGCTGCTCTGTACAGCTCAGTCAACAAACCCCTCAGAAGACACTGACTCTTTAGTCGACATGGTAAATGTGTTTTCTATTATTCCTCTGGAAGAAAATCATTGTCTCATCAACACAACACAGTTTGGATTTGGCCTTTTAATTTCTACAGAGTCAATGAGCTACTGGATAAATAGTGAATGTGTCATTGTGTGACATGTTTGTGGTCAGCTGACCTCCTCCTTCTGTCTCCATGCAGCTGCTCCAACAGAGCCACAGGAGCTGGAAGAGAGAAGAGACGTCATCCCTCACCACTTCCTGTCTGTGGACACAGATAGTTATGAGCTGAGCCAGAGGTACCGCTACCAGAAACTCAGACCTGTGTCTCTGTGCTGGGTCACAGCTTTGTCCACCACCACCAAGTTGTTTTGTCCATAACTTTGGACACCAGCTGTTCATCCTGTTTTGGTGAACATTAGGCTTCACGCTGCATTTTAGCTTTGACACAATCAAACACATTTGTGTCATTTATGCATTTAGTTTTTTATCTTAGCGACATGACACCACCTCACCTGAGTGTTTCTGTGTTTGGTGGAGGTGTGGACACTGGCCTGAATAATATTGATTTCATATCAACAAGACTGATATAAAACCAAACCTGTGTCTTGGTGAACTAACAGGTAAAGTAGGTTTGTACCATGTAAGTGAAACACCAACATTAAATCACTGAGGTTCTGGACAATAATGACCATTTGTTAATTCGCTGTAGTTTCCTCTCTCTGCCACTAGATGGTAGTGAAGAGACAAATCTTAGAAAATCATCATCCACAGCTTGTGAAGCACAGTTCGGGTCAAAGGTCAAGGTCACAGTGATGCCACAAAAGGAGTAATCCTTGTTGTGTCCATACAACACTTTGTTTTACTGATCTCTTTGTTTCACTTGTTTAGTAGATTAGTTTTCACTCAGATTCTCCAGCTGTAAAGTCACCAGATCAATTCTAGGTTGATCAATAACAGATTGTTTGGCTCTGTTGCTCTGTTAGAAGAGAGGAGCTGATCAACATGTAAATACACTCACCTCAGTCTCCTTCACTTATGACCATGTGCTAAGAGCAATTAGCTGAAGCAGCAGCACAGTGCTTTGTGATTAAGTCGTGATGGAGTTCAAATATAATGGGGATTAAAACACAGTGGTTATAGATCATAGTTACAGGTTATTATGTAGGTTGTTGGTGAACATTTGTTTCCTGATAGAGCTGTAGTTTGAGCCTGCTTCCACCAGATGCTAATAAAGAGCAGTGTTTTTACCTTGTTTGTTTGTTTGTTCGTTTTCACATTGACAACATCTTTTCTATTATTCATATTTACAGTGTTTGGATGTTCGTTGATGAATCTGTGACATTCAGTGTTTTGTTTCCAATGATTTAACAGTTGTAACATACAGTAAGAATATTTTCCAGGTCTCACAGTGATTGATAAATATTAGTGAGTAATAACCATCACCTTCAATCTGTATAACTGGTTTGTTTCGGTGTTGGCCGAGTCTCTCTGTTCGGGGCCGGCCTGGTCAGCGCTGGCCGTGACCAGTAATATCGCCACCAGCGGCTACGGCCGGCCAGCCCCCGCCCCTCTGCTTCCTGCTCTGTGGGGCGTGTCCGTGTGTGTGACTGTGCGTGTTGGCCGAGTCTCTCTGTTCGGGGCCGGCCTGGTCAGCGCTGGCCGTGGTAGTAATATCGCCACCAGCGGCTGTGGCCGGCTTCCCCCCGCCCCTCTGCTTCCTGGTCTGTGGAGTGGGGTGTGGATCACAAACACCCAGCGCTACACTGCTGGTAGTAGGTTTGCGGACAGCTAACCTAAAAACGGTGTTTAAGTTTTGTCAGGATTAACGAAGCACCACCACCATTTGTTCTTCTTCTCTCCGTGGTCTCCTGCTACTAGCTAACACCTAGCTAGCTCTTGGGTCGGTGTGCTGTGGATTTTAAAAGAAACTAAGGGACTTAATCTGTTTTTCAACCGCCAAAACAGCAACGAAGGACAACGTTGATCAGTAACACAGACTAGTTAGGCTCATGAAAAGTGGATTTTAATATTCTGCCTTAGATTTGCTGCCTGTGAACTGATAAACAAGGGGCGAACTTGACTGAACTCCAGCTCATGCTAATATGTGGCTTTACTGCAAATGAGATTTTCCTCACGTCTTCATTGGAGATGGAAAAGAGGGCTTTTCTAAATGGTGCAGATAGAGTTACCAACAAAACCCGGGCAAAACACTTTTCTTTCTTTCTTTCTTTCTTTCTTTTGAACAAATATATGCATGTCAGTGTCATTTTGGACCACGGTACCATTTAACCATTAAGCACAAAGCATGGGCCCATAGTTAGGGTTAAAAACCTGTATGAATATAAAACACAATGGTGTAAATCAGTGTAAAACTGGAACAGAAAACTTGAAGAGACAAGAAAAAACTAGAAATAAGAGAGAAAAGTACTGTAATGACAGAGTAGGTCCAGTGAAGAGGGGAAAAGGGATGCTGACTGGTTTAAGTTGTGTTTAATAATGTTTATAATGTTTTGATGGCAAAGTTTTTTTAATTAATATATTTTTGTTGTTCATTTTGGCCTTACATTGGTCAAACTACGTGAGATGCAGAAGAAAAGAAAGGAAACAGCACTGGACCATCAGCTCAGGCCTGCTCTCTTTGAACTAGAAACTACTAACAGAAAGAGGAAGTTTGTGGTTTTCTTGTAGCTCTGTTTCACTTCATCCTCTGTGCACAGACGATCATCGCCCTCCACGCTCTTATCTTATCTAGTTACACCTGGTACAAGGAGGATGAAGACTCACCAAAAGCTTCAGGACACATCTTCACCATCACTGACCTCAGACCTGAACACAGTGGGAATTATTACTGTGAAGCCCAGAACACAAGAGGACGTCACAAGTCCACCTTAAATCTGACTGTTCTGTCAGGTGAGTTGTGCACATTCATCATCACACACCTGTTTACTGCACCACAGCTCATCAACCTCACTGGTCATATCTCCTGTCAGGTGAACCAGTAATGATCATGAACACCATGAGGTTGACTCTGATGCTCCTGATGCTGATCACACTGGTTGGCTTCAGTCTGTGGACGAGGTAAAAGTATAAAAATCCATCAGTTCACTCACTGCTCTTTGATTTTCTTCTCCAAACTCCTGCAGTTTTTGGTTTTATGTCATTTCATTAATGTTATATTTTGTGTTTGTTGTTGGTTTGAATCCAGGAAGAAGAAAACTCTGAGTTCAAACCCTGAACCAAAAGAAGCTGTGGAGATGATGGAGGTGAGAGACAGAGAGGCCCTACAACACTAACACAACTTGATCAGGTTTCATGAATGAGTCTCATGTTGTCCCCTCTGTCCATCAGGTGGACTCTGGTCCTGTTTACGAGGACGTCACCACAGCAGCACAGACAGAAGACAGCGAGGAGCAGGAAGACCTGGTGTGAAGTTGCAGTCAGGTCAGTGTGCAGGACCTCCACTTGGCATCCTGTCCCCCTCTAGTTCCTGGTGGTCGTCCTCCAATGCTGGTTCATCTCAGTCCCTGACCCTCAGCCACCTCTGTCCACCTCCAGCGTTGGTCCATCACAGTCTCTGATCCCTGTTCGATAGTCCGCCTCCCTCCTGCTCCTGGTCTCCAGCCAGGGCTCAGCCTCCCGCCAACTCTTGGTCTCCAGTTACATAGTTGTCCTCCAGCCCATCTCTGTAGGAGACTCGCCAGCTGTGCAGGCCGCCAGCAATGCTTCCAACATGGCCTCCAGGAGGGATCTGCCAGGGGCATTGACCTCCTGCGTGTCTGCATTTGGGTGCAGTTCTTCCAGAGTCATGACACAGCTTGGCTCAGGGACGTGTTGAAGATGTCTGTGAGGACGTCTTTCAGCTCCTCTACACAGTCTCTCAGCACACGGTCAGGAATGTGGTCTGGGCTAGTGATTGTTAGTCCTGGACAGGGATCTCTTCACGCTGGCTGGAGATGGGCACAAAACATGGTCACTGAGGGGGGAGGGAGTGTGTCCTCTGTGCAGATGTGGTGTTTTGTGCTTCAAATCATACAGAGGAGTTGTTGAGTTTGTTCAGACAGATGTGGCGGTCACAGGTCTGTGATGGAGGTTTGTACTCATTGATGGTCTGAATCCCAGTCCACGGCCTCCTTGTGTCTCTGCTGTCTCTGAAGTGGTGGACTGTCTTTTTGGTGAACTGGTTTGGTTTTTCTGATGCTACAGGACAGTTTAAGTTAAAGACAGTTTGAATTAAAGATCAAAGATCATATTGATAAAAATCTTTTTGGGTTTTTGATCAGTTCTTCAGTTCTCCTCTGACTCTCAGGACTTCCTCAGTAGTTTGTAAGACGACAACATGACTGTAGGTCATACGTGTTCTGACCTCATGAATATTCATGACGTAAAGAGGAAGTTATTCATCTTCTTTAACAGCTTGACTTGTGTCTCTGTGCACAGACGATCATCGCCCTCCTGTCTTGTCAGACCAGAGCTGGTGTTTGATCAGATTGATGTTTCTTTCACACACTGTTGAGCAGCTGATGTGTTTTATTGTGTCTGAAGTCACACAGAGAGACGAGAGGAGCAGTGATGAGTTTAACAGCAGCATCAAGTGGATTTGTCCTGGTCCTTCTTCTCACTCTACCAGGTACTGTACATGTCCATTTACTTTGTAGGACATTGAGTTCACACACTCAGACCAAGATGAAACAGCTTTGAGTCAAGAGATAATTCTTCACTAGTTGTTTTTACATGTTTAATGCTTGATACGACCTCATATCTGCATCCACATACCTGAAGCTCAACATTGAAGTGGTGAGTGTTATTACACAGTGAGGATAGTGCTGTTTGAATCAACTGTATAAATGGAGCTGCTTCATCTGAAGGATTCAGTAACTGTAGAGTTTATCTACAAATGTCTGTACGTTCTGTTGAACACGACAAGAGAACAGCTACCAAGGCTCAGAATGAGGAAGCAGACTGTGCCAGTTAACTTTGTTAATGATATTCAGTGTGATGTTTCCGGTCGATGTATGTTTCACAGTGACCCCCCCTTCCTTATCGACCATCACAGTCAACACCAACCTGACCGCAAAGTGAACAGAGGAAATAAAACTGAAGTGTCACATGCTGCCTCTCACACTGTTCATTACAGCTGCATTAAGACTCACAGGTCCAGTGGTTTTCTGTTTGGACTCCTCCATGTCTGTTCACTGTGGCTTCATCCAGCTACAACATCAACCAGTCAGACACTTATGAACAGGATGAGTTTGAAAGTGAATGAAAAGGAAGAGACCATGAGAGGTGTTTTAGTCATGTAGCAGGTTCACATGTTGAATAAGCTCCATCAAACTTGACTGTGTTGTTGTGAGTCTGACTGTGGTTTGTGCTGTGCTCTGTGTTACAGTGATACAGGGTCAGAGAGGCTGGAGAGTGACTTACACTGACACTCACATCTGTGCCTCTAAAGGATCAACAGTGGAAATGAGCTGCACATACAGTTACCCAGAGATGATCAATGGACAAAGAAATAAACCTCAGAATTATTTCTGGTTGAAACACATTAAAGATCATGATGTGGGTCTGACAACAGACTCAAACTACACAGGTCGTGTGGAGAATCACTGTGATCAGAGGAAACGCTGCACTCTGAGGATCAGAGACCTGAGAGAGAGAGACTCAGCTGTTTACAAGTTCGTATTCATGACAGACAAAGGTGGATTCACAGGGAAACCTGGAGTGACTTTGTTTGTCACAGGTAACTGTTTGCTCAACAACTAAGACGACAACTCCACGTTTTCATAACTTTACTCAAAACCATGCACGAACAACATAGGAACAGGCTCCGCCCCACCTCACCCAGAACATGCATGTAATTAGCACATGCGCAGTGAGAAATATAGCACATAACAGTAACGTTTTCTCTTCAGTATTTATCAGTTGAAGTGGGCTGCACCTTCCGCGTTATACCCACTTCTCCCTTGTGTTATGCTACCGTGTGGTAACTTGATTGAAGTTGAAGAAAAATGCTCTCAAAACATTTTTTTTTACAACTGCCACTTATTCTCTTTTGCCTTCAAATCTCTTTTTTGGTTACAAATCTATTCTATTTGACTGAATAATAAAGAGACAAATGTCTCTCCATGTTGCATGTCTGCATGAAGTCTGTTACAAGGAGGTGGAGAGAAGTCAGGTGAGAGAGAGTGGAGCGAGTTTCAAAGGTGGACCACGTGACATTTTTCTTGCTTTAAGCCCTGCATTGACGACTGAGAATCTTTATTTGTCTCTGTGTTTGTACTTTTCTGGTTTAGTTCCTGTCTGTTCTTTCTTCACAGATCCAGACCTCCAGGTGCTGGTGGAAAGATCATCACACCAGGTAAAGCTCAAGTGTCACAGCAGTTTTAAAGCTCCTCCTTCATTTGTCTGGTACAAGAACGAGCTGAAGATGGAGGAGGAAACATTTTCCATTAGAGTCTCTGATAATGATGACAACAGATATTCCTGTGCTCTTAAAGGATGTGAGGATCAGCGCTCTCCTCCAGTCTGTGAGTTTACTCCACAGTGTCACTAATACAATGTCAAAGTAAAACCTTCCACTACACACTTTATGTCTCATACTGGATCAACCTCTGTATAAACTACAGCTACATCATATTCACTTGTACTGTGAAAAGACAGTTAAAGTTCACTTCTCCTCATGTTCCCTCCTCCAGATGCTCCAAAGCTTCCCTCAGTGTCAGTGAGTCCCTCTGCTGAGATAGTGGAGGGCAGTTCAGTCACTCTGACCTGTAGCAGTGATGCTAACCCAGCAGCTAACTACACCTGGTACAAGGAGAAACAAACTCTACTACAAGGACCAGAAGGAGTTTATCATTTCTCCTCCATCAGCTCTGAGGACAGAGGGACCTACCACTGCAAGTCTGAGAATCAGTTTGGACAGATTGACTCTACGTCTCTGTTTCTAGACGTCCTGTGTAAGTAGAAAACACGTCTTGAGATTGAGTTGTTCATGACAATATTAATGGAGCATCTTCATGTTCCCTCCTCCAGATGCTCCAAAGCTTCCCTCAGTGTCAGTGAGTCCCTCTGCTGAGATAGTGGAGGGCAGTTCAGTCACTCTGACCTGTAGCAGTGATGCTAACCCAGCAGCTAACTACACCTGGTACAAGGAGGATGAAGACTCAGCAAAAGCTTCAGGACACATCTTCACCATCACTGACCTCAGACCTGAACACAGTGGGAATTATTCCTGTGAAGCCCAGAACACAAGAGGACGTCACAAGTCCACCTTAAATCTGACTGTTGTTGTTCCAGGTGAGTGAATGTGTGTTAACCCTGTGTTGACTCAGACGTCCTGTAACTCCCTCATCAGTTGTCAGTGTTTCCTTCTGATCGTCCAGGTTCATTGACGTCAGCAGCTGCTGGGACAATCACTGTTGTTCTCCTGGTCCTTGTCCTCCTCGCTGTCTTCCTGTGGATCAGGTGAGAAAGTCTGATCTGTGTCTCCATCATCATCTTCACTGATGCATCTAAATGTAGGAGTTGATTCATCCAACTGTTTTTCCTCCTGTCTAGAAGAGACGAGCTCTTCACACAGCAGTGTGAGCGAAGAGAGAGACTTGACAACGAAGCAGAGGTGAGACAGGAAGTGTTCAGGTCTTCTATTGTAAAATGAAGCATGAATGTCAGACTGCACCTGTCCTGTTCAAACTCACCTGTAAACTGTCCTATCACCTGCTTTAGTCCACTTTCTTCATGGCTGCCTTCTTAGTGCTGGGTCGTGTTGTACAAACAGTGGTTCATTAAAGAGGTAGATGATGGTGTAGATCCCTCAGGCTGAGATGGATTCACTGACTTTGCTGAATGAGTCAAGGACCATGAAGCAGGCTGTGAATACTCTGACCTCTAGTGGTGGGTAATAGGAATTACAATAGAAGTTATTTATTGCCACAAACTCACAGTACCTGCTGGAGTAAAGAACGAGAAATTCAGTTTAGTCCAACAACATAATGAAAGTCTTGATATAACTGAGTTGTCTTTGTCTCGTTAGTTGAACGTGGGTCCAGGGTTTGACTCCCCCTTATCTGCAGCAGGATGAACTTCACTACGCCAGTGTCAGCTTCTCTCAGAACCAGGGAGACGCTGTCCAACATCAGAGGTCATCACCAGACAGAAACTGAGGAACATGAGGAGGAGGAGGTTGAATACTCTGTTGTCAGATTTAACAGCAGCAGTGAATCAGGCTGAGCAGCCCAGTTTTCATCTTCACGCTTAAAAAACAATGCATATGTGGGAAATCATACTTAAAATGTGCTACTGAATATTTTGCTTATATTTGCACTGATAAATTGAACATTTTGCAAAACATTGATGATTGCATTGATGATTGTATGATGAATGATAGAGATTAACTTTTAACTATGATTCTACCTTTAACTGTGATTTTTCAGAAGTGCAGAGTGTGTCTTATCAGAGACAGGAAGAGTAAGCCTGAACGTGCAGGATGACGGAGACAACTCCTTATATGGGACATAGTGTCTTAGAGAGATAGAGGGAGTAGTGTGTGAAAAACAGAACGGGGAGGGTGTCTCTTTTTGTCTCCTCGACTTTTCAGATAAACACACATCTGTTGGAGGAGGAGTGGAGTCAGGGAGCATGAGGCGGGTCTCCCAGAGATGTGGACCAATCATAAGAGAATCAACCTACTTTGCATAATTTCTTTTGTGTAATGGTGTAAAAAGACTGGGTCAGGGAAGGTGAGGGGCGTCAGACTTTGTGAACTGACAGAGCTGTGTTGTTGTCAGGGAAACTTGTTTTGACCCAGAGCTCTGTAAAACAATCCTCTTTTTCTTTGTTGACTTTTAATATATCTTTTAAACTTTGAGATTGGACTCCTGCATCCTTCATCAAACGAACACGCAAGTTCATAAGAAGAACTCAACACATATCAGGTTTAAAACTGTCAGAATGAGGGTTTTCTTCTCTTCACAGGAGAAGACGTCAAGAAGAAGAAACAGATCCATTTGCACTGTACAGCACAGTCAACAAAAACACATGAATCTGTGTTTTATCATGAACACATGGATATTACATCATCAAGAAAACAGGGAATAATACAAACAACAGCAGTGCTGTATATAGGATATGTAAAATACTTGTTTGCTTTCTTATTGTTTTTTTTTTTTTGATCTATGTTTCAAACAAATTACAAAATAAAATCATATTTATCTCCTACTGTTACTTTTATCAAACCATGTTGTTGCTGCCTCCTCATCCTCAGGTCACTTTAATTCTTCCAACGTGTGGAAACAGGTGAAAGAAGTGGAGCTGATGAACTGGTGCTGCTCACTGTGCTCAGGTGGAGGTCAGGGTGGTGCAGGTGAACAGGTGTGTGTCTTGTTGCTATGGGTGACTCCGACGCTCAGCTGAAATAACGTCAGTGAGTGCAGCGGTACTTTCCTCCTCTGCCGCGTTAGCATCCTCCGCAGGCTCTTTGCTCATGCTAGCAGGCTGATTAACCGAGTTTATACAATAATAATAATAAACTAAGGTGAAAAAGTATTTTTATGAGGAGTCTGGTTCGGGGAATGTTCTGTGTATTGTGGATTGGGAACTACTTTTTGTTGCGTGGTTTCTGTCGACGTGTGCTGGGGCGGAGTGATAAGGTGGCACGGAGTGGTACCTACTTCTGCCAACCGGCAGTTGACAAAGAGGTGTAATGGCGGCGCCACCGCGGTGCCCTCTGTCTGTCTCACTGGAACAAAGGTTCGCCGGGTCTCCTGAATAAAAAGAATCGGGGGGGCTTTTTGGTTCTTACCCGCAATGGCAGCGGGTTTGTGGACTGCTAACTTAAGTTATGTCCGGGATAAACGAAGAATAACCGCCATTTTTTTCCTTCTCGGCGGTTGACTCCTGCTACGAGCTAACTAGCTAACGCTTAGTTAGTTACTCGTTCAGTGTGCTGTGGATTTAAAAAGAACCAAACGGACTTAATCGGATTTTCAACAACCAAAACATCGACGAAGGGCAATGTACATCAGTAATAGAGGCTGGTAATACAAATGAAAAGTGGATTTCTCTTTGCTTTCTGTGGGTTTTCGCGCCGCTTAATTTTGCCGCCTCTGGACTCTGATGACCAACGGGGCGTTACGGTGAGAGTGGACTACTTTTTCCATGAGGCTGCCAGAAAAATGAACTGACAACGGTTAGTAGATAACGTTAACTTTTTTTTTTTTTTTTTTTTTATGGAACTGACTTTTCACTGCATTTGAACCCATGCTTTATATGCGACTGTACTGCGAAGGAGATTTCCCTCATGTCTTCATTGGAAATGGAAAAAGAAGCTTTTCAAAATGGTGCAGACGATCTGAAATGGCTGTAGAGGCGGCTCCAAATAATGACGAGGACACTTCAGGTAAACTGCTGCCCACGCGCCTGGGTAATGGATGTTGTTCTACAGTTACATTAGTGCGGCTCGCTGCCTGGTGGGGAGGCAGCTTCCCGTGTTTGCTGTTGAAGTTAGCCGGCTGATGGAGGACGATTTCCCAATCACACTCTAATGATTATTATCTAATGATTATTATCATTATTTAGTGCTGAGGATGGGGGGAAATGTCTAAGATACTTTGTTGATGTTCAGGTGTGCAGTAATGATCAAGGCTTGAATACACTGCTCTTCAGTTGAAAACGCTCAGCAGGCTAGCAGGATGTATTCAAGCCCAAAAACCTTGTAATGTTTTTTTTTGCAGTCACAGGTCTTACCTGCTGTCTCCCCTTTGACACCCACTCACCTTCCTGCGTCTTCTGGAGTCCACTCTGTCTCCTCAAGTGATCTTACACAAATGCAGACAAGACTAGAGACACTTTCTGACAAGGGTGAGCAGTTAGCTGCAGTTAGAAGTGAGAGGCCAACAGAGACACAGACTACATGGTTCATCAGACCACAGATCTTGTCAGCAGAGCCTCCCCCCTGATGGCGAGCCTGAGGCTGCAGCCGTTATTATCCTTCAGACAGAGCATGGAGACCCATCCATGACAGATACTCCAGCCCCTGATGGCTCCTCCACAGCAACAAGGTATGAAATGGACTGACTGATGTGATAGACAGAATACCCACACTCACTCTGGATCGTCTGAGCCATATGCACGTGGTTATATCACCCAGAGACTACACGATGTGGTTGGTCACCTGGCCACCGAGAGGACAGACATGACTGATTCCACCTCTACACGGTTTGTCAGAATTTCACTTTCTCTGGATCCTTTTCTGCTTTCATTTTTTCTCTTTGTTGCTCCACCACTTGTTTTCCATGATGTTTTTAGAGGCAGCTAGTTTGTAAGACGACAACATGACTGTAGTTCACACTTCCTCATGAATATTCATGACGTAAAGAGGAAGTTATTCGTCTTCCTTTAACAGCTTGACTTGTGTCTCTGTGCACAGACGATCATCACCCTCCTGTCTTGTCAGACCAGAGCTGGTGTTTGATCAGATCGATGTTTCTTTCACACACTGTTAAGCAGCTGATGTGTTTTATTGTGTCTGAAGTCACACAGAGAGACGAGAGGAGCAGTGATGAGTTTAACATCAGCATCAAGTGGATTTGTCCTGGTCCTTCTTCTCACTCTACCAGGTACTGTACATGTCCATTTACTTTGTAGGACATTTAGTTCACACACTCAGACCAAGATGAAACAGCTTTGAGTCAAGAGATAATTCTTCACTAGTTGTTTTTACATGTTTAATGCTTGATACGACCTCATATCTGCATCCACATACCTGAAGCTCAACATTGAAGTGGTGAGTGTTATTACACAGTGAGGATAGTGCTGTTTGAATGAACTGTATAAATGGAGCTGCTTCATCTGAAGGATTCAGTAACTGTAGAGTTTATCTACAAATGTCTGTACGTTCTGTTGAACATGACAAGAGAACAGCTACCAAGGCTCAGAATGAGGAACCAGACTGTGCCAGTTAACTTTGTTAATGATATTCAGTGTGATGTTTCCACTCCATGTATGTTTCACAGTGATGTCTCTGTCTTTATCTAATTTCACAGTGGCAGATAAGGGTGAATACATCCGTTCAAAGTACACAGCAAACTGACCACAGAGTGAAGAAAGAGGAAACAAACCAAGGACGTTTCACAATCTACTGATTATTATCATTATTTTTTCCTCCTCACACTGTTCATTACAGCTGCGTTAAGACTCACAGGTCCAGTGGTTTTCTGTTTGGACTCCTCCATGTCTGTTCACTGTGGCTTCATCCAGCTACAACATCAACCAGTCAGACACTTATGAACATGATGAGTTTGAAAGTGAATGAAAAGGAAGAGACCATGAGAGGTGTTTTAGTCATGTAGCAGGTTCACATGTTGAATAAGCTCCATCAAACTTGACTGTGTTGTTGTGAGTCTGACTGTGGTTTGTGCTGTGCTCTGTGTTACAGTGATACAGGGTCAGAGTGACTGGAGAGTGACTTACACTCACACTCACATCTGTGCCTCTAAAGGATCAACAGTGGAAATGAGCTGCACATACAGTTACCCAGACAAGTACGAGGGCCATGATCTTACAGTTGTGGAAAGATTCTGGTTTGTTAAAGGGGGTAATTATGATGGTGTGGATGTGACAACAGACTCAGACTACATAGGTCGTGTGGAGAATCACTGTGATGAGAGGAAACGCTGCACTCTGAGGATCAGAGACCTGAGAGAGAGAGACTCAGCTGTTTACAAGTTCAGATTAATAACAAACCATGTTACTGGGAGATTAACAGGGGAACCTGGAGTGACTCTGTTTGTCACAGGTAACGTTTTCTCTGGAATATTGATCAGTTTGGTTCAAGTCATTGACGACTGGGAATCTTTATTTGTCTCTGTGTTTGTACTTTTCTGGTTTAGTTCCTGTCTGTTCTTTCTTCACAGATCCAGACCTCCAGGTGCTGGTGGAAAGATCATCACACCAGGTAAAGCTCAAGTGTCACAGCAGTTTTAAAGCTCCTCCTTCATTTGTCTGGTACAAGAACGAGCTGAAGATGGAGGAGGAAACATTTTCCATTAGAGTCTCTGTTAATGATGACAACAGATATTCCTGTGCTCTTAAAGGATGTGAGGATCAGCGCTCTCCTCCAGTCTGTGAGTTTACTCCACAGTGTCACTAATACAATGTCAAAGAAAAACCTTCCACTACACACTTTATGTCTCATACTGGATCAACCTCTGTATAAACTATCAGCTACATCATATTCACTTGTACTGTGAAAAGACAGTTAAAGTTCACTTCTCCTCATGTTCCCTCCTCCAGATGCTCCAGAGCTTCCCTCAGTGTCAGTGAGTCCCTCTGCTGAGATAGTGGAGGGCAGTTCAGTCACTCTGACCTGTAACAGTGATGCTAACCCAGCAGCTAACTACACCTGGTACAAGGTGAAGGACAGGAAACGTCTGAGTGACCAACCACAGCTGGTCTTCAGCTCCATCCAGCCCTCTGAGTCTGGAGAGTATTTCTGTTTAGTTGAGAATAAGATAGGGTCAACTGGGCACACATCTTTATTGATGTCAAATGTGAGTCAGACAGTTTATTATAAAGTCTATATGCCCTTCTCCCTTCCCACCCCACGCTAATTATTTCTCATGCTGTCAAACATATAACCGTTTCATTACAACATGTATCTCTGCAGTTAAAGTGTGTTGTTGATGTTTGTTGTTCCAGATGCTCCAAAGCTTCCCTCAGTGTCAGTGAGTCCCTCTGCTGAGATAGTGGAGGGCAGTTCAGTCAATCTGACCTGTAGCAGTGATGCTAACCCAGCAGCTAACTACACCTGGTACAAGGAGGATGAAGACTCACCAAAAGCTTCAGGACACATCTTCACCATCACTGACCTCAGACCTGAACACAGTGGGAATTATTACTGTGAAGCCCAGAACACAAGAGGACGTCACAAGTCCACCTTAAATCTGACTGTTGTGTCAGGTGAGTTGTGCACATTCATCATCACACACCTGTTTACTGCACCACAGCTCATCAACCTCACTGCTCATATCTCCTGTCAGGTGAACCAGTAATGATCATGAACATCATCAAGTTGACTCTGATGCTCCTGATGCTGGTCACACTGGTTGTCTTCAGTCTGTGGACGAGGTAAAAGTATAAAAATCCATCAGTTCACTCACTGCTCTTTGATTTTCTTCTCCAAACTCCTGTAGTTTTTGGTTTTATGTCATTTCATTAATGTTATATTTTGTGTTTGTTGTTGGTTTGAATCCAGGAAGAAGAAAACTCTGAGTTCAAACCCTGAACCAAAAGAAGCTGTGGAGATGATGGAGGTGAGAGACAGAGAGGCCCTACAACACTAACACAACTTGATCAGGTTTCATGAATGAGTCTCATGTTGTCCCCTCTGTCCATCAGGTGGACTCTGGTCCTGTTTACGAGGACGTCCCCACAGCAGCACAGACAGAAGACAGAGAGGAGCAGGAAGACCTGGTGTGAAGTTGCAGTCAGGTCAGAGCCTCTCACATTCAGTAACAACAGATCAATAACATGCAGACTCCACATTTACAATCACAACTGTAACTTTACACAGGTTTGATGTGATGTTTTCAGATGCTGCTGCAGTAAAGGTGGGACTCACCTGATGGAAACAGGAAGTATTATTATTTCATGGAGCAGCTATGAAGACGGATAAAGTTCAAATCTGTTGTTTTGTTTCCACCACTTTCATCTATGTGGATGAAACGACCACAGTTCAGTGGTTTATCACGATTTACTAATATGAAGAGTTCAATATGTAGTTTTTATTTAAAGAGCATCAAAATCAGAGTGTAGGTCATTTCCATTATTGATAACTAACGCAACAATTCAAATAAAATGAACTGTAATAAACTGTAATACGTGTAAAGTGTTGGTGATCAGTGTGAAGTAATGACACGTCCTGAACTTACTGCTTACTTACTCTGTCCATCAGGTGGACTCTTGTCCTGTTTGTGGGAGCCAAATTGTCTTTTTGTTGTATATGTGGGAAAGTTTATGTGGATGTAAATAAATAATTGATCTGATTGAATAATATGTTAATTGTAAATAAACAAAAGTCAGTTAAATTCATTTGATTTAGTTCATATTTAGTTAAAAAGGGACGTTTTGTTAGTCGTCGTTTTTATGTTACTGTCACTTTAAGAGTGCAGGGCTTGAGCTCACTGAGGCAGTTAAAGGTCCAGTGTGTAAAATGTGGGCGGGGCCGTGACATCGAACGTTCAGATTCTAGAATGCCGCGCTCACCCCTCCTGTTGGCAAAGTGACGGTGGCCTCCGAGGCACAGATTCTTCCAGACGGGGACGACTGGGAGTATTTTAGGAACATCCAGCGAGCCACAGTTTTTCTACCGCTGTACCTGTTTTCTTTTTTGTTTTATTTTTTAAGAACAACTTGATTTTGAACTTCCCCGGGTCCTGGTTCTGGTCGGGTTCCGGAATCGGTTCGGGTTCGCGTACCGGTCCGGTATCGGTTCGGATTCCGGTCCTGGTTCTGGTTCGGGTTCCGGTTCCGATACCGGGCCTGGTTGGGGTTCCGGTACCGCTTCGGGCTCGACTTCCGGTCCTGGTTCGGGTTCCGGTTTTGGTACCGGTTCGGGTTCTGGTCCCGGTTCGGGTTCTGGTACCAGTTCGGGTTCCGGTACCGTTTCAGGTGGGCCTCTGCAGGTCCTGGTCCCATTTCCAGCACAGTACAGATTCCATGGTCCTGGATCTGGTCCTGCATCCCGATTCCTGTATGGTCCCGGCTAGAGTGGTCCTGGTCCTGTCCCATTCTTATCACAGCATTAGGACCCTTTCAGGCTCTCACATTCATTCACTTACAGCTGACCTCGTTCAAGTCAGTCAGGGATCAGGGCCTGAGAGGCAGAAGGGAATTGCGCCCTTGTGTCCCCGGCCTGGTCCTTCATGTTATTGGCTGAGTTCCACTCTGGTCTCTTACAGACCATAGACTGTATATGACATAGACTCTTCACGTGAAGTGTGTCAGTGTCCTATTGTCACATCATCAAGTCAGTTTATGTCCCCTCACTGTCAGTCAGCATCGACACTGACTTTACTTCAGACAGTTACCCACAGTTCGTTGTGATGTGAAGTCAAATACAGATGTCGACCGAGTCTTTCTAACAGCCCGGTTTAACCCGGTTCGGGTTCGAGCTCCGGTTCCGGTACCAGTCCCGGTTCTGTTACCGGTTCGTGTTCCGGTACCGGTTCGCGTTCCGATCCCTGTTCAGGTTCGAGTTCCGGTCCCGGACGGGTTCCAGTACCGGGCCGGGTTCTGGTTCCGGTACCGGGTCCGGTTCTTGTCCTTGTTTGGGTTCGGGTATCGGTACCGGTTCGGGTTCCGGTACCGGTCCCGGTCCCGGTTCTGGTCCCGGTACCAGTTCGGTATCGGTACGGGTTCTGGTTCCGGTACCGCTTCAACCTCGGGTATCGGTACCAGTTCGGATTCCGGTACCAGTTCAGTTACTGGCTTCGGGTTCCGGTACCGGTTTGTGTTCCAGTTCTGATTCAGGTACCGGTTCGTGTTCCGGTTCCGGTACTGTCAGTGTTCTGGTATGGTACTGGTACCCATACCGGTTATGGTGGTTCTGGTACCCATTCCGGCCCCACAGTCCTGGCTCTGGTCCGTCATGCTGAGTTCCAGTCTGGTCTACTACAGACCATAGACTGTATATGACTTGGGTTCATTCACGAGAAGTGAGTGTCCAATTGTCACATCAAGCATTGGAGGAGAACTGCTCCCAGTCTGTAGTGGTACCCGGTATCGGTTCAGATTCTGGTACCTTTCTCAGTTCTGATCCCGGTACCGGTCCCGGTTTGGGTTCGGGTATCGGTACCAGTTCAGGTTCCGGTACCAGTTCCGGTATAGGTCCGGATTCAGGTTCCGGTTCAGGTTCTGGTACCGGTTCGGGTATCGATACCGGTTCGGGTTTGGGTATTGGTAACGGTTTGGATTCCGGTACCGGTTCCGATACCGGTTCGGGTTCTGGTACTGGTTCCAGTTTTGTTTGTCCTGGTTCTGGTCCTACTACTGTTCCTCTAAATCAACTTTGGTCAAACATGTCCCTTCTCCTGTGATGTTGGAACCAAATGTTGTCTTTTGTCCCTTTTTTGGTGACATGTTAATGTCAGTGACATTTCCACTCCCTGTATGATTCACAGCCACGATACTATCCCATAATTTAGCAACTCAATTCAACTGCTAATGTACATACAAGTAAAAGCTCACTGTAGTTGAACAGAGAGGAAGAAACAAAGACATTTCAGACACCAAAGTAGTTATGTGTTTGTCACATGCTGCTCATTACAGCTGCATTAAGACTCACAGGTCCAGTGGTTTTCTGTTTGGACTCTTCCATGTCTGTTCACTAACACAGCAACAATCAACCAGTCAGACACTTATTAACATCATGACTTTGAAAGTGTATAAAAGGAAGAGACCATTAGAGGGAGCACTAGGCTTTTCCTCAGTAATATGTATATAGTGTGTATATTTATATGTGTGTGTGTTATGTGTGTATGAGTCTGACTGTGGTTTGTGCTGTGCTCTCTGTTACAGTGATACAGGGACAGAAAGACTGCAGAGTGAATTACACTCACACTCAGATCTGTGCCCTAAAAAGATCAACAGTGGAAATAAACTGCACCTACAGTTTCCCATCCAGGGTAAATGGCCGTGATACTGTCGTTGAGAAAACACATAATGAACCTGTAGTTTTTAATCAGTTCTCCTCTGACTCTCAGGACTTCCTCAGTAGTTTGTAAGACGACAACATGACTGTAGTTCACACTTGTACTGACCTCATGAATATTCATGATGAAAAGAGGAAGGAAGTGTGTCTTCTTTTAACAGCTTGACTTGTGTCTCTGTGCACAGACGATCATCGCCCTCCTGTCTTGTCAGACCAGAGCTGGTGTTTGATCAGTTTAATGTTTCTTTCACACACTGTTTAGCAGCTGATGTGTTTTATTGTGTCTGAAGTCACACAGAGAGACGAGAGGAGCAGTGATGAGTTTAACAGCAGCATCAAGTGGATTTGTCCTGGTCCTTCTTCTCACTCTACCAGGTACTGTACATGTCCATTTACTTTGTAGGACATTTAGTTCACACACTCAGACCAAGATGAAACAGCTTTGAGTCAAGAGATAATTCTTCACTAGTTGTTTTTACATGTTTAATGCTTGATACGACCTCATATCTGCATCCACATACCTGAAGCTCAACATTGAAGTGGTGAGTGTTATTACACAGTGAGGATAGTGCTGTTTGAATGAACTGTATAAATGGAGCTGCTTCATCTGAAGGATTCAGTAACTGTAGAGTTTATCTACAAATGTCTGTACGTTCTGTTGAACACGACAAGAGAACAGCTACCAAGGCTCAGAATGAAGAACCAGACTGTGCCAGTTAACTTTGTTAATGATATTCAGTGTGATGTTTCCAGTCCATGTATGTTTCACAGTGACCCTCCTCTTCCTGATTGACTGTTGTGTTCAGCAGAATGTGTGAATACAAACATACATTCAGAGCAAACAGCAAACTGACCACAAAGTGAACAGAGGAAATGACGTACACTTCACATGTTTTAATAATAGTCTTTATTTGTTCCTCTTGAACTCTTCATTAAAGCTGCGTTAAGATTCACACACATCACAATGTGACTGTGGCGTGTGCTGTGCTCTGTGTTACAGTGATACAGGGTCAGAATGACTGGAGACTGACCTGTGCTCCAACTCAGATCTGTGCTGTAGTAGGATCAACAGTGGACATCAGCTGCAGCTACAGAGACCCAGACTGGAGAACTGATGATGATACTACAGCTGTAGAAAGACTGTGGTTCACTAAATCCACTGGTACTGAACCTGTGGATCTGAGAGCAGACTCAGAGCACTCAGGTCGTGTTCAGTATCTCTGTGGTGACAACGACTGCACTCTGACAATCACAGACCTGAGAGAGAGCGACTCAGCTGTTTACAAGCTCAGCTTGACAACAAACAAAGCAGGAGAGAAACACACTGGTGAAGCTGGAGTCACTTTGTCTGTCACAGGTAATGATTTGATTTGAGGATGTTTCTGTTCCAGATGTTCACATCAACAGAAACAGCTGTGTCAATGAAAGATGGAGACAATCTGAGCTCAGAGCTCCACTTACTAATGACTTAATGGGCTTCAGTGTGAACTCTGGCTCACATGATGGTGACTGGTTATATATGAGGAGATGATGGTAACTCCCCTCTAGGCTCACATAGGGACATTACTGTGTGATCAGATATTCACATTCAGGTCACATGATGACTCCAGGAGAAGAAACTAAAGGGTCAAAAACTGACTTCCATGTGTTCACACTGAATAAACAACATATTTCCTTTTCTTCATGGAAATCCAGGTCTACAGGTGCAGGTGACCTCCTCGACAAACAGCCGTTACGGGGCAGAGCTGAAGTGTCTCAGCAGTTGTCGTCCACCTGATCATTCTTCCTTCACTTGGTACAAGAATGGACAGAAAACTGGGAGAGAAACACCTTCATTTTCAGCCATGTTTGATCCTTCAGACAGCGTCAGCTGTGCTCTTAAAGGACATGAGGACTTCCCTTCACCTCCAGTCTGTGAGTTGACTTCAGTCTTCCACTGACATATCACCACCTGGTGGCACATTTAACCTACTGCACATGACTGCATGTATCTATAATATGGAGGATCCAGTTTTCTGTTTCTATATTAACCCCATATTATTGTATTGAACTCTGCTCTGATTTAACAACACAACTGTGTCTTTAAACATGTAGGTGCTGCTCTGGTTTAATGAAACATTTCATCTTTCAGGTGTCTTTGGTGAATCCTGCAACAGAGTGTTTTACACTGACAGAAGAATCTGTGCCGTCAAAGGATCATCAGTGGAGATCTCTTGTACTTACAACAGTTATTATGATGTTAAATCAAAGTTGTGGTTCAGTCCTGAACGTAGTCGTCGTTGGCAGAATACCTCAGAGCCTGAGGATCTTAGTAAAGACTCTGAATATTCAGGTCGTGTTCATGTTATATCAACATCAACAAAGACAGGACACTCCACTCTGAGAATCACTGACCTGACAGAGACAGATTCAGCTCACTATCACTTCACGTTCCAGAGACAAAGCTTTGAACAGGAGACTCATTTACCTGGTACAACTCTGACTGTCACAGGTAAGAACACAAACTGACAAACACAGAAACATCATTAAAACTTGTGTGTATCACATTTTAATGAAGCACCTTAAAGGGCTGTAGGTGGATGTGAGGAGCTGCTGTGAACATGATGAAATGATCCTTGAACAAATCTTTGTAGATCAGTGATGAAGCTCAAACGGCTGTTGGAGTTACAAGGATTATTTTTATCAAGCTGTGCAGTTAAACAGGGAGATTACTGAGTATTTACAACAGAGAGAAACACTATAAGAAGCTGCTTCATCACAACAAAGAATATATATCTGATGACCACATCCACTTTTTATTCTCTGTGATGTTTTCATGTGAACCACTAACACTGTGGGTTCTTCCTCCTGTATCCAGCTCTGGAGCTGCAGGTGACCAGAACAATAACAGTCCATCAGTCTCATACTGAGGCAGAGCTGAAGTGTCTCAGCAGCTGCAGTCCAGCTGATGGTCTTTCCTACGTCTGGATCAGGAACGGAGAGAAAATCATGAAGGAGGGAAGTTCTTACACAGACAGGTTTTCTCCTGGAGACGTGGTCTCTTGTGCTGTAAAGGGACATGAGAGTCATGGCTCTCCCCCAGTGTGTGAGTTTTCTCTAGTATTTAAGAGACAAAACACTTGAATCCAACACAACATGGCTGCTCAGGAAACAAATGCTGATGTTTTGTCCTGCAGATTTTCTGAAGGTGCCGTCAGTGTCAGTGAATCCTCCAGGTGAGATCATGGAGGGCAGCTCAGTGACTCTGACCTGTAGCAGTGACACTGACTCAGCAGCTAAATACACCTGGTACAAGGAGAAGCTGACACTGCTCAACAAAGAACCACAGCTCGTCTTCAGCTCCATCCAGTCCTCTGACTCTGGAGAGTATCACTGTGCAGCTGAGAATCAGCTGGAGAGGAGGACGTCTGAACACATCTCTATTGATGTGGAGTGTGAGTCAAAGGCAGCAGCTGAGAGACAAAATAACATACAACACATGAATGATACGTTTTAGCTTTTAGTCTCTTGAAAAGTCTCTCTGCAAACTAATGCTTTGAGGTGTTGACCAGGTTTTTTTAGAGAGGTTTTACTCCTTGTTGGTGATGTTCATCAGATTTTGACTTGTGTCAAATCATCTCCAGATGCTCCAAAGCTTCCCTCAGTGTCAGTGAGTCCCTCTGCTGAGATAGTGGAGGGCAGTTCAGTCACTCTGACCTGTAGCAGTGATGCTAACCCAGCAGCTAACTACACCTGGTACAAGGAGGATGAAGACTCACCAAAAGCTTCAGGACACATCTTCACCATCACTGACCTCAGACCTGAACACAGTGGGAATTATTCCTGTGAAGCCCAGAACACAAGAGGACGTCACAAGTCCACCTTAAATCTGACTGTTGTGTCAGGTGAGTTGTGCACATTCATCATCACACACCTGTTTACTGCACCACAGCTCATCAACCTCACTGCTCATATCTCCTGTCAGGTGAACCAGTAATGATCATGAACATCATCAAGTTGACTCTGATGCTCCTGGTGCTGATCACACTGGTTGTCTTCAGTCTGTGGACGAGGTAAAAGTATAAAAATCCATCAGTTCACTCACTGCTCTTTGATTTTCTTCTCCAAACTCCTGTAGTTTTTGGTTTTATGTCATTTCATTAATGTTATATTTTGTGTTTGTTGTTGGTTTGAATCCAGGAAGAAGAAAACTCTGAGTTCAAACCCTGAACCAAAAGAAGCTGTGGAGATGATGGAGGTGAGAGACAGAGAGGCCCTACAACACTAACACAACTTGATCAGGTTTCATGAATGAGTCTCATGTTGTCCCCTCTGTCCATCAGGTGGACTCTGGTCCTGTTTATGAGGACGTCACCACAGCAGCACAGACAGAAGACAGAGAGGAGCAGGAAGACCTGGTGTGAAGTTGCAGTCAGGTCAGAGCCTCTCACATTCAGTAACAACAGATCAATAACATGCAGACTCCACATTTACAATCACAACTGTAACTTTACACAGGTTTGATGTGATGTTTTCAGATGCTGCTGCAGTAAAGGTGGGACTCACCTGATGGAAACAGGAAGTATTATTATTTCATGGAGCAGCTATGAAGACGGATAAAGTTCAAATCTGTTGTTTTGTTTTCACCACTTTCATCTATGTGGATGAAACGACCACAGTTCAGTGGTTTATCACGATTTACTAATATGAAGAGTTCAATATGTAGTTTTTATTTAAAGAGCATCAAAATCAGAGTGTAGGTCATTTCCATTATTGATAACTAACGCAACAATTCAAATAAAATGAACTGTAATAAACTGTAATACGTCTAAAGTGTTGGTGATCAGTGTGAAGTAATGACACGTCCTGAACTTACTGCTTACTTACTCTGTCCATCAGGTGGACTCTTGTCCTGTTTGTGGGAGACAAAGTGTGTTTTTGTTGTATATGTGGGAAAGTTTATGTGGATGTAAATAAATAATTGATCTGATTGAATAATATGTTAATTGTAAATAAACAAAAGTCAGTTAAATTCATTTGATTTAGTTCATATTTAGATAAAAAGGGACGTTTTGTTAGTAGTCGTTTTTATGTTACTGTCACTTTAAGAGTGCAGGCCTTGAGCTCACTGAGGCAGTTCAAGGTCCAGTGTGTATAATGTGGCGGGGCCGTGACATCGAATGTTCAGATTCTAGAATGCCGCGCTCACCCCTCCTGTTGGCGAAGTGACGGTGGCCTCCGAGGCACAGATTCTTCCAGACGGGGACGACTGGGAGTATTTTAGGAGCATCCAGTGAGCCACAGTTTTTCTACCGCAGTACCTTTTTTTTTTTTTCTTTTTTTAAGA
The DNA here is from genome assembly GCA_019059645.1 of Caranx melampygus. Lineage (NCBI taxonomy): Eukaryota > Metazoa > Chordata > Actinopteri > Carangiformes > Carangidae > Caranx > Caranx melampygus. The sequence goes on along the minus strand of JAFELL010001332.1, from coordinate 3,565 downwards.
ACAACTTGATTTTGGATACTCCTGTAACAAGATAGAAAACTTGGAAATAAATACATTTTAGTTTGATCTTTTACGTCGGAGTCCTGTGGAAGTTTTTTCTTTCCATCAGTGAGGGTGCACCAGTAGGATAGTTCACATCATTGAGGAGCCCCAACCCCCACATTTGTAGAAAAACTCAGCTCCACTCGGATAAAAAGGACAGATAAAAGATTAGAAACCACAAGGAAGGAAGAATTACACCACAACAGGACACGGTGGTCGTGAATAAAGTCAGATTCTCAACTTTGAAGGAAAATGTGCTGAATCCTGAAGAAACCTGTGAATGTGTTCAGTTCGGGAGGATGACACGAGTTCATTTTCAGGGGGTGGGACAGTTCACAAGTCCACAGTTTGGTTTGATATAGAGCAGCTCAGTGTTTTTTCTCAGTCGGAGTTTTCTCCTCCACTTCCTTACCGTTGTACAGTATCATCAGGTCGCTCTGTTTCCAAACCGCTCCTCACAGCAGACAGATGATCTGCTGGAGCCTCCTCTACAGCTGACCTGCTGCTCCACTGGACATTGAACTCTCCGCCACAGACACAAATGCGGTGAGAGGCTTCTTTACACATGACGACCCAAGACAGGCGAAGTGCCCGAGCCGCACTTATTTATGTGGTGGCCCATGACTGTTGTAGAGCTGACATGAACCATCATCGTCTAATGTCACCTGTATCACAGCAACTGGTTCATGTACCGGACCATTCCCCAGAGACAAAAGACAAGGAACGGGTGTTTTTCCGACCCATATACACCACCACTACCAAGGCAGGTATTTATCAGGTATCCCGCTTCCATGGCTGTGTTATATATGGCCTATATGTTTCTTATAGCTCACCTGTTCTCTTTCTCATTGATTTTGGATAACTGAACAAAAAACAAACTTGTGAAAAATGTGGTGTTGAGATGCATTTAATGAAGAAAAACAGTAAAGGCGGGTTCAGATGGCTGTGTAAGAGCAGATCTTGTAATAAGAAGGAAGTTTCTGTCAGAAACAGTTTGGAGACATCATCAGGCTGTGGTAGTTTGAGCCCAGGTCACTGCTGTTAGACAAGTGTTGATGTGGAGCTTCGGCCGCTGTCCTTGGTGCTGAAAGGCTGCTTTGCAGGGTGAGTGTTGTGTTTAGGGCGGGGGCACAAAAAAACATTTGCACCGGGGCCTTTCACCGTGATGTTACGCTACTGAATGGTACAGTATGTTACAACAGTTTAATCATTGTGAATCCAACTGGTGTAAAAATGAATGATGGAGAAAAAGAAAAGTGATAAATGAAAAAGCATGGTGTCAAGAATAAAGATATAAAACAAAAACACTTTTTATTAGCATCTGGTGGAAGCAGGCTCAAACTACAGCATCAGGAAACAAATATTCACCAACAACCTACATAATAACCTGTAACTATGATCTATAACCACTGTGTTTTAATCCCCATTATATTTGAACTGTATCACAACTTAATCACAAAGCACTGTGCTGCTGCTTCAGCTAATTGCTCTTAGCACATGGTCATAAGTGAAGGAGACTGAGGTGAGTGTATTTACATGTTGATCAGCTCCTCTCTTCTAACAGAGCAACAGAGCCAAACAATCTGTTATTGATCAACCTAGAATTGATATGGTGACTTTACAGCTGGAGAATCTGAGTGAAAACTAATCTACTAAACAAGTGAAACAAAGAGATCAGTAAAACAAATTGTTGTACGGACACAACAAGGATTACTCCTTTTGTGACATCACTGTGACCTTGACCTTTGACCCGAACTGCTTCACAAGCTGTGGATGATGATTTTCTATGATTTGTCTCTTCACTACCATCTAGTGGCAGAGAGAGGAAACTACAGCCAATTATCAAATGGTCATTATTGTCCAGAACCTCAGTGATTTAATGTTGGTGTTTCACTTACATGGTACAAACCTACTTTACCTGTTAGTTCACCAAGACACAGGTTTGGTTTTATATCAGTCTTGTTGATATGAAATCAATATTATTCAGGCCAGTGTCCACACCTCCACCAAACACAGAAACACTCAGGTGAGGTGGTGTCATGTCGCTAAGATAAAAAACTAAATGCATAAATGACACAAATGTGTTTGATTGTGTCAAGCTAAAATGCAGCGTGAAGCTAATGTTCACCAAAAACAGGATGAACAGCTGGTGTCCAAAGTTATGGACAAAACAACTTGGTGGTGGTGGACAAAGCTGTGACCCAGCACAGAGACACAGGTCTGAGTTTCTGGCAGCGGTACCTCTGTGTCCACAGACAGGAAGTGGTGAGGGATGACGTCTCTTCTCTCTTCCAGCTCCTGTGGCTCTGTTGGAGCAGCTGCATGGAGACAGAAGGAGGAGGTCAGCTGACCACAAACATGTCACACAATGACACATTCACTATTTATCCAGTAGCTCATTGACTCTGTAGAAATTAAAAGGCCAAATCCAGACTGTGTTGTGTTGATGAGACAATGATTTTCTTCCAGAGGAATAATAGAAAAAACATTTACCATGTCGACTAAAGAGTCAGTGTCTTCTGAGGGGTTTGTTGACTGAGCTGTACAGAGCAGCTGGATCCTCTGAAGCTTCCTGACCTCGGTTCTGAGAGAGACAGACATCACATCAGGACATCATAAAGACATATATATTCTGCTCTTACTGTCAGAGATGGGAACATCCAGTCATCATAAATGTAGAAAAACAGTGCAACTGAATGACTGATACTGATGTTCATGTGTGAGGAGCTGCTCACCTCAGGGCTGGACTGGCACAGTGGTTAAGTCTCACAGCATCGTACACAACTGCGTCTTCTTCCTTCTTTACCTTCTTGTGTCTTCTGGCCTGAGCCACAGCGTCGTTGGAGTAAACAGCTTGGTCTTCAGAAAAGTGGACACTGGCATAGACAAGATGATGCTCAGATGGTTGTGTCTGTAGACAGAGGACAAATACAGTGAATCCTTCATAAGTCTTAAGACAGATGATAAGTGCACCTCTTCTTGTTTTAGGTCCTGTTTCAGCAGCAGCAGAAGGTGAGACGTTTGAGTTGTAGCGTGGCTGCACTGGAAGTTATGGACAAGTTTACAGCATTTCTAATTATTGTTCTATTCAGAGCTCATCAGTTGAGGGAAGTTGTGTGGGATGTTGACATCTTGCTTGACTTATCATGGCTACCGTAGGTGGTATATTCCCTTAGGAGAGGTGCTACTCAGTTATTTGCATTCTACTAGCTCAACACTAGATGGCAGTATTTCCACACAGTTCATCTTTAACTCCTTTTATAGTTTTATTGACACAGAAATAATGCAGATTCTTGTCATGGTGGTCATTAAGTGCTAAAGTTGAAGGCCACTGGACTCTTGAAGACGTTCCCCCTCTCACCCAATAGGCTTTGACAAAAAGCTTTACCCCTTACACCCTGGCCCAGGTGATCCTGACAACCCACATGATGGGCAGGTCAACACCTCTCAGGACCACCCCAAGGTGAAAACTGCACCTACATGTGAACTCATCAGAAATAAAAATCTTCAACATGTCAACAAC
>JAFELL010001331.1:0-40363 GCA_019059645.1 Caranx melampygus | reverse complement strand
CTCTGTGACCCCCCCCCCCCCTCCTTGGACCCCAGGTTGGGAACCAATGTTTACAGCACAGTGACGCTCCGGTTTGTTTTGTCCTTTTCAGATGCAGTTTATTTATTCAGTTGACCTGGTCTTTTGTCTCAGTTTCCCAAAAGGACTTTTGAACAACCAACCTCGAGGATAGAAGTTTTCTTTCTGTCTGTCTTTCTTTTTCATTTAGTCGTGCTGTGTGCTGAATTGAGGTTTTCTAAAAGGAGACACTGTCGTGATGTGTCACGCACGTTAAAATCACCGCCTACTACCAGGGTTGCCATGAGAACCAATACTTCGGCACCAAGTCGATGCCGACATGCACAGAAAATACATCGGCACCTGCTTTTTTTTTTTTTTTTTTTCTTCAGCACCATGAATCTACAGCTGCCTTCGATGGGCCGACATGTTGATTCCTGTCGACCTGACGCGGGGCAGCATACAGTGTGTACGGTCTCGGTGCGGCTACAGTCGTGTTTGTCAGGTGAATGCAGCCAGACCCAGTCCGCTCCAACTGCCCATGGGTGTGTGTGCCACGAGTTTGATTGAGTCATGGAAACATGACGTACGCCACACGTCTTTTTCCAGTTGAGTAGATCAGTACTAGCTGAAAATGAAAAGTATGAATTTATAAGTCCAGTTAGTTACGTGGTATCGGATGAGTACCAGCCACCGAAGTTCTGGTATCGTGGCGAGCCTGGCAGAGGTTCAGGGTGTTTCAGTGCTGTTTATTATGGTAGTGGAGAAAACCTGCATCTTCCCCTCCTTCTCTCTCTGAACGTCGATATGAGACGGTGGCCTTAATGTTGATGGAGAAACAATTACTGCCCAGCTGTGCTGAAGATAAACTGGTCAAGCTGAGTGCATTTGGTCTGGTAAACACAAGAAAAAGGAAAAATATGGCAGTGAAACATGAGCAGAGTGGAGCATCCTGATCCTCCTGGCGTCGTTCGGTCGAGTCCAGTCGGTCTGTGGTTAAATAATAGTTTTCCTGATGCTCAAGGCCAGGCCTGTTCAGATGTGGCCGTTGGGCTGAAACCGTCTGGACTCAGGCTGTGTGGTCCAGTCGCTGCAGCCAACAATCAGTGACCGTAATAAAAATGAACGCGCAGCTTGTCGGCAGGATCCCCGGCTGTTTTTGTTGCACTTAAGATTAAAAGTTGCTGCTCAAAGCTTCCTTCACCTCAGATGAACCTCAGCGTTTCTTATCCAACGCTTCGCCACTAATCAGATTTCTGCAGAAATCATGTGTGAAGTTGTGCCATTTCAGGTCGTATATAGACTCACTATTGTCACGCAGCCCAGTGTGACGGATGAATGGACGCGTTCGACCTTGTTTCAGGTGACCTTTTTTTTTTTTTATATAAATGCTCAGCAATCTAAAAGAATGGGCACACACAGTATTCAGCTGAACTGTGTGTGTGTGTGTGGTGGATGCATATTGAATGATTTTCAGTTCAGTAATAATACAAAAATGAAAAGTGACTTTCTGTTGGTTTGTGCACACGAGCCGGAGCGATTGGTCGCCACTGTCTCGCAGCGATAAGACGACCCTGCGTTCTGCTGTCTGCAGCCACAGTGACGAGGCTGAATCTTAATGGATTAGTCGATCGACTGATAATTAATGAAGAAGTTTCATTTTTATCTGGTTTACTGATGAAGCTCGTTGACTTGGACGTACAGTAGCTGATGAGGTACTGCTGCATGATGTTGATCTGACACTGAGTGGTCGTGTGTGTTCATTTCACTTTCTACCTGGAAATATAGATTTCTTCATCCCCGCTCTGTTGTGACACTCTCTACCTTTGTATTAAAGAAACTGCAGCTTGCAATCTGGTCATTGCACTCGGGCCGTATTGCAATTGGTAATAACTCAATTAATGGTTCAGGCTTATTGCAGATCAAAGCTTCTTCAATCAGCAGGCGGCAGAGCAGCTGATCTGGTGCTGGTGTTCACTTCCTGCTGCTTGTGTTGAACTGACCTGCTGTAAACATGGTCTGGTTGTTGGTGTGTTGTTGTATGGCGTTACTGAGGTGAAACATGAGCAGATATATTAATGTTACAGAAAAGTCCCCCCATCCCCCCCACCCCAGTCGTCCTGACTCTGGTCGCAGCCCTTTGATTTAAAGCCTTACGTGCTGGTGGGAATCCCCCGGAGTGACATGTTGCGAAATTGGTGACTTTTTTTGGGTTTGCTAACGTACGCTATTTACTGGAAATCAATTCTCTTCACTGTTTGCAAAAAAAAAAAAAAAAAAAGTAGTTGCCAGTGGCTGTACAGTGCAACTTCCTGTGTGGGCAACACTTTCAGAAGAAGAATTGATTCTTGGGAAAACTGCAGTTTTTATCCCGAGTGTGAATCTGTGAAGTTTATTTATAAATGATGTGGTTTTGGGTTCAGTGTGGAGACGGGTTCACTCTCAGATCCACTGGTTCACTCTATAGGATGAAAAGTCTTGAGTTTGTTGCGACCTAAACTTTCTACAACAGCGATCTTCAGCGCTGTGGACGTTCTCCACCCTCAGCGCCGTCAGATACAGTCATGGTCGAAAATATCGGCAGCCCTGCATTTTTTTTTCAGATAATGCCTCAGTTTCTTCCCTGAAACTCATTGCAACTACAAATGTGTTGGTATTCAGGAGTGTTTCTTTGGTTTGTAATGGTATGACACCTGTTACCTGACACAGGTGAGTTCAAATACACATTAAAGGAGCATCACATGATTGAAATCCAATGATTTCTTTCAGCTTTTGAAAAGGTGCCGATAGGACTGACTGATGAGTCGTGTTTTGTGATGCGATGACACACGATCAGGACGGAGAGGTTCAGTCGACCTTCTGCTTGACTGATTGACTCATGTTCAAGATACTTATCTGTATTCTTCTATCCAGTGTTTCAGGGTTTCCATTAAAGCACCAGAATCTGTAGTTGCTGTGATTTTCAGGGAGAAATCGGCCATGACTGTGTCTGAACCTGTTTTCTGGTCACTGCGAGGTCGCCGTCTTCAAGTGTCCTCTCTGTGACTGCCGCCGTTGACCCGTTTACACTGACGTGCTGCAGCCGCCTGCTGTGTAGGTGACGGCTCCTCGTCTACGAGCCTGGAAGCTTCCTGCTCCCTGTGGAGGAACGAGACCGATCACCACCGTCTCACTGTTTCCTCTTTAGCAGTTTGTTTTGGGCCGTAGCTGTGAAGGAGCTCGGCAGCTGCAGCAGCAGCAGCAGCAGCTACTGTCCACACGATGATTTACTCCGAACGTGTCCGCCAAGACTGTTCGCCATCCATCACTTGGGATCACGATCTCGTATAAAAGTGTTTGCTCAGTGATGAAGTGACTCACCTTTGTGCTCTTGTCTGTTTGCTGCTGCTGCGGCTTATGTAAATACATTGTGCATATTATAAACAAAACACATGAGCTCTACCTGCTGTCCACAGACAGACAGATGTTGTTTATGCTCTTTAAAAGTCACTGCTCCTGCGCTTCTTCATCACTGGCTTCTTTGTTGGACGAAGAGGATGGTGATGAAGACGAAGTGAAATAGATGAGTTATGTAAGCGACTGTGTTTTGACTGAGAGGGAGAGACGGGAAAATAACAAAGTAGGCCAAAAAACCAGCAAACAGTTTATTAACTGTGAATTAGATGTAATGAAACACGGTTAAAAGAAGCAGAAGAAGAAAAAGAGAGGAAGACGGCGGCTTATATAACTGTCGCTGGTGGCCCAAATTCTCTTTCATTTGGAGCTCAGAGTTTTGAGTTAAAGTTGTTTACCAAATGCTTAATTCATTAATCATCATACACTTGACTTCCCCTGTTCCTTTATTTTAACTCGTCCTCTCCTCTTCCTCCTTCTGTCTGGTCTGTCGTCTGTAGATCATCCCATCCCTCTCCTCTCCTCTCCTCCTAACATCTCCATGTCTTCGTTCTCCTGCAGACCCTGTGGTGCTGGGCAGAGCGTTATGGCTCAGACGCTGCAGATGGCGATCCCTAACTTTGGCAACAACGTCCTGGAGTGTCTGAACGAGCAGCGGCTGCAGGGCCTCTACTGTGATGTCTCCGTGGTCGTCAAGGGACACGCCTTCAAGGTGCGGACACACGGCGACGACAAGGATTGTTTGTTTTTTCTGACTTAACGTTCACGTGGGACCGTGTTGTTAGTTACTGAACAACATCTGGTGCAGGAGACTTCTCGGTCATCTTTACCGGCCACGTAACCAGCTCACTGTCACTAACCCTAACCCTGTTGTCTTAAAAACCTCCACATAAAACCTGAAGGATATATTTAGGATATATTTACAGTTTTTTTCACATAACGTCCCAATTTCTCCTTGAAAATCGTTGCAACTACAAATGTGTTGGTGTTCAGAAGTGTATTCCTTTGGTTTGCAACCGACCAACACAAAAAACCGAGTTTGGTCGAAGCTCTCTGGTTCGGTCTTCAAAACTCCCACGGCTCGCTCTGGCTAGCTCGCTCATTTGCAACTAGTTTGCGACCGTGCGCACGGAGGCTCATGAGAAATGTAGTGTGAAAACACGTTTGCTTTCCGAAACAAAAGTCAAATCTGACAGTTCACACACACAACTCCAAAAATGAACTGGACCAAGCTACAGGCTCCTTTTCAAAGCTGGAAGAAATCTTTGGGTTTGAAGCATGTGATGCTCCTTTAATTTGTATGTGAACTCACATGTGACAGTTAACGGGCGCTGCCAGTGGAGGAATCACACTCGCAACCAATAATTACAACAAAAACATTTGTAGCTGCGACGGTTTTCAGGGAGGACTTGGGGCATCGTCTGGAAAAAGCGCAGGAGTGCCAGTGTGACTGTATGGGCCGTGACTGTATGAAGAATCAAAGGCCTCGTCCAGACCGCAGCCTACAGTCCACGTGACATATCAAAAGTGATCAGACCCGATCTGCGTGTGTCTATATTGTATGTGTCTGATCCACATTGGTTTCCGTGGTAACAGAGACGCTTCGAAATCCTGTTTGAGCAACTGAGACGTTCAGATTGAAACGGATCTGTCCACGTCTGATCAGAATCCACCTCCAATGTGGTGCAACATCTGCTTTTCCTTTTTGTTTTTATGCTTTTGGTTTTATTTTGTCCATCGCACTGCGGTTCTCTAGGGAGCGACGCTGTTGCTGTAATTAGTTCCACAATGAAGGTATTGACGAGATTTTGGTCAGTTTAATTAGTGAGACGTGAAAATATGACCCAGGTCAACAACAACAACAACAACAACAAAAAAATCCAGCTTTAAATAAATTCCAATAGATTTTCTGAGCTCTTGGTTTGAGCCACCTCCTTCATCACCACACACATAAATCTCAGACTTTGCTGCTGTTCAATACAATTTACAATTTCACTTTGTGAAGCCCAGAGAGTTGAGATTTGGCCGAGTGTCAGAAGTTAATGATGATTCCTCCACAGTGGGATACAATCCTGATGTGGTCAATACTTCCAGATATAAATTATGGTATATGCCTCTACTGCAGTGGAAGAAAAAAAAAATGCCATCAAAGTGAGATTATTGTAAATATTTGTCAGAGAGTGAAGCTAAAGACCTGCATACAGGTGCATCTCACTAAGTTAGACTGAATATTATTTTCATTCATTTCATTTTATTATATTCATTCACTCATATATAGATCAATATCAGAACAATGAGGGCAGTGTGCGAGCTCAAGACAGACATGTCTGACCGATGACTGAACGACCTCAGCGTACGTGTGGCTTTGTTTACAAAATCTGGTCCACATGCAGAAAGTGCAACGTGAAAGTGAACACTGCATTTGGTCCAGACCAAAGCAGGTGAACTTTCCTGGTGCAGTCGACTGCTGATCTCCATGATGTTCTCTTGTACACACATGTGCTGCACAGTCTGCAAACTCAACTTCTTATCTTCACCTTACCCCCACCCCCACCCATCAGGCCCACCGCGCAGTCCTCGCAGCCAGCAGCTCCTACTTCCGGGACCTGTTCAACGCCGGGGGGAAGAGCTCGGTGGTGGAGCTGCCCCGGCCGTGCAGCCGCAGAGCTTCCAGCAGATCCTGGCCTTCTGCTACACAGGACGCCTCAGCATGAACGTCGGAGACCAGTTCCTGCTCATGTACACCGCCGGCTTCCTCCAGATCCAGCAGATCATGGAGAAGGGCACAGAGTTTTTCCTCAAGGTAACAGAGGCCTAATGAAGCTTTGATGTGCGGTAATTAATGAATCCAGATGTCGTTAATGCTGCAGATTGGTGGAAGAGGTCAGAAGTACATTAGCGCTAATGCTGCACTAATTTCTACATATTAAAAAATCCTGTTAATTGTAATCGTGCAGAGAAAATACTGTGTGTGCCAGACACGGGGGTATAATTACATTTTTTCTGTGCCGCCACCATGGCACCTGTTGTGTGTGACATTATGCGTGGCGTTATGTTGTCATGGGGGTGTCTGTGTTTGTAGATCTGATTACATTTGGAGTGCCTTGCTGCATAAATTTGCATATTAATGAGAGAAACTGATTTTCTTGAATGTAGCCTCTTATGCCCCCAGACACTGAGTTAAGATGATAAAAGCAACGTACAGGATGTGATACTCAAGTGTGAATTAAGTTGCTCTGCTGCTCTGAAAATGTTATTTACTGGACACGATGGTGGTTTGTTGTTTTTTTTGTTTTTTTTTGGTGGCGTTTGGCTGCTTCACCACTGACCTTGGCAAACCACCAAAGAAATTTTGGGAACTTGAGTTTGATATTAAAAATCGACTTGTAGCATAATCAGAGAGGTTAGACATTCGTACAGAAGAGAGCAGGGCTGGGCTTGGAACCAAACAAAACAAAAAACTCGTTTGAATACCTCATTTTAGGGAATTAGGACCCGGGACTGCAAATTTAACAATTAAAGTTATCAAACTGAGAAAAGCAGCTAGTTCTGAGAGAAGAAGCTGGAAGCAAAGGCATGTTTTTTTGAAACACTTCTTATCTGTATTGTTTTTTGGTGAATATTTATAATTCCTGCAAAGAATTTTCAAGCTGAGCAGCTGTGTACAGTAACTTTACCTGTATGAAGGGATTTAAAAGTCACAGAATATCTCACATCTTGGTGTTTGACAGTTTCTTTACTTGATTCAGAAGTTTTTACATGTGTCCTGTGTTTTATTTTGAAATGTTGATCCATGAAAAAACATGTTTGTAGTTTTAAGAACGAAAAACCATCTCAGTGTGGTTCTACATCTCCTCCTTCTCCCGCTTCTTCCTGGAGTTCTAGTAACAACAGGGCAGTGTCAGCCAATCAGAAGAGAGGAGGCTCTGAGCCTCTCTTCTGATTGGCTGACTGTTTTCTGAATTGATCCAATGAAAATAGAGCAGATTTCAGAATAAAACACCGAAGACAAACCAAAATCCCGCAAGTTGGTGGATGGTGGTGGGCGGGGCTTTGGGTGACTGCTTTGTTGTGACATCACAAAGTGACAGGAAGTCCTGACGGCTGGTTTTAAGGCTCAGTGTCTGAATACAGGCTGTGTGCACTTCTCTGTGGACTGAGGCTTTGATACTTTCACGGTATTGATATAGAACCTAGAGCTGATCAATAATCAAAGAAGACGTGGAAATCAAACGTTTGAACCTTAAAACCTGCATGAATATGAATAAATGAAATATTATAGTATGTTTAACTTTCAATCGCCTCATCTCCAGGTCTCATCTCCAAGCTGTGACTCCCAGGGTCTCCACACCGAGGAGACCCCACCCTCTGAGCCTCAGAGCCCCGTCACTCAAACCGTAGGAGGGGGCGGAGTCGGCGTGGTCGCCACAGCCGCGGGGAGACCTTCCTCTTGCCTGACGCCCCTCCCACTGGTGTCCAAAGTGAAGACGGAGCAGACGACGACCACGCCTCAGCCGACCCCGCAGCCGCAGCAGGTACAGCCTCCGTCTGACCGACCGACCGACCGACCGCCGCCTTCAAAAACAGTCGGTCGAAAAAAAAGCGTCGCTCTGGTGCAGTAATTAACAGCAGCGAGGCGTGAAGAAGAAATCATTATTTGCTCTTGACGTCGTTTGAAGCAGAGCATCATGAGTAGGAGTTTCATTGAGTTTGAGCTTTGAAAAGGCTTTGATAAGGTTTCAAGGCGAGCCTGTCCCAGTCCCTCCAGCGACAAAAAAGCCATTTACTTATTGTAAGAGAAGCTGGAGAACGCACTTATTAAACATGTATATACACATTTATGACAAACCTTAACCGGAAGGTTAGCACTGAAACAAAGATAAAATGGTCAGACTTTTTTATTCACACAAGGACATAAATCATCTCTGGGGTCAGAGGTTATTTAAACTGTGTACATTCAACCACATTGTATGAGCTTTAGATGGAGGAGGTGAAGAGCCTCAGCGCCCAGAGACGACTGAGGTTGGTTTTGATCATATTTCCATCCATATTAATGAGCGGCAGCTGTTGAAGAAGCTTAAAACTCAAGCAGTGAAAGTTCATTTGTTGTCACGTAATTGTGGCTTAATTCAATCAGAATGTTTTTATCATGTGTTTGGCTTCTTTTATTTATAGTTTTTATTGAAAATAAAGGTGAGACAGATTCTGTTAAAGAAACGAACGTACTGTAGCTTTTCAGTAACTCCTTTTGAACCCGATTTTATTCAGTGTACAGTTTGGTTAAAGCTGTGTTAGCTCCTCACGTCCATTATCTGTACATCTATAAGTTTAACGTTGAGTTTTAGCTTCAAACTCGCCCCCATTTACATCCAACACACTGAATAGAGGATTGTGAATCTTTTTTATTGACACATATATGAGAAAATCTGCACGAGTCGAGTTGAAATGCAGCTTAAACAAGAAAACTGGAGAAGCCGTCGTCTTGTAATCTAAGTCGGAGGAAAGCAGCTGTTAGCTGCTCAAAAATAGACGCCATGTGATGTCAGGTGCTAATCTGCATATCAGTGTGTTCACCACACAGACGCAGCAGTGTGATGATGATCGGCACATATTTTGGATGTAGATGAGCAAATAACATCAGATGTACAGATGCAGTAAAAAATATCTGAAATCTTGTTCAAACTGATCATAATAACAATGTTTTCACACTCTCCGGGTGTTTCTTTTTTGATTTGTTTGCTGGTAGTGACGCCGTATTTTAATGAGGCGTTTAAGGGTTTCTGTCAGAAAGGTAGAAAATACTGGAGAGTTTCTGTAAATCAGCACCTGGAGTTAAACCATGTGAGGTTTTCAGGTGAAACAGTTCCTCATGTGTTTCATTTTATCATCAGTTAAGATGCTCAGATTAAATTGCCTGATGCCCGATAGCCTTTGTTTTCAGTCCTGCAGTGCTGTGTTAGTGGATCAGACTTTTATCAAGTAGATAAAAAACACAAACTGAGTTAACACAACACTCACATTATTTCTCTCCTGTGGATCAACCAATGGCTGGACATCATTCCTAAATTAATAAATTAATTAACGCAGATGCTGAAATTGAGAAAGACTCAGATCAGATTATTTAATCAGGCGGCCAATGAAGCTGAATATAGCGATTTGTGAGTTATGCCATTTCTACATTGCTAGCATTAGCATTAGCACATAGGTTAGAAAATAAAATCTTCTTTTGTTAAGTTTATTTATTTCATTTATGTTTTTTAATCCTTTTTTTTTGCCTGGTTAAAAAAAAAAACTACTGAAAACAAGGGGATTATTTGAATCATTTAAAAGGCTCAGGGTTGTGCTAACGTTAGCCGCTTGTTAGCAAGTAAGTTTCATCTGTTGTCTGAATAGAATGCTCTGTTACTATGGTAACTACGGAGGCCCCAGGGAAACCACCTTTAACCATAATTACTCAAGTTAAAGCAAAGTTTAATCTTCATTTCTAATTATCTCCAAAACATGATTTTGAATTTTACACACTCCTACTACTGAAGTTAGCATGCTAACTAGCTAGCCTCAACCTATCTCGTCACTTCCTGTTTGCGACTTCCACTTAGTCCGGAGGACATCGCGCTGTATAACCTGTTACATCATGGAGATAGCGATGGCTGCGGCACAGAGACCATGTTTGGATTCAGAGAAAACTTTTTTTTAACCTGATACTGTTCGAGAAGCTAAATATTTATTAGCTAACTGGTGTGTGTCTCTCTCCTCTGCAGCAGGAGAGCTCCCCTACTCAGTGGTCTGCACCCCTGTGGCCAAGCGGCTGTGGGAGGGGGGCAACCGTGACGGGGGAGGGGGGTCCGGAGGGGGCGGAGGAGGTGGGATGAGAAAGGCTGCGCGCTACTCCTCCTCCTCCTCTTCCTCCTCCTCCACCTCCTCCAACAACACTACCCAGGATGCCTCTGGGCGTGGACCTGCAGCCAACGCCGCCATGGTGGGCGGAGCCAGTGTCGGTGCTGGTGGTGGTGGTGGTGGTGTTGGCGGCGGTGGCGGCGCCACTTCGGTGGGTGGAATGGGACTCAACAGTAACCATAACAACAATAACAACAACAACGGCGGGACCCCTGAGGGCACGAGCCCGGGCACGCTGAGCATGTATACCAGCGACTCCCCAATCAGTTACCACGACGACGAGGAGGAGGACGACATCGCGGACGAGAGCGCCGAGGAGCAGTACAGACAGATCTGCAACATGTACACCATGTACAGCATGCTGAACGCCGGGGCGGCAGGTAAGACTCCGAGGTCACCTCAAGGTCAATGCGTCAGTCGTCTGAAGTTTCTCTCTTTTGATCCAAAGGTCAAAGGTCAGTGATCAATGGGGCTTTTAATTGACCAGCTGCCAATCATCTCCTTAAAAATATGTGATTGAAAGATAGTAATAATTAGAATTACTACTAGAATTGCTTCTAGTCATCGATCACCTTAGAGTTATCCAGTCACCTGTGGTTCATCCTTAGCCCCGCCTCTTGCGTTGCCAGCGACAACAGGCTCCAAAACAAAACAACATGTCATACCATGACTGATAAAAATCTACAACATCTGCAGAGCTGCCAAAAATGATCTGATCAGTCGATCTCAAACAAACATAATCAGAGCGTGATTGCGTGCCTCCTCAGTGTCGATAAAGTTCATTCAAAATATGTGAGAAACGTGCGCAAAGTTAAACGGCATCATCACATTGAATTGATTTAAAAAAATAAACCATTAAGTTATGTTTTAACTTTTTCCACTCCGATCTAAAGGTCAGAGGTCAAAGAGGGTTTATTAAATCTGTTATTGATCCATCGACTGATCAGATCTAAATAAAGTTTTATTCTATTGAATAAAGTCTGAGTGTGGCTCCGTCATTGAGACGGCGGTTACACACCAGATCTGCTTTAATTGAATACTTTGATCAACATTTATTGAATGTTTCTGAATGAGAAGTCAATTGTGCTGCATTGATATGTGAAAGAGAGGGGGGGGGGTTGGGGGGAGATTTGGGGGGGGGGGGTCTTTTTATTATCTCTTTATAATTGTTCAAACATTGTCCCTCTGCGCACTAACTGACATCAGTAATTAATTTTCTCATCAGCATCAACATATGGATTCAGAGCCGTAAATTAATTTGAGTTGAACTCCAGTGTGTGCAGGTTACCCCACCACCACCACCCCCACCCACCCCCAACACGGTGTAATTAACAGTCGACGAGGTATCAGGGTATTTGGTAATTGAGAAGTAGTTAACAGTGTGAAAACCATTAATTAGAGCTGGGAATCAAACTCCTCTCATCTTTTATTTTGATTATTGATGATTGTCAAACTGTGAAGCCCCGAAACAGGAAGTGGATGTCTGGTCTCGTTTATCGTTTATCTCGTTTGTTTTCATCTTGTTGTCATGTGACTCATCCTCCCTCCTCCGTCTCCAGTGGTCGGGGAGCGGGTGGAGGCTCTGCCGGACTTGGCCCCGGACTCGGGGGGCGGTGGGGGCGGCGGCGGCGGCCGGGGCGGCAGAGGGGCCCGTTCCCGACAGGACCTGGCGTCGCTGCCGGCCGAGCTCATCAGTCAGATCGGGAACCGCTGCCACCCGAAGCTGTACGAGGAGGGCGACCCTGCCGAGAAGCTGGAGCTGGTGAGCGGCACCTCCGTGTTCATCTCGCGCGCCCAGCTCATGAACTGCCACGTCAGCGCCGGCACTCGCCACAAAGTGCTGCTCAGACGCCTGCTGGCCGCCTTCTTTGACAGGTCAGTGTCCCGCACGCCTCAGACGCCATGTTACCAGCTCGACTTTCAGGTTCTGATCTGGAGCTTTTAGCCGAGCAGGATCTCCCGTACCTGCCGCACATTGATGACACAATGACAGTTCAGGTACCAGACTCCAGGTTCTTTTACGTAAGAAGAGCGAGTAGAGTCGAGTGGAGCTGGTAGCACGTCGTGGAAACGCCCGTGTGCATGCGCGTGGCTGATGAAGCTCGGTGCTGCTGGATCCAGTGCTGCTAATAACTGTGACCATGATGGAGTCATTCATTATTCAGCATCATCACGGTCTCCGTAGTGGAGGATGTGTGTTCTCGCTGCTGCTCTGCCTGGTTGTTCAGCTTGATTAAGTCAGACGAGCTGAGATTCAGCTGGAGTTCAGAAAAAAAAAAACAGGTGGAAATCTGATAATCAAACACAAAGGTTTAGTTCTGGAGCCAGGGTCCTGACTGTGCTCATGAGTTCCTGACTCTCTGTCGTCGTGTTGTGTTTTCACTGGTGCTCACGTTGATGACAGAGAACAGAAGTCATACATGTGAAGGTGTGAAAGATGCAGAAAAGATGACGAGCGAAGTGGAAGCAAAGTTTGTGACGAGCTGGGAAAGTGTGAAAAGTGTGTTTTCCTTCAGTCCGACCTGGAGCTGTCGATGTCAGCGTGAGTTTAACTGGGAGACAGATGGACGGACACACTGAGGACTGAACCTTCGCGGAGGAAACGGCTCTGTTACAGATTTTATTTCATATATTCAATTTAAAATTTGATAGATTTTGAATGGATCAGTATGAGATGATTGAACAGATCAGATGACACGTTGTATAGACAGTAATATAATGAAATGACCGTCGGACGAAGGCGATCGATATCAGAGAGTTCGCGGTCACAGTCCCGCTAATTGTTGTCCTGCTTGTGTAGGAGCACTCTGGCAAACAGCTGTGGTACTGGTATCCGCTCATCAACCAACGACCCGAGCCGTAAACCGCTGGACAACAGAGTCCTGCACGCCGTCAAATGTGAGTCTCACACACTGACACACACACACACACGCGCATTTTAGGACTCGTTACCATCTTCTCTTCTTCTCTCCTCCCACAGTTTACTGCCAGAACTTTGCACCGAGCTTTAAGGAGAGCGAGATGAACGCCATTGCGGCCGACATGTGCACCAACGCTCGCCGCGTCGTCCGTAAGAGCTGGATCCCCAAGCTGAAGCTGCTGATGGCCGACAGCGACGCCTACTCCGCCTTCCTGGCCGACAGCGTGAAGATGGAGGCCGACGCTCTGGGGGCGGATCAAGGCTTTGACCCCGCCTCCCTGGAAGCGGTGGCGGCGGCGGCAGCTGCAGCGGCGGCCGCCAACAACAGTAACGAGGTGGGAGGCGGAGCCACGCCGGCAGAGACCCTCCAGGCGGCGGGAGGAGACGGCAGCACTTTGTTTTGAGTGAGTGAACGGACAGAGAGATGAATGGACAGATGGACAGATTGATGGAGGGAGGGATGGCGAGTAGAGAGAGGTGGCCATGACTGTGGTCGTCATGACGGTTGTCATGCCCCCACCCCACCCCCCATACCCCCTCGCCACCACGCGTTTTGTGTGGAGGGAGGGGTCTGTTTCCTGTTTCTTCTTCTTCTACACCTCTTTCGGTCAGTTTGTTCTGCTTTTACTTCCTCCGTTTGTCCACGTTTCTCCTTCTTGTTCTGGCGGAGAGAGATGGAAAGAGACGGAACGAAAGGTGGCAGAGGGAGGAGGTCGAGGTCAAAGGTCGACCCCCCCCAACCACCACCACCTCCACCTCTCGTCCCTCTGCAACCTTTCAACACCTGAGAGTTTCAGCCTTTCAACTTTTAAGTGTTTCGTCCTGTCACTGAGGCCCTTTTCTTACATAACCAATCACAGACATTCCCTGGGGAGGGAGGGAGGGAGGGAGGGGTGGGTCAAGCAGGGGGAGGGCGGGGGTGAGAGATGGGAGGGGGGCGGGGGGTAATCCTGTTTCCCAAACTCCAGTAACACTGTTGTTTTGATATTGAATGTATGTGGAGAAGCATCGAACCACAGCGGCGTTGAGTGAGATTGTACAGAGCTACTTCTTCTTCTTCTACTCTTTTTTGGTTGTTGATTTTTCTTTTAGGGGGGGGTGGGGGTGCGTTGGTTTATTTCATCTGGACATCCAGATGGAGAGCTTCTCTGAAAGCGCTGGAGGGGGTGGGGTTAATGAGGTCGGAGGGGTTGAAATGAATATTAATATGTATATTGGCATCGGTCTATGATCTCCCCCCCTTGACCTCGGCCCCGACCCTGCTCTTGATCTCCCGCCGGGCATGCTGGGAAATCTGGCTGCTCACCAGCCGCCGGGGAGATGCTGCTGAATTCTGACCAGACGGCGTCTTTTCTTTTTCCTTTTTGACTCGTCGTCGGCCAGACTTCAAGACAAAAAACTGTTTCTTGACTAAAAGCTAAAGCCCCGGTGACCTTTGACCCATCAGACGGAAAAATAATCATTTCACCTTTTGTTTACTTTTTTCTATATTTTCAAGTTTTGTGTGTTTGTTTTGTTTCTCCCTTGCGGCTCCTTGTTACCGATGATTGTCAAAGAGTTTGCACTGTGTTATTCCTCCTGCGGTATGAGTACAATCGAACTACGTTTTTGTACGTAAAATGAAAGACAGACAGAAGAAGAGCGGTGGTTTTATTTAAAAAAAAAAAAAAAATAGTCAAAAATAGAAGAAAAAAACACCAGCTGAAAAAAAAACAAATCCAGTTTCTATCAGTTGATCAGCTTTATTGGTTTTTCTTAAAAATCTGAAGGAAAGTCCAGAAAAACCCAAAAGCAAAGTTTCTGCCTGTGATTTTAGGAAGGAGCTGAGTGTGTGTGTGTGTGTGTGTGTGTGTGTGTGTGTGTGTGTGTTCTTTTGTTTCCAGCTCGTGTTGATATTGTTTTCTCAGATTACTCACGGCTCGCGCCCGTTAACAGCACAAGTTTCCTCCGGCTCGCTGCCTGGCTGCGCTGCTCGCCTGGCGCGGACAAAGGTGCTAATCCAAGCGTCGGTACATGGCAAGAAATACTGCTCTGCGTGTGTGTGTGTGTGTGTGTATGCGTGTTGTTGTTGTTGTTTAGTATGTGTGTGTAGGTGTGTATTCTATGGGCCACACAGTTTGTTTGTGTGCTGCAATACAGAGAGAGAGAGAGGGAGAGAGGACAGACGGCGTGTTTTCACACACGCTTGGTCGATTAATTCACCCATCACTGCGGTGTACACACACTCACACATACACACACACACGCGCTAATACGCATTTGGGCGCTGTCAGCTGCATCAGCTACAGTACACCAGAGCAACGTGGGAATTAAAGGGGAATCACACCGAGGCCGACCTGAGAGAAGCTGCTGCTGCTCCGAGAAAAGTCGAGTTGAAGTTTTTATATCGGACACGTTTCTGCCTTTTTTTTCATGTGACTTTATTCTGAATCATGTAAAAGAAAAAAAAAACGGCCAAAATCATTTCAGAGAGAAACGACCCTGAAAGTCACGGGAACCAGGGCGGAGCTGGACCGCGTCGAAACGACGTCCAGACCGATGAGATGAGCTGCTCACAGGTTCTGAGCGGCTTGGAGTGGACGTTCAGATCCTCCACAGAGCTGACTGAATCCATCCCTGACAATCAATACAAAGAGAGGAAGGTCGGGCGTCTTCCCCTCTGTGACACATCTGTCACATCTGGACGATGAAAGGAGCCGTGGGAAACAGATCGGTTCATTAGTTGTTTGTCCGAGACTCATTTCAGCTCCGTTTATGTTGATCACACCCAGCCCACACGCCGCGCCACGCCTCGAGCACAGGAGGGTTTATCGCCTCGAGTCCAAGTGTCGAGGAGGAAGTCGATCAGACATGTTGAGTTAAACTAAAACTAGAACTAAAACTGAGCGTCTGACGCTGTTGACGACAGTTTGAGGTTTTTCAGGCACAGTTAGATGTAATGGAGCTGCTCTGACAGCGACGACCCCCCCCCCCCCCCACGATAAAAGTGATTGATTTTCACTGTAAGAAAGACAAAGACACAATGTGCTGTGAGTTTAATGAAGGATCTAAAAGACAGAAATGATCACAGGTTAATAAAAACAGACAATATGCAAACGGCCATTTTCTGGTTTTCAGGGTCGTGCATCACAGGAGCTGCAGCTTCTTTTAGGTCAAAAGGTTAAAATCAGGTCAATCAAGTTTAAACTTTTAACTGAAAATGAACCAAAAGAAGAAAAAAAAAGATTATTCCACCTTAAATCTGCCTTTAAAACCACAATGTGATGTAAAATCTGAATTAGTGCGAGAAAATTCAAACGAGGTAAAAACCATCAATATGATCACGTGTGTGTGTGTGTGTGTGTGTGTGTGGTGGTGGTGGTGTGTTTGTGGCCAGTGGATGAGATGCAGCGTCCTGCATCAGCTGTAGGAGGCAACGTGTTGCCTTCACTGTCAACATGAACCATCCTGGTGAAACAAAGGGAACGAGTGGCGTTCACTGTCTCGTTTCAAAATCCTCTCGTGTCCACTGTGTTTAATATGAAACATCAGAACCTGCAGCTCTGAAACTCCCCGAGAGGAAAAGCCTTTAAGAACCCAAACAACAGAACATCTGATCGTCGCTCTTTTATCAATAATCAAACCGACGTTAACCCTTCGTTGTCTTTTATCGATGTTTGACCTGTTCTTCCTTTTTTTAAAAAAGACGCCTTGAGCACCTTATCGCCCCGTGTGGAGCTGAACTATTTAATGTCGATGTGACAGGTTTTATAATGTTTGGACTCACACACACACACACACACACACCTGCCCTGTAGATGAAGTGTGTGTGTCGTTAAATCTCTGAAACACACAGAAACGACGCTGCACAAAACCAGAGCGTTAAAAACCAAAAATCAAAACCTCTGAGACGTCGTCGACCCCCCCAAGTTTTATAGACCAGTGTTATATGGAAAAAGTAAAATAATATTATTGATGATATTGATTATATTGATCTAATCAGCTTTTTAAGGCCTGGACAGATGTTTACTTGACTGTTTGTTTTTATATATTTACATGTAAATCAAGTTTTTTATTATTTCTAAAAAAAAAAAAGAAAAGAAAAAAAGGCTTTGAGTCAAAGAACCTGCGGTCGTTGTGGGGGGGGGGGGGGGGGGGGGTAACTGGGGGTAATCAATATATCTATATATCCATCTCTTTCTTTTTGTAGTTTCTGATTTTAAAATTCCCACCTTGCCCCACCCCTCTAGTCCGAAGCACATGGTACGATCCGTGGAGACTTAACCAAGTTCAGTAAAAAAAAAAAAAAAAGAAGAGGAAGAAGAAGTGAGGGATGATGAGAGGAGAGAAAAAGTGATCAGAGCAGGGGGGAGGACAGGAAGGAAGGGGTGGAGAGAGAGAGAGAGAGGAGACAGTTTGCACATTGTTTTATTTTCCTTTCTTTTCTTTTTTAAATGAAAAAAAAAACAGGTTTTATTCTGACGCTTTGTTTGAACCGGCCGCCTTAAAGAACGAAGGAATTCAGAGAGAGAGAGAGAGAGAAGAGGAAGAGGACACTCTGAGCCTCCCCAGAGGGGAGGGGGGAGGAGGGAGGGGGACGCGCGGATGATTTGGTGTGAATGCATGCATACGTAGTGTGTGTGTGTGTGTGTGTGTGTGTGTGTGTGTGTGTGTGGTTTGTTGCAGGGAGGGTTGGGAAGCTGATTGTAAAGGCTTCTGTGTGTGTGTGTGTGTGTGTGTGTGTGGGTGAACATAATGCGTGGGGTGTTTTTTTGTGGTGTTTGTGTGTGTGTGTGTGTGTGCATATTAATGTATGTATGCAGTTTTTTTTCTTTGCTCTCCTCTCGCTTCCCTCCATCTCCATTTATGGCATGTTAATGTCTGCCTCCTCACTCGGAGAGCTTTTGACAGTGTGGTACAGTGTGTGTGTGTGTGTGTGTGTGTGTGTGTAATGCGCATGCCTGCTTATGCCAGGCTGGGTCTGCGTCTCGATCTATGTGCTGCATACGTGTGTGTGTGTGTGTGTGTGTGTGTGTCTGGCTTTCGTGTGGCGACTGCGCATGTCTATCACCGTGTGTGGGTGGTTTGGGTGCTCAGCTCTGCAAGGTCTGTATATGCGTGTGTGTGTGTGTGTGTATGAATGTGTGTGTGAGTGGGTGGTATGTGCGCAGAGGTTGAGATGAGTGGCTGTTTGTTTTTGTCTGCCTCAGAGAGCAGCATACCTTTTTTTTTCCCCTCCCTCTGCCTCACACACACACACACACACACACACACACACATCTGCAGAGTCACATATCCATACCCACAGCTCAGACTCTATACATGTGCCATATCAAAGCTGCAGCTGTATTGCGGCCATGTTGCAGCTCCTGGATCAGTTTTTATTGTTTCCAGTTGTTATTAAAAATCAATAAAATGTAAAAACAGATTCATTATAAACAAACCTGATCATCATCATCATCATCATCATCATCACTTCTGTCAGACGAGTTGAACATCCCACCACTGTCCTGCAGCCAGGACGCCCCCCCCCTCCACTTCTTTCTCTTTTCTTTGTTTACATCTGTCTTGTTATGTATACATTTCTCTCTCTCTCTCACACACACACACACACACACACACACACACACACACACACAGGAAGCAGCTAAATAGTGTCGGTCCCTTGTTGCTTCATTATGTGAACCATCATTTTTCATCTGCCGCCGCTTCATTTCTGTGTCGACTCCATTTTCTGCATAGGATGCAAATCCCTGCCAAACTCTCACCCGTATATCTGTCTGCCTCTCCCTCTGTGTGTGTGTACATGCATGTGTGTGTGTGTGCGTGTGTGCTGTCTACAACAACAACAGATGGAGCTGCCAAATATGTTGCTGCATGTGTGTGTGTGTGTGTGTGTGTGTGAGCTATTTGAATGCAAATATGCAAATAAATGGGCGTAGGTACATTTGACCAGGCACATCAGTGCTTTGTGTGTGTGTGTGTGTGTGTGTGTGTGCGTGTGTGTGTGTGTGTACTTGCCTCCCACCCTCCCTCTCTCATTGGGACACTCTGGTCTGATTGTGTGATATTCTGTGTGTGTGTTTACTGCACTTTTAATAATCAGACTATTGATGAGAACAGGTCTATCTGTCCCTATACCCCCCCCCACACACACACACACACCCCGAGCTGCCGTCGCCGGCCAATCAGAACGTCCACGAGAGACGCAGCCAATCACCATGAAGCGAATATCGACCAGACTGTTTTAGCCAAGTGACCAAGTGGGGTTAAAAAAAATAATTGTAATCATCCCTAGACTTGAGTGGTGGGGAGGGAGGGAGGGGGGAGGGAAGGGTGAGGAGGGAGGGAGGGAGCTGCTGTTCTTCCTGAGGAGGAGATGTTTGTTAAGAATCTCCCAGGACAGTTGAAGCATT
Organism: Caranx melampygus; assembly: GCA_019059645.1. Classification (NCBI taxonomy): domain Eukaryota; kingdom Metazoa; phylum Chordata; class Actinopteri; order Carangiformes; family Carangidae; genus Caranx; species Caranx melampygus. The sequence continues at coordinate 20,761 of JAFELL010001331.1, read as the reverse complement.
GCGGCAGACTGCCGTCACATGAGCGAAGCCACAATCCAGACAAAGAGACAAGAGTGAGACGAGGGAGAGAAAGAAAGAGAGAGAGGGAGAGAGACTAATGACAGGAGGAGCAGCAGCAGCAGCAGGAGGAGGAGGAGGAGGAGGAGGTGATCGTCTCTCTCTGGCCCTGTGCCACTGAGATAAATACCTGGGTGCTTGTTTGTGTTTTGTAGCGTTGAGGCTGAACGAACAAACGCTGGATTTGTCTTTTTGTCCCTTAAAGAAAAAAAAAGCTTCCAAACGTTTTTTGTTTTTGTTTTTTTGTTGAAAGTTGAATTTGCACTAAAAAAAGAAAAAAAATCATCAAATATCGTTTTTTTTTTTTTTTTTTTTTTAATTATGTCCAGAAACACATTTGGCTGAACTCATTTCACTCGGTTTCTGTGTGTATTTCTTGAACCCCGCTGTCCTTTGAAGCACTGCGATGTGATAATGTGAAGACAATTCAGCTGCAGCCCGTGGAGCTGAATCGGGTTGTGTTGCGTTCAACGCCACAGGTTCACCTGTGTTCAACAATTGCCGATCAGAGAGGATGTGCGCGACTACGTTTTCATTTTCAAATGCGTCTTAAAATTCGTCCGGAGACTTAAGGAAACGCCGATGTTTTATTTTGAAATTCAAGGGTTACGACAACAGAGAGATTGATTTTAAATCGATGACGTAGACGCTTCCTGATCGAGTCTCTCTGCCTTAACTACCAGTGATCAAAGCAACGTGAAGCGAATTAACCGACCTTATCGTCTCTGCTGCAGCTGTTGCGCAGGTAAACTGACTTTTTTTTTTTGTACAACCAATCAACTTGCAGACAAGACAATCTGCTTCCTGTTTACACCCTGCGTGTTTTCAGGTGTGTAAGTCTGGACGGAGCTCGTCGGAGCCTTAAATCCAGTTCGTGCAGTCGTTCCCTTCATCCGTTAAGACTTTAAACTGATGAGTAATAATAATTGAGTATTTGGGTAAATGAGTTTTGAAACCAAACATTGGCTTGAGCTTTGTTTGTAGGTCCAGATGTAAATATTTGCCTGTTTTTCTTCGTCGGCTTTGATAAACGAGTGGATTTTATTTCACTGAGTTTCAGAGTCTAAATCAAACAGCGGACTAGAAGACCTTCCCTCGTGCTCATCCTCTGTGGTGGACGTCGTTATAGACCAAGTAAAAAGAGTCGTGTGTGAACTGATCCAGAAGTTCACAATGAAAAAATTAAAAAAAGCAAGTTATTGAGTTTTAGCGAACCACTGGATGAGCAGGAGGAGACCCCAGGGTTTTCAACATAAAAGCCCTGAAAGTGGCAGGAAACGAAAACGGCCGTCGAAAGTTTTGCAACTCATCGAAATCATTACTTTGAGAAGAATGTAGAAGTTGTGATGAGGCAGGGTTCAGACACATGCAACACGTTTTTGTTTTTTATTGTCCACCATCTTGTCTGTAAGGTGCTTGGCTTGTTCTCCCGGGGGGGGGGGGGGGCGTCGGCGTCGGCTTGGGCCTTCGAACGCATCCGCGGAGTTGGAAATCAATTCTTAAAGAGAAATTTGAATATCCGTTCTTCTAATGAGCACAGTGAAAGGGATATTTTCTTTAACATCGGTCTGTGTTGCTTTTGTTTCCTCCTTGATTTGTTTTGTTTTGTTTTGTTGTTTTTAAATCGGAGGAAGTGTTACAAGCCGGTGGCAGAGCGCTACTGAGAGGAGGAAGGAGAGGGTTTTATAAAGTAGTTTTGAACACTCCTCTGCCCTGCAAAGAGCAAAGTCTGCTCAAACCGAGCAGTGAAACTGAATATCTTTTGTTTATGAACCTGTGATCTTTTGTTAAAGGTGCTATACGCAAGAATTTGATATTGCTACATAGCTAACGTTAGCATGAATCAGCAAAGTCATCGTCAGCTTTTGTTTTGCTTTCATTTCTGTCACTTCCTGTCTGAACCACCACATGTGGCTCCTCCTCCTCCTCCATTGGTGGCTCCATCCTCTTTCAGCAGTGACTCACTATCGCACCCTGTGGTACAAAGAGGTATTACAAGACAGGACAGTCCTCAGCTAGCTGGTTAGTATGCTAACTTGAGTAGATCTCAAATCGGGAGATCGTCTTACTGTTCTTTCTTCACACTGTTTATAATTTTGTTAAATTTTGGATGTTGTGGAGAAAAATCTTTACATTTAGCACCTTTTAACCTTTTTTTAAAAGGTCGCAGCTCTTTGCGTCTTTGCAGGGCAGCTACGTCAGAGCACAGATATACGACTAAAGGTTGAGCGGGGCCAGAGAAGATGTGTGTTTTTTAAAGCGATACGCGATTGGTCGCACTTTTAGAAGAGCTTTGTATACATTTTACGATTTTTTTTTTCTTTTTTCGTTTTACAGTTTCAATTTTCTGTTGCTATTTTTGTTTTCTACATTTGAACTAGCGTACTGTAGTCCTTGAAAATTATTTTAAAGGAGATGCTACTAATAATTCAACATTAACACCTGTATGTAGAGTTGCCAAGTTGTGTAAAGGAAAAAAAAGATTACAAAAAAGAGAAAGTGGAGACATGGTTAGCTGTAAAATAGTTTAGAGAAAGAGAACCACATATTTTTGCATTGCGATTGTTGTATGACTGAGGTGCTGCAGGTGGGAGGGGTGAGGGTTAGGGGATTTAATGCTGGACCAGATGTTTGGTTTTTACTGTGCTGCAGCTGTGGGCGGGGCAGGATCAGAGGGTTGCACAGAGCAGACGGACAGACTGATGACTAAATGGATGGACGGTCGAGGCGCGCTGCCGGGGCTCACTTCATTTTAAAGGCTACAACTCTGAATGTCTGTTTAAAAAAATCTCTTCATTGAAAAACAAAAATCAAACTCTTATTGTCTTGTGACGGTTCAAAGACAAACTTCCATTAGAAATCGACCCAAAGTGAGTTTACTTGACCTGGTCCTCGGACCAGCTTTTCCACAAAGAATAAGCTACTGCTGCTTGAATGTTTGTTTGTTTTTATCCAAACGCCACCTGGTGGCTAAATGCAGCTACTGCATCTCAGAGATGGGGAGGGGGGGGGCTCATCAGCTGCAATAACTGCCACTGTCACCAGGGTGGTGGGATCCCAAGAAGCAGTGATCCTACACAAGCTACGATGGTGTAAAAAAAAAAAGTCTTGATCACTGTATTCGTCCTAGCACCTTAACAGCAGACCGCCGGAGGTTCCTGCTGCTCATTCAACCAATCAGACACAAGACAAACCCGCCAAAACGTCCACGTCCCCTCGTGGACCCAGATGCCAAATAAAGTTGTCAGTAGATTTGAAAATTCGCTGACGTGACTCCCAAAAGAAAAGAGAGCGCTGCAGTCGTTTGAGGTTTTCTCGACTCGTCCGTCCACACGTTTGTCCGTCTGCTTTTGGCGCCCGGGTCTCCGTCCCGGCCACCGATCCACAGAGAGGAAACTAAAGTGACGAGGAGAGAGTGGAATAATCTTTTCTAAATAAAAGCACCTTTGGGCGAGCGCTCAACTGTCCCGGAGAGCCACAGCCCTCTGCACCTTTCTGAGCTCGCTCACTACGTCACTTCCTGTCTGTGGGTTGGACGCTGGCGTCGGAAGTGGAACTGTTTTTTTTTGTTTGTTTTCAATGGGGCGGGGGGCGGGGCGGGGGGGTTGAAAGTTGAGATGTAATGTGAGGGTTCTTTTTGTAAGTTCTTTATTTTTGTTGTTTTTATTTTTTTGTACTATTTTTCCCTTTTTTTTATTTTGTACGTTTGTTCTCTTCTCTCTCTTTACGACATTTGTTGTTTACTGTAAAAATGATAAAGATGACGATGATGATGACGATGATTATTATTATAATGTGCCCATCGACCTGTCTCCCCCTGGTGGGAAGTGGGAGCATAGACTGTGCAAACTCTCCTCTGTACGGGGTCGGGGGGTAGGAGTTAAAGGGGGGAGGGTGGGGGAGAGTTCAGGTGGGTGAGGGGGTGTCGGTAAAGGTTTGAATGTTGGAGATGATTCAAACGGGGATCCTACACAGACGATCTGGAAATTTGGCAGGAAGTAAAATCTGATCACACAACAAGCTTTTGATGGTTCACTGGTTCAGATCCAACACAAACGAGTCACACACACACACACACACACACACTCAGTGTGACGACAAGACTAAAGTATTTTCTTTGATTGATCGCTCAGAATTGATGAAGGAAGCAAAGATGGACGACTTTGTCCTCTCGACTGTCAGTTCCATCAAAACGCTTGTGGTGTTTGACTTTAACTGTCATATTTATTGCATGAGAAACGTGATCTGGGTCGTGTCCCTTTTTTATTTAGGTTTGTTTGTTTTTTTAAACTAATAATTGAATCCAGTCAAACTGTTAAAGGAAAAATTCACCCTCAAACCACTGGTGTTTCTCCCTTAAAGCTGCTGCATTCTACGTTTTGGACACTTGGGGGCAGTGCGACAAGATGTTAAACCCCAAACACAGACCTGTCAGCAAACTGTCGCCTGTTTACATATCCAGCTGACAAGGTTAGCGTCATGTTTTGGCCTCTTGATGAATCTAAGTCCAGTGTTTCTGCTCCTTTTTAGCTCTGTTTTGGTCTCCATCACCTCCATTGGGAAATATCTGCTTGTCCACCAGCTGGTTGCGTATCAGCCTCTCTGCTGTTTGGTGCTAGGCGAGTAACGTACAGCAGGTTTATCAGAGCTTTTTCAGCTACAGAGACCAAAACAATGACCTGAAAGAGGCTAGAATGCAAAGCTGGGTTTAAGAAACCTGGAAATTTCGGGCGTAAGTGAGCGTCGTGCCTCAAATTTGCACAAAATCGATCAATTTTTATACAAAAGCTGAAACCAGAATACAAGGCAGCTATAACAGAGGGTATGGAAAGCCGATGCATTCTGGTAAATCACTGAACGCCAACACCAGTGTGACACAGACAGAGGGTGGATTCTTCCTGTGTAGGGACCCTGATGAAAAACATGGAGGAAAGTTCACAGTCATGTTTTTAACGCGTTAAAATCAACAACAACAACAAAATAAAAAACTGGCTAAACTTGAGAACGAGCAGAACGAGGGAGGTGGAAACGAGACTCACGAGATTGTGATCCCGAGGTGAATCCTCGTTGTTTTATCTCTCCCTCTCCACCCTTCCCTCCACCACCACTTCCACCTCCTCTTCCTCTTCTTCTTCTCGGCGCTGCAGCCTGACCTCATCAACACAACCCCCCACCCCCACCTCGCCCCGACCTTAACTTTACTCCCCCTATGTCGCGCTCCTCAAGCTCCTCGTCTCTGATCCTGCTGTCTGCAGGTCTGTAGTCTTCTATCCAGAAGCATTTACTCTGCTCTTTCCCAAATCCCCACACACCAGAGACAACACACACACACACACACATATATATATATATATATAAATATACTGTATATGTATACATGAATACAAAACGGGCAAACCTCTGAGATGCAGAAGCTCGTGCACACGCCTGCAGACTCTCAGGATGTGTGCACGTCTTCATGTGTCACTGATGCAGTTTAAGACGACAAATAATAAAAAAAAAAAAAAAAAAAAAAGTTACCAGTTTACCTCGGGAGCTCTCAGCCATAGCAGACCTTAAATCCCTACAGATATCTCAGCGCTGCGAGCAGCTTCTGAACTGCTGTGGCTGCCGTTACAAAGCAGGTACATAACTTTTTTTGTTTTTCAGGAACAAAAACCTCCGGGAGCCTCAGCAGAGCGCTCTCGGACCATTTGAATGCATACAGTGCAGGGTTTTTACAGAAACGGGACACAAGCCGAGAGTCCATGTCAACACAGTCTTACCTCAGAGTCATAACTACAGAACAGGTGGTGGGGGGGGTGGGGGTGGGGCAGGGCTTACATATGATCATAGCAACCGTGAATGACTATTTTTTATTCCTTCTCTTCCTTGTCTCTGGTGGTGTCGGGTGAAAATACTCTGCAGAACTCTCTCTCTCTCTTTTTTTTTGTTCTTGTTTTTTTCCACTATAAATATATAAATATATAAACTGTACATTATGACATAGAAGCACTATCGAAGTTTGATTGTTAGATGTGCACTCGCAGCATGAGGTATTATTCTTTATTATTCTTCATATCTCAGAAAAATGAAAACGTTAAATGAAACGACAGCTTTTGGAAGTAAAGGAAAAAAACAGATTAAAAAAAATAACGGATAAAAACAAAATGCAGTAGCGTCTACTGATGTCAAAGAAAATACCCAACCTCACCCCGACACACACACACACACACACACACATACCCCAGATTTGACCCCCATCCCTGCTGTATTGCCCCCCCCCCCTCGACCATCCAAGACATGCCCCTTCGCGCCACCCCCTGGCCCCTCCCCCCTCTCCTGCCCCACCCTGCCCCGTGTACATGCCAGTGTTTTCCCCCATGTGTTCCAAGTGCCAATAACTTTGTGAATTCCTAACTGTGACCCAGTAATAAAGATAATTGCACATTAACTACTGTAAAGAGAAAAAGAAACCAGACTGATTAAAATGAGGAAAAAAAATCTGAATATCTTAATAAAAAAGGTTTGTAACAAACAGGACTGACCTCACCGTCGTCTCGCCTCTTTATTACCCTCACAGCTTTACCCAGGATGCCCCACTAAGCTGACATTTTGTTCTGTTTTGTGTTTCCCAGAGCAGCACCCACTGAGGTCTTTACACAGACTTCATTTCCAAGATGCCTCTGAGGCATCAAAGTCAAGATTCTCTTTATTCCTAGGCACCTCTACTTGACCTCAACAGAAAAGGTCACAAGGAAACAAAGGAGAACTCATGGTGCGGAGAGAAACTGCCCAACTTTATTTATAACATGTGATTAATGCTCTTTATCAAAACTAAAACAGGAAGAGTGAATTCTATTTGGACGTACAGGAAGTAGGCTCCACACACTGCATAACTTAAGAAAACACACTCAAAGACGCAAATGTGGAAACATTTCAGAAAACAGCTTCATCAATGTGATGAATGAGCTGCAAAAAACCTCCCAACACGACAGGAAGTCAGGGGTGTTTCTGGGGACACAGTAAAGTGACGGACCAGCCTGGGGAGCTTTTTTTCAAAGTTCAAAGACTTGACGACTACCTGTCATGTGGTTTGTTTGGTTTATTATAACTTCAATATCACATGATTCACATGTTATTGCAAATATGTTACTGTTAGCTTAGCATTAGTCTATAGCCTGGTCTGCCATTTTTTTTTTGTGTCTGTGTTGAACTTACATTAGATTGTTTTGTTGATGGTAACGATAATATTTCCTGTGTATTTATGGGTTTGGAGCTCAGACAACCAGATAAGGGAAATGTTGGTACAGCAGGGACTTGTGGGACGGCATTTTCTCTTTATCTCTTACAAAGGAAGTTCCCAGCTTTGCTATACTGAAGGAAACATGGTAAGAAACATTTAGAGAACTCAACCAGCTCCTAATCATAGGTAAATAAGACCTTTCCACCTCCATGTTAGCAAAATGCTAATACAGGCAAGCTAGTTAGCAAAGTTAAGTGTAGACTAAATAATCTTTTCCACAGCTACCATCTTAATTTAGCATGTTTATCATGTATGTAATGGAAGTTTTGACCTGATGCTTGTGCTGCAGTCCTGAGCAGCTGTTGAGACATTTCACTAAAAAAAAAAACTACAAATGTGAACGTCACAGCTGGACAGAAGGTGAAGTTGCCAGTATCTGTTTCAATAATGCACCACTGTGCTGAAACTATTAACAGTGTTTGTGTGTAACATCTTAAACACTTATGAGTTCATTCTCTGATTGTTTCCCTTCCTTGAATGTTACACAGCCTCTCTTTAAAGGTTTTTCATGTGTAAGACCAGAAACATCAACTCAACCCTTCATCCTGTTCAGGTTTGTATGAGATGATTCAGCCAAACTTTAGACTGTAAAAATAAAAAATGATTTCTGAGTTCAAAAGTCAGAATTCTGAGAAAAGTCAGAATTTCTGAAAAAAGAAAGTAAGAATTTCGGGAAAAAAAGTCTGAATTTCTGAGAAAAAAGTCAGAATGTTGAAAAAAAAAAAAAAATAGAAATTCTGACAAAAAATGTCAAAATTTCTGAGAAAAAAAAGTCAGATTTGGAGAAAAACAAGTCAGAAAGAAAGAAAAATAAATTTCTTAGAAAAAACTCAGAATTTTGGAGAAAAAAAAGTCAAAATTTCTAAGAAAAAAATGATGGAATTTCTGAGAAAAAAAAAGTCAGGATTTCAGAAAAAAATTGAATAGCGGAGGAAAAAAATTGGAATTTCGGAGGAAAAAAAGTCAGAATTTCTAAGAAAAAAAAATGAAATTTCGGAGAAAAAAAAGTCAGAATTCCCGGAAATAAATTTGATTTTTTGAGAAAAAAAAGTCGGAATTTTGGAGAAAAAAAGTCAGAATTTCGGAAAAAAAATTAGAATTTTGGAGAAAAAAGTCAGAATTTCTGTGAAAAAAAATTAAAATTTCTGAGAAAAAAAGTCACAATTTCAGAGAAAAAAATTGAATTTGAGAAAAAAAATGTAAGAATTTCTTAGAAAAAAAGTCAGAATTTAGGAGAAAAAAAGTCTGAATTTTGGTGAAAAAAAAGTCAAAATTTCTAAGAAAAAAAAAAGGAATTTCTGAGAAAAAAAAGTCAGAATTTCGGAAAAAAAATTGAATATCGGAGAAAAAAAAATTGGAATTTTGGAGAAAAAAAGTCAGAATTTCGGAAAAAAAAATTTGAATTTTAGAGAAAAAAAAGTCAGAATTTCAGAAAAAAAAAATTAGAATTTCAGAGAAAAAAATAGTCAGAATTCCAGAAAAAAAAATTGAATTTCGGAGAAAAAAAGTCAGAATTTCGGAAGAAAAAATTAATTTCGGAAAAAAAAAAAATTGGAATTTCAGAGAAAAAAAAGTCAGAATTTCGGAAAAAAAATGAATTTTTGAGGAAAAAAGTCAGAATTTCGGGGAAAAAAAATGAATTTTAGAGAAAAAAAAATCAGAATTTTGGAGAAAATAAGTCAGAATTTCGGAAAAAAATATTAGACTTTCAGAGAAAAAAAAGTCAGAATTCCAGAAAAAAAAATTGAATTTGGAGAAAAAAAGTCAGAATTTCGGAAGAAAAAAATTAATTTCGGAAAAAAAAAAAATTGGAATTTCAGAGAAAAAAAAGTCAGAATTTCGGAAAAAAAATTGAATTTTTGAGGAAAAAAAGTCAGAATTTCGGGGAAAAAAAATGAATTTTAGAGAAAAAAAATCAGAATTTTGGAGAAAATAAGTCAGAATTTCGGAAAAAAATATTAGACTTTCAGAGAAAAAAAAGTCAGAATTCCAGAAAAAAAAATTGAATTTTGGAGAAAAAAAGTCAGAATTTCGGAAGAAAAAAATTAATTTCGGAAAAAAAAAAAATTGGAATTTCAGAGAAAAAAAAGTCAGAATTTCGGAAAAAAAATTGAATTTTTGAGGAAAAAAGTCAGAATTTCGGAGAAAAAAAGTCAGAATTTCGGAGAAAAAAAAAGTCAGAATTTCGGAGAAAAAAAAAGTCAGAATTTCGGAGAAAAAAAGTCAGAATTTTCGGAAAAAAAAATTAAAATTTCTGAGAAAAAAAAACTGAATTTCAGAGAAAAAAAGTCAGAGTTTCGGAAAAAAAATTTGAATTTTAGAGAAAAAAAAGTCAGAATTTCAGAAAAAAAATTTGAATTTCAGAGAAAAAAATAGTAAGAATTCCAGAAGAAAAAAAATTGAATTTCGGAGAAAAAAAATTGGAATTTCAGAGAAAAAAAAGTCAGAATCTCGGGAAAAAAAATTGAATTTTTGAGAAAAAAGTCAGAATTTCGGGAAAAAAAAATTGAATTTTTGAGGAAAAAAAAGTCAGAATTTTGGAGAAAAAAGTCAGAATTTCGGAAAAAAATATTAGAATTTCAGAGAAAAAAAAGTCAGAATTCCAGAAAAAAAAAATTGAATTTTGGAGAAAAAAAATTTGAATTTCGGGGAAAAAAAGTCAGAGTTTTGGAAAAAAAATGAATTTTGGAAAAAAAAAGTCAGAATTTCGGAGGAAAAAAATTAATTTCAGAAAAAAAAAATTGGAATTTCGGAGAAAAAAAAGTCAGAGTTTTGGAAAAAAAATGAATTTTGGAGAAAAAAAGTCAGAATTTCGGAGAAAAAAATTGAATTTCGCAGAAAAAGAGTTATAACTTTTTTTCTCAGAAATGATTTCTGACTTTTAACTCAGAAAAAAAAAACACCTCTGTTGTTGGCCCTAATGCTCTTCCATACAAATATCTAAACATGTAAAATGTATAAATGATAAAAGTGACAAATGCAGCTTCATGTTTCATGTTTCATCATCAGATGATGCTCATTAGTTTCCATCCGTCTAATGAAGCGTTGATTTTCTTCGCTGTTGTTCAGAGTGAGGATGAACTGATGTGACGTGGTTGGAGACAAACAGGTGGAGGACAGGTTATTAATAGACTCATCAGTGACCAGCTGATGTCTGAGTGTGACAGACTTTCACAGGACGTCTGCTTCATGTGTGAACGTGTCGCCTTCTCCTGCTTTATTTTCAGAACCGTGTGTAGTTCAGGGACCCGGCGCTCGGCTCCGTCAGATGTAATTTCCCATGATGTGTTGTTTGCTCTCAGAACAGGACGTGATGTGAAGTTTGCATTTTGAAGTGCGGCTCTCAATTAAAAGGTGACTCCTGTAACATCTGCACACTGCCGGAGCTAGGCTTTTATCTTGAAACAGGAACCCCCCACAAGACGAGTATCCTTCAGAATAAAAGCACACACTTTGGATGTTCAACAAGTTTAATCAAACTTAACACTGAATCATCTCAAATCTCCAAGTGGCAAGAACAAAACAATCATGATCACTTGTTTTTTTGTTTTTTTTTTGTCCAACAACAGCAACAGCTGCCAAATAACATCAATCCTCATGATGTAGTGTATGTGGAAGGAATTCTTTTCAAAATAAAACGCCTGAATAACTCAAAGTGAAATCAAACATGGCTGCCGCTGTTGTTCTTCTCTTTGCTGAAGGCAGTGAAACATTACATTACATGTGCTGTTTGGCATTAAAGAGCACAGTGGCAGCCGCTAACGTTTAGCACATTCACATCCCCCACAATGCACCTCTGTCAACTGTCACCAACATGAGACTTTCAGAATAAAACCCCAAAAAGTTTGCTTTATTAGGAGAAAATAATTCTTGTTGGTGGCTGATCAGTTAATAAGATCAATAAAATCCTGATCATTGGCACTTTAATTAAGGAGGAATTTAATATGTATATTAGCAGTTTAAATGCAGTCAGAGGTCATCTCTTAAGTCCACCTTAAATACCAGAGGTTCCTTTAATCCTCATCTCAAATATGAAGAGCAACGTAAGGTTTATGTTTTAGAGTCATCTGAGATCATAATGAGATGATGTAAGGAATCCACCAGTGGCCACTTTATTAGGAACACCTGAACACAACGTCATTATAAACTTCATTTCATTGACGGCCTTTGGTTTTCAGATCTTAAGATGATGTGCTTTTAAATGTGAACATAATAATGAAGAGTAATTTTCATGTTGATCTGATTTGTTTTTAGCTGCTGAACCAGGAAATATTAGTTCAGACACAGGATGTTCAGAAGGAGAAGCAGTGATAAATTGCAGATAAAACAAAGCAGCCACAAATTTGTTGTGGTTTTTTTTTTTGTTGTTCTTTTTTTTAAAAGGATCCACATCTGGAGGCGAGCCCAGTGAGCTCCATACAGATGTGACTTTACAGTACAACCAGATGCAGGGACGTTTCTACAGAAAAGAGAGAAGTTTTAACAACAAGAGTCCGTCTGTGTGTTTGGAGGTCTTCACCTCCACACTGACTCACGACCGCAGCTGAAAACACACTGTGAGCGCTTCGTTTCTCTGCTCGCAGCCATTTTCCAAGCTCCAAGTTAATTTTCCACACTGGAGCGTTTAAGGAATGAGGCCTGAATATGTAAAGCACACGAGAAAACACACACACACACACACACACATGAACCTACTGACTGAGAGGAAAATGAAACAAGAGCTGTGGCAGTGAGGGAGTGTCCATCAAGCTGCAGCCTTGTCTGACCTCTGACCTCTTTGGTTCTGAATTTGTTCTGCAACTGGAAACTCGTTAAAAAAAACAAAAAAAAACACAAGTGACAGTAAAAATAAAAGTGATTTACACAAACATTATTCAAATTAAAGCATCATAGTGGATGTTTATACATCAGTCTCACTGTGAAAACCACCATGTACCTGCAGCCTCCAGCAGGGGGCGCTGCAGGCCTGAGTCTGGGGCTGCGTTCAGCAACATCCTGCCCAGCAACTGTTCCCCCTCGCTGACTAAAAGCTTTTCAACAAAAGCAGGAGAAGTCATTCGCTGCTGAGAGACGGATCCTGATCTGAGCAGGACCTGAACCGTTCCTGATGGGATGGGCGACACACACACACACACACACACACACACACACACACGCGCACACACACACACAGACAGCAGCTGATTTCAGAGGTGACTCACTCCTCTCTGTGTGAAATCAGCTGCCGTCGTGTCGGTGTGGAGGGAAAACCTGCAGCCCGTCGCCCGTCTCCTCATTTTCAGCTCTCTACACTGATTCACACAGAGGCACATGAAACATACTGCGCATTTCACAAAAGGTATAAAAATATATTTAAGGCAACACTGAGAAAACCCCCTCACCCCCTCCCTCCCTCCGCCCTGTGCTGCTGCTGCTGCTGCTGTCGGTTAAAAACACAAACGAGTCCAGTTTCCTGATCTATCAGTTAACAAATCGATATTCGGCAGCTTGTAAAAGCTCCTCCGTGGCTCTGCTCGATCAGCTCCATTAGCTGCTGCTGCTGCTGCTGCTGCTGCTGCTGCTGCTCGAGCTCATTGACGTTTTGTTTACAGAACAACCTGTGTCTCCAGAAACTTTGAAAAAGTCCAACTGCCGCAGACGGAGCTGAGAGCAGCGCCGCTGTTCACGCTGAGGGATGACGACGACGATGATGATGATGACGTGTTTGGGAGTAAAAGCGTGGAAGTGTGTTCCCTCGTGTTACGTAAGTGAGAATCTAACCTGGATTTTACACCTTAGGTTTGTGCTTTTAATCTGAAAGCAGCAGCTTCTGCTCCGTACCATAGCTTCCCACAACAACTACGTACGTAAGAAATCAATAACCTCCTCCATATTAATCTCTGCTGCTGACAGTCCTCACTAGATTCATTAAAAGCAGAGACACGAGGAGGAGAGGAGGGGGGGGGTGGGGGGGTCACGTCCTGACTCCTCTCTGAAGAAAAGAAGGGACGTGAAGAAGGAAGAGGAGGAGGACGACGACGAGAGAGACGCCTCCCTCCTCTTCTTGTGTCTGTCCATCTGTCAATCAATCCGACTGACCGTCTGGATGGGGAGGAGTCTGCGAGCGTGGCAGAGAAGGTCGGAGGTCGCTGACATCAGAGGGCGAAGAAGAGGATGAGGACGACGATCATGATGGCGACGAGCACGCCGATGGCACACCACTGTCTCCGACCTGAGGGGGGGACAGTGGGGGGACAGTGAACTGATGAACTTTATCAATCACCTGATCATTCTATTATTGATGACAACAGCTGCTCAAGTGTCTGTTGTTGTTGTTGTTGTTGTTGTATATAGTTAATATTCCACACACAGTGGTGCTGAGATATAACAGTGGGGATATTAAAAATAATATTGATTTTACATCAATAATACAAATGTTGATCAGCTCCTCTTGTTGTTTTTGTTCAGAACAGTCAATGATCTACAGTAAAGATGAATCTGATCGACAGGATTTCACCCCAGAACTTTCCACTGATCATCGCAAATACTCTGTTACTGTGATTCTATTGATTATGTGATGAAAGCTGATATATGTGGCAGGTCCGATCAGTAATAATCAATAAAATCATCATTAAATGCATTGAACCACAGTTTATTAAAGGTGACCACAGAACTCACTGCTCGTCATGTGAGAAACCTTCTCAAGCTTCTTCAGGACCGAGTCCATTCGGGACGACGTCTGGTCCATCTCGTCTCCAAAGTCCCCCAACATCCTGCAGCACAGCAAACACACACACACACACACGTCGTCAGGTTACACACACACACATCATCACACACACACACACACACACACACACACACACACACACACACACACATGCACTAGTGGAGCAGATGTAAACATTGGCCTGAGAATGAAGCTCAAGGAGGAAAAGTTCAAAGCTTTTACAGATGTCCAGACCTGCAGGTTGCTCGGCAACAAGGTGAGAGCATCACACCTACAGTGAGTGAGGTCACTGTTTGGTGATGTAACATCGCGTTCTGTTCAATGAAAACTGTCTGAGAACAATCAAACATCGTTCCCCTGGAAACAGGGAGGGGGCGTGGCCTTGGCCTCCTGGAGACAGGGGCGTGGCCCCAGCCTCTTGGAGTCTAAGCAAATCTACATCCTGGACCAGACAGGAAGCATTTAAAGGAACCTTTCAAAATAAAACCCCCCTCCTCTGGAAACAGGCATAAATTTTGAACAACACTAAGACGAGAAAACAGCTTCACTGCTCAGACTGGTCTCCTCAATTTCTTCTTTTAAGCACCTAATAGATTTAACATACAGTTATTTCCTACATTTCCCACAATGCCTTCTGCTAACCCTCTAAAAAAGGTTAAAGGTGACGTGAATTCAGTTTTCTCTTAACAAGGTTGTCACGACTGATTATCTTCACTCCATCAGTTCGTCAGTTTGATCTAATTGACTGCTTCGTCAGGAAACAGATTTAAATCGCAGTTTGTCACACTGACAGTTTCCTGTGACTGAAAGTGACGCCGTCACGCCTGAACGCCACAGAGCGACTTTTCTTTTCACAGAAAATGACTTCAAACAGTTCAGATTCATTTTCTGTTCATCAGGAACTGATCCCTCGACAGATTAGAGATTCAGCTCTGAGAGGAACTGACACCACAACCTGAGTGTTGAGCGGTGAACACACAGACACCATCAGACGGTGGGAGGAGTCAAGTGACTGTGACATCACTGTCAGTCACAGTCAATGATGAAAAAGAAACTAAAAATAAAAGAAGTCCCCTTGTGAAGTCTATTTGTGTGTGTGTGTGTGTGTGTGGGGGGCACTCACACAGCCTGCTCATCCAGCTCGTCTCCGATGCGTCCTGACATGTCCTTCAGGACTCTGATGCTGCCCGACACCAACTCCAGCTGCTCGTCCTGGTCCTGCATGATGAGCTACACACAACACACACACACACACACACACACACACACACACACACACACACACACACACACACACACAGTGAGTCTGGCTGACTAAATATCATTAGGACCTGATCGACCAATCCTCTGATCACAGTCTCATTGATCAGAACCGATGTTCAGACCTTTATGTGTGTTTTGCTGCTGAACTACAAACTGTCTGGTTCATGTAGGAATGACGTCCTGTGATTGGTCGATCCACCGGAGAAAAACACTGAGAGTGTGTTGTTGTAATCTCAAACTGCGTCATTATTCATTTCTACTTATTTCTGTTTATTTCATTGACATTTCCCATGAGCGTCCTGCAGAGCTGCACGTTGTTTATCGTTGAACAGTGAAACGTTGAGCCTCCACTACAGATCAGTCACACGTGTCATATCTGAGGATCAGTGAAAAAAACGTGAACATGTAAAAACATAAAAACATACAAATAAGTTCTGACTTTGGCCCCAAACACGCCGCATCGGTCAGTGACCTCTCCACCGTGTGGGAATGAGAAGGCGTCTGATCAGACGTCTCCTGTTTGTTTTTGTTTTTTTTTGTCTGTGACTCAGTTCCTGTGAAAATCTGTAACCTGACTCAGGACTCCACAGCTGTGACATTGAACCCTCTCACACACACACACACACAGTTAACAGGAGCCTCAGTGCGTGTGATGACTCCCTGGACGAGCGGCAGGGCGTCGACTCAAACTGAAATTTTTCTACTAAAAAAAACCAAAACAAACTAAAGATTTAAATATAAAACCCACAGACGACGTCTCTCACTTCCTCCTCCTGCTCCGCTGTTTCCATCTTTCTCACCGTGTTTCCCTTTTCCTCCTCTCACCCTCTGTTCCTGTAAAAACCTCTTTTGTTTTCGATATTCACTTTCATGTTCACTCTGCACCGCCTCACTTCTCCGCTCTGTTGTGTTTTTTCTCCAGTTTACACAGTAAAATATGTTTTAAAACATCAAGTAAATAACAAATACATGTCCACGTGTTCACACACCTCAGACAGAGGGACGTACCAAACACAACAAATAAATAAAATGAGGTCAAATAACAACCTACGTTTTCATTTTTAACAGCAGGAGTATGTTGTCACCCTCCCTCCATCCCTCCCTCCCTCCCCCTCTACCTGCTGTTGCTCCTGTTGCTCCTGGATGTATCTGGAGTTCGCAGACACCAGATGAGCCTCCAGTCCTGTCGACCTGTCGGGGCCTGAAGGAGCCAGCAGAGCCTGAAACACACACACATTCACACCACGGTTACAACAGGGAAAAGTGTGCACAACATTTCACACCCTGAGTTTTTATATCTGGAGGATTTACTATATTATAACTGTAAAGACAGTCTAAGTTATGACATCATTAAATGCTAATCTGTGCTCACACGTCAACAGTGCAGATGTTGAACTGGATAAACTGAACGTTTTTCATCCGACAACAGCAACGTTTCTTCTTCTTCTTCTTGATATCTTCCTCGGACTGTCGCCTCACAGTCAGTAAACCAGTTCAACATTCAGACTTAACTCCATCATTCACTGTGTGAGTGTGTGTCAGCAGCACGGTGGCGCCAATTTATGAAAGTCTGTTGTGTCGATAAACCAAGTTCTTTTGTGCTGTGAAAAAACAAAACAAAACAAAAAAAGTTGCTCTAAGTCTATAATCACAGCACTGAGCCATCTGGATGAGAGAAGACAAAACAGATGGAAAAATAACAAACAACGGTTTAACTTCTTTGATGATTCAGCATCATGCCACACATACACACACTCTCTCTGGTGTTTCACACAGTAACTATTACACTTCCATACCGTACCAATCTTATGTGTATTATAAAAGCTTTATTAACCAAACTGCTCCGTTCACCTGTCATGGCTGCTGTGTCTTATTTGTCAATATGAACTTTCTACGATGTAAATTCTTATGTAATTTTCCTACTTTTACTTAATTGATGTCTTTGTTCTGTTTTCAGGCTGCCTTCAACATCAGGCCAGGGACGGCAGATGAAAATTAGCCTTATTGTCCAGCTCTGACTCACTGGGACGTCGTCCCTGTGCTGTTCCTGCTCAACACTGTCCCTGACACATTAACCATGAATGAAATCAAGTGAATTCCTCCTGTGTGAAAACCTGCTTGACAACGAACCGGTCTCTGATCCTCCGAACAGACTGAGTGTGAACACCAGAGCGTCACACCTGTCTGAGGGGATGTGTTATGTGACCACTGGGCCACCGTGGCCCCCCCCTGCTGTGTTTTTTTTTGTTTGAGTGTTGTGGTTAAGTAACCAGACACTGTGATGACGTCACGGCCGGCTGTTTATGAAAAGTGTTGGTTTGAGATGTGAGAGAAAATAGCGCACATCATTTCTGAGGGTGTGTGTGTGTGTGTGTGTGTGTGTGTTACATGTCCCCTACCTGCCTGTTCTCTTCTCTGCCTGAGCCACAGCAGAAGGGCTGGACAGCTGATCCTTCATCTCCTGCACGCACACACACACACACACACACAGAAAAAGGAAACCCCCGTTGTTAATCAGAGTGTGAATCGACGTGTCTTTTTTTCGACTCGCTCCGCTTCCCTCAGGTTTATGCTCAGGACTCATATTTTCCAGGCTGGACAGTGATTCAGCTCTGAGTGGAGTCAGGAGCAGAGTAAACACAGCGACAGTGCTGACTGATCATCGACTCCACGTCTCCTCACAACCACAGTCCAAACACACAAATAATCGTGTTGCTGCTGCTGCTGCTGCTGCTCGGTCAGAAACCTTCCAGGAAGTTCTGCCCTCGTGTTGCTTTACTCTTGTTACCTGTTAATAGTTGCTGTTGTTACCACTGCTTTATACAGGCACTGCTTTCAAGACTCTTTATTATCAGATCTCTATGTTTCATACTTCCAGGACAGACAGAAGAATCAAAAAGCTGTTTCACTTGCGCCTTAAAATAAACAGCACAAGTAGTCTGAAATACTAAGATAAAATGTGTTTTTATGTGACGACAACAGATGGAAAGGAGCTTCCTGCTAAATCAGGTGCACACATCTCTTCATTTTTTAAAATGATCATAACATTCATGTTGGTATTTGACTTTTAAAACATCTGATATCAGTATATCATGTGTGATTTGGTTTTTTTTTTTTAACATGGACATATAAAGAAACATGGATTGATAAATAATTGATGGATAGATAGATATAAAGGTAAAACTCGTCTTGTTGTTTAATGTTTAAAGATATGGTGAAAAATAAACATAATTGAGCTATAATTATCATTACTGCATAAATCTAACAGTGAAATGCTATTTTTTTTATTTTTAGTCTTATTTCTCATGACTCTCTGTAACTTCCTTTCTTGCTTCATGATCAGTTTTTGTTTGTCAATGATGTCAATGATATGATGACACAGTCCTTTTTTATCTTATTGCTTAATAATAAGGAACTGACATAGAACTGACCTGGATATCTATGATAATCTTCATGTTTCACTGCCAACTGTGTCTCATGTAACTTTGTAGAGTGGAAAAACATCAATAAATGAAGTCACAGTCACCTGGACAGACTTCCTGGTTCGCTCCACAAAGTCTCTTCTCTCCTGGAGTTCATTGTCTCCCAGTCTGAACTTCCCCGGGTTCGACTCCACGATGCCTGAACGAGTCAAAGACCAAACTCAAACAACAAACAAACAAACAACACGTCGTCTTTACTGAACAGCAAAACCACCACAGACCTGTGCTTTTAATCTGGAGGGGCTCAGGCTTTTAATTTGGAGTTTCCATATTTATTCTTATGCTTTGTTTGTATTGTATTGAATTTCTTGTTCTGCAGGTTTAACAGGAGATGTTTTATAAATGAAGTATTATCATAATGACGTCTTTCCATAATCAAACACAGACCAACTGTCTGTGACACAGTTCAATAAGAAACACCACATCACCGTCAGTGTAACCGAATTATGTTGATGATTTAATGACTGACTGTTTATGTTAATGACGACTGCAAACAATGTAAACGCCACTCACCTGAACCCTGGGAAGGCTTCTTATGTTAATATTATGATTAATAATGATTCTGTTGTCACTGTGAAGCCTCCCCTGCCAAGCTGTGACTCATGACTGGTGTCGCCCTATTAAAACAGAAGTGGGTTGTGTTTCCTCCTCTTTTGCTCTATTCTGTCACATTTTCCAAACCACTGAAAGAGACTTTTTATATTTCTGATCTCTGCTTAATAACTATCACGACAGTAAAGCTTTTTTTTTTGTTCGAGATCAATTCGTCCTCTGAAGGGCGGAAGTGGAAGGGCGACACAGAGCTTCTGTTTGTTTTAAAAATACTGAGGGTCATGTGAAGAGCTGGGCCGGAGAGATGAGGAGAGACTGCTGGAAAGGATACTGATGGTTTCACTGAGGTCCTCCAGGTCCCAGTCGATGGGCCCTCAGACAGTTCCTCAGCTCGTTGGCGCTCCAGTCCAGCTCGTCCCGCTCACCTGGGGAGGCACCAATCAAACAAAATACTCACTAACAAGCACTAATGTTGTACTGTATGTTTTTTGTACAACCCAGTTCTGTGCAAAACTTTTAGGCCCTTCAAATGTTTACAGTTTTGTCCATCATGAAACGCAACCAGGTCACAAAGTCACATTGCAGGAGGAGGACAACGACCCCAACCTGCACCCAGAGTCATAAATGACTCTCTTTAACATCTGGAAGAACTGAACCTGCAGGTAGGAGCTCATAGGAAGCTCACTGCAACACTGCAGGTGTGTTTGTCGAGGTTGTGTGCAGCACAGAAAAAGAATATACATTATGAGTCTCACCGGGAGCATTTCATTTGTTATGCAACTTTCCCTAACCTTTGTCAACACTGTCTATAGACTGTATCTGCCAGGTTTTGTGCAGATTGGACCCGAGGCTCAGTCTGAAAATGAAGGCTGTGCTCTGTGAACTCTGTGTGCAGCTGTAAAGAAAGAAGGGATGCTGTGTGAAAGGCAGAGGGAGTCACGCCTAAAACGGGCACGGTCCAGCATGTGCAGCATCAGTCAGTCACAATATCCCCCCACGTGCTCTGCTCACCTGTGTCCCATCCTGCAGCAGTTCCTCCCACCTATCATACAGGCCCCGGGCACGAGAGAGGGCCTTCTGCACCTCCCTGGACACACACACAACAAACACACACACACATGAAAAACATTAACACGTTGTAACTGTTTGACTTCACCCTTCACACACCTGGATGCTCTGCTGCAGCTACGCCCCTCGTTTCACCAAACAAACACCAGGAGCTGCGTTTAGCATCCTGCCCCCCCACCCCCCACCCCCTCCTCCCCTCACTCCTCTGACTTCGCGGGTCTCGCTAACGCCCCCCGACAGCCGAATCTCCACCCCACCCCCATCACAACAGCTGCCCAGGTGCCACCTGAAACAAAAACAATGTCAGACACTGCTCACTGGTCTGGGGCAAACAGCAGCCGCCCT
>JAFELL010001330.1:0-89638 GCA_019059645.1 Caranx melampygus | reverse complement strand
ATGCATTCTGCACTTTGTCATGCTCTAATGTGTTGCAGCAGTTTACAGTGTGTCATTTTTTGTTATTTTGTTTAATAAATGTTTTTCTAATGGTAGCTATGTGCATTCATTACATTTAACATTTGCACAAATACCCCCACATATTAGAACCACAACCACAGAGGAGATTACATTGAGTAAAATGTGTCAAATATCTTGTTCAGTCAGTTCATCACTGTCCTCCCAGTTACAGCTCCTAGTGTCCATGGCAACGTTTTTTAACACAGTGATGTGTTCAGGTCGGCTGATGGGAGGATGCGGTGTGTGGCAACCAAAAACATAATAATGGCCAATAACGTAATAAACAGCCAATAACGTAATAATTTTGGCCCTTTTAATGTAAAAAACCCAATACTGTATAACTTGACAATAATGTATAAAACTTTTGAGCCGATAACATAATAATTTTTTGCCAATAATGTCATAAGTTATTACATCATTGGCTGGTTATTACGTTATTGCCTAGAATTTAAAAAAACTAGGATGTCCGATAATTCGGCCGACTGATTATATCGGCCTGATATTGGCCCATTTATGTAATAGCTGTTCATATCGGTATCGGATTTTCCTCCGATAATAAAAACCGATCATTGAAAGCCCGGTTTTGCCTGTCCTTAAATGCTTGTGTGATCCTGAGACCGGAAGCAACAGCGGCAGCAACCATGGCAACAACAACAGTGTGCGGCTAGTTGTGGCTAACGAGCCTGCTCGCTCATCGCTCGAAAATGTCTGCGGTCTGGAATTTTTTCAAAGTTTCACCGACAGATAAAAGGTATGCCATTTGTAAAATTGCGAGGCACTTGTCATGCGAGGGGGAATAAGACTTAAACACTCATCTTACAACACTTTGAATTTAATCGCTCACATCAGGAACAAGCACCCCGAGGCACACAAAGTCTTTTGCAGCAAACGAAAGAGATACCCCAAGGAAGGACGCACTGAAAAAACAACCCAACTCTCAATCAAGAGAGGACAAAATCATGCAGTGCATCGCCCTGGACAACCAGCCTTTTACAATAGTGCAAGACAGGGGATTCAGCGAACTAGTCAAGCTCCTTGAGCCACGATTTTCCATGCCGACAAGTATTTATCGGATGTCTGCCTCCCCGAATTGCACAGTGCTGTTCATGGACATGTCGAGAACTAATTTCAGATGCTGTTTGCAATTGTATGCCCACACCTTGCAGCTGGCAGTGAACGTAGGTGCCCTGTCTCATCGCAACGTAGCAGATGCTCTGGCTGTGGGGAGGCGAGTGGTAGGTTATGTCAAACACTCACCACTTGCTTGCAGTCATTTAGAAGACATACAAAAGAACTCAACATGCCAGTGAAAAAGTTGCAACAAGATGTGTCCACCAGGTGGAATTCCACCTACTACATGATGCAAAGCCTGGTGGAGCAGAAGAGAGCATTGAGTGCGGATTTTGAACTCCCTGCAACATTGAATGCAACTCACTGGGGGATTTTGGAAAGATGATCAACCTTCTGGAACCCTTTGAACAGCTAACCAAAGACATCAGCTCTGCGGAGGCAACTGCTGCAGATGTCATCCCTGCTGTGATGTCCCTCACACGGTTGCTGGCCAAGGTGGATGAATCTGAAAAAGGTGTGCAAACAGCCAAATGCAGCCTACAGGAAGCTGTCTGCAATCGCTTTAATGGTGTGCAAGATGAACCACTGTATGCCATTGCAACAATGGTTGATGCTCGTTACAAAGATTGTTACTTTGGCTTTGATAAGAAGGGGGAAGCACTGAATATGCTGCTGAATGTTGTGGATGAAATGGCTGGAGGTGGTAGTTAGTCTGACCACGAGGAAGAGGCTGCTGGTGCCAGTGTAGGTGACCCAAGCCAGAAGGATGAGAGCCCACCACCAAAGAAGGCAAGAAATGAAAGCCTGCAGGACATGTACAAAGAAATCCTCGCAGAGAATGATAACATCAAACAAGCAGCTACTGGTGAAACAGCTTCGCAGGTGAGTAAATATAAACGTATGAACAAACTATTTTCATTCACTGATTGCTTATTAAAGTGTACATAAAATGAAAATAAAACACACAGCTGTCAGTGCTTTGAAGAAAAGCTAATAAAATTCCATTTTTGTTTTAATTTTTCTTTAGGTGCATGCATACTTGGGAGAAGTCACCATCCTCAAGAAAGAATGCCCTTTGAACTACTGGAAGAGCAACCAGACCTGCTTTCCTACTCTTGCCAGTGTCGCACGCAAGCACCTCACTGCACCCTGCACCAGTGTAGAGAGCGAACGGCTGTTCAGTGCTGTCGCGCATGTCATCGACAAGAAGAGGAATCGCATACATTGTGACAATGCTGAGATGCTTATTTTCATTCAGAAAAATCTACCTCTCACACATCAGTACAAAGATCAGATTAGAGCAGTCCACCCCAGACAAGCCAGCATGGGTCTTTCAGCCTCATTTGTTGCACTTTAAGAGAGGGCTATGTTTACTTTTTTCAGTTTAAGCTGTTCTTATTATGTTGCCTTTTTTATGTACACATTTTTTACTCATATGGAAGAGAGGGCCGAATGAACCCAGTTTATAATTTTAATGATTGTTCTAGCCAAGTTATGAACAGTTCCATAGGCCCATCTTTCAGCATAATTTAGGCCTATTGGACTTTGACAAATGGAGAACTTTGTTTACTAATCTGAAAAGTCTGGACTGAACTTTGTGCCTTTCTTGTTTTTATTTTGCACACCACATTAATATTGCAGGTTTTGCTTTTGCAAATGTTTTGCAGGGCTTGTAATGTTAGTACAGCCGTACAATGATGACGGAAAGTCTTCTTGAGTTACATCTTTTTTATTGACTTACAGCAGAGGCTTTTCTACTCCATTCAACCGGCACACATCTGACTCTTGCTCGTGTGTCCTAGTACTGAAGTCACACTGCACATGAACCAATGTGCTTGCAGCTCCACCTACTGGTGCCACATATCATTACATCCCCTTTCCAAGCTTGTTTGTTAACATGCCAACTGCTTTCACTAACAGAGTCACTAGTAACAACATTTTCACTTTTATAACACTTGGTATCAAATAACCTTAGATTTTTTTTTTCCTTCAAACAAAATAAGAATGGCAAACATATCAATAACCTTCTTATTAAATTCAAACAGGCAGGTCTCAATAGTTAAACAGAACTCCATCATAACAGAACTCCACCATGAACAGTCCAACACTTCTCCCCCTTACTTAAACCTGTTCAATCAGTCTCTTTGGTGGCCTACTTGGCCTTGTTGACCTTCTCAAGACTGGTGTTGAACTAGTGTTGTTTGGTAAAGCATCATTACCCACATCGTGTGTGTCAGTAGTCTCTCTGGCCTGATGGCCTGCATCGCTCTCCTCCTGACCCTGTTCCTGTGAGTCCTGTTCCTGAGTCTTCAGTAAACTCCTTCGGTTTCTCCTGAGTACTTGTCCATCATCTGTTTGTACCTCGTATGACCTGGGGCTCACTTCCTTGAGGACTGTGGCCTTTCGCTCCCACATGCCTCGATCCTCAACTCTCACTGTGTCATTTTCTTTCAGAGCCCCCAGCCTCCTGGCTGTTTTGTCATGGTTCCCTTTTGTTTCTGCTTGAGCTGTTTTTGCTTTTCTGTCAGCTTTTTGGTGTCAGTCTTTTGTCTTAGGTGTGGCAGCGTTGTACGCAGCTTGCAACCCATGAGGAGCTCAGCTGGGGAGAACCCGCATGCCAGCGGTGCAGTGCGGTAGCTCAGCAATGCAAGGTAAGGGTCAGATCCACTGTCACTTTACTTCTTTAACTGTCTCTTAATGATCTGGACACCCTTCTCAGCTTTCCCATTTCCTTGTGGATGCAGTGGACTGGACGTAATGTGCTGAAACCCATAGTCCTGTGAAAACTGCCTGAATTCTCTGCAGTTGTACTGTGGTCCATTGTCACTAATGACAACTAATGGAATCCCATGCCTGGAGAAGCAGCTTTTCATGGGAGTAATTACTCCAGAAGCTGATGTGTTAGAAAGCTGGGTGATTTCTGGAAAGTTAGAGTGATAATCTATGATTACAAGATAGTCTTTTCCATTCAGGTGGCATAAGTCAGTTCCCACTTTTCGCCAGGGTCCTGTGGGTACGTCTGTGACCAGCATGGGCTCCTTTATCTGTTTATAGTGATGTTTAAGGCACGTGTCACATGTGGATATCATATTGTCAATGTCATTATTGATCCCCGGTCAGTACTCTGACTCTCTGGCTCTTCTCCTACATTTCTCGACACCGAGGTGCCCCTCATGAATGCGGCACAGCATATCTTGTCTCTTTGACTGTGGGATCACCATTCTGTTCTGTCTGAGCACAAGGCGATTTAACACACTCAGGTCAGCTCTGACTGGATAATATTATGGACAGCTGCCCTTCTTCCAGCCATCGTCGAGGTTGTCCATCAATCTTTTCAGAGTAGTGTCTTTTCCTGTTTCCTGCACTATCTTCTGCAGCATGACATCTGACACTGGCAGGGATGACATCACTGTGTCCATGTGTAAGGCAAGGCAAGGCAATTTTTTTTGTATAGCCCGTTTTTACAAACAGTTTGTTTCAAAGGGCTTTACACAGCATTATGACAACATCCTCTGCCCTTAGACCCTCACATCGACTGAGGAAACCTCCCAAGAAAACCCTTTAACAGGGAAAAAAAAATGGAGAAACCTCAGGGTGAGCAACAGAGGAGGGATCCCTCACCCAGGACGGGCAGACGTGCAATAGATGTTGTATACAGACAAAGAAAACAGTTTACAACATGAAATACGGAAATCATGGAAATGGAATCAGTCAGTTAATGAAAAACGAAAAATGATGAAGGTAGCTCCTGGTGGGCAGGGAGAGAAGGCCAACTTAATGGGACTACTGGACGACAGACAGGGTGGTGAGCAGGGAGTGCAGGCCGGTTTTACAGCAGGAGAAAGGAGGTGATGGAGGCGGCGGTTGGTTGGTTGGTGCAGGGGGATGGAGCTCTGAAGAGATTTGTGGAAATACAGAGAGAGTGCGAGACACCAAGGCCGGACTACAAAGTGCAACAAATAATGGCAGTTCAAAATGTGTGAGGGGAGAGGAGAGGAAGGATAGGGCTCCATGTAACCTAATGTGTCCCCCAGCAGTTTAAGCCTATAGCAGCATAGCTATAAAATGGATCAGGGCTACCTGAACCAGCCCTAACTAAAAGCTCTGTCATAGAGGAAGGTCTTAAGCCTAGACTTAAATGTAGAAAGAGTGGCTGCCTCTCTGACCCATGGAGAGAGCTGGTTCCATAATAGAGGAGCCCAGTAACTGAAGGCTCTACCTCCCAGTCTGTTTTTAGAGATACTGGGGGTCACTAACAGACCTGCATTCTGGGAGCAAAGTGCTCTGGTAGGACAGTATGGGATAATGAGGTCTTTCAGATAAGTTGGAGCTTTGTCATTAAGAGCCTTGTAAGTAAGTAGAAGGATCTTGAAGTCTATTCTATATCCTACAGGAAGCCAATGGAGAGAAGCTAGAATGGGAGAGATGTGCTCTCTCTTATTAACTCTTGTCAATACCCTCACTGCAGCATTCTGGACCAGCTGGAGACTCTTCAGAGAGGTTTTTGGACATCCTGACAAAAGAGAGTTACAGTAGTCTAGCCTAGAAGTAACGTGGACCAGTTTCTCAGCATCACTCTGAGAGAGGATATTTCTGATCTTAGCCATATTGCGCAGGTGAAAGAAGGCAGTCCTTGTCACATGCTTTATGTGAGAACTGAAGGAAAGATCCTGGTCAAAAATGACTCCAAGGTTCCTCGCTGTTGGACTGGAGTTCACGGTGATGCCATCCAGAGTAGCAATCTGATTGGAGAATGTGTCCCTGAGATGCTTAGGTCCAATCACAATAACCTCTGTTTTGTCAGAGTTCAGTAGTAGGAAGTTAGAAGACATCCAGGATTTCAAGCAATCTTGCAGATTGATGAGGCGGCTTCTATCATCCGGCTCTATTGATAGGTAGAGCTGAGTATCATCAGCGTAACAGTGGAAATTGATGGAGTGCTTACTGATTATATCCCCTAATGGAAGCATGTAAAGAGTGAAGAGAACTGGCCCTAAAACTGAGCCCTGCGCTACACCATACATAACTCTGCTGTACTTCGAATGGTCATTATTAACATTAAAAAATTGAAATCGGTCAGATAAGTATGAAGCAAACCATTTTAGAGCAGATCCTTTAATCCCAATTTCGTGTTCTAGTCTATGCATCAAGATGCTGTGATCGACGGTATCAAATTCAGCTCTGAGGTCCAGAAGTACAAGTACAGAGACAAGACCTCTGTCGGAAGCTATAAGAAGATTGTTGGAAACTTTGACCAGTGCTGTTTCAGTGCTATGGTGTTCCCTAAATACAGATTGGAAAGCTTCAAAGAGCTCATTACTATGCAGATGTTCATGAAGCTGCACTAGGACAACCTTCTCAAGGATCTTAGAGATGTAGGGAAGGTTGGATATAGGCCTATAGTTGGCGAATGCATCTGGATCAAGAGAGGGTTTTTAAGCAGAGGATTAATGACAGCCACCTTAAAGGCCTTAGGCACGTAGCCTGTGACTAAGGAAAGGTTGATCTGGTTCAGTATAGCAGCATTAACTAAGGGGAAGACATCCTTGAGCAGTCTTGTTGGGATTGGGTCAAGCGGACATGTAGCTGATTTGGAGGAGGTGATTACAGAAGTTGGGTCTGACAGGTCGATGGGGGCGAAGCTGTTCAAGTATGCACCAAGTCTGGGAGGTGCTTCCGTAGGGGCTATAATCTGTGGTCCACTACTGCCGATCCTTGTTCTGATATTTACGATCTTTTCAGTAAAGAAAGTTAGGAAATCATTGCTGCTGAGAATCGGAGGGATGCATGGCTCAACAGCACTGTGGTTCTTAGTCAGCCTGGCCACAGTGTTAAAAAGGAACCTGGGATTGCTTTTATTCTCTTCGATTAAAGATAAAAAGTATGTACTCCTGGCGCTGCGAAGCTCTTTTTTGTATATTAATAAACTATCTTTCCAGGCTCGACGGTCTTCTTCACGTTGGCTGGAGTGTGTTTTCCTTTCCAGCTGTCTGGTCTTCTGCTTCAAGATGCGCAGGTTTGAATTGTACCAGGGATTCTCTTCTGGTTGATGACTTTCTTTCTCAGAGGGGCTACAGCATCAAGTGCTCCAAGGAGTGTTGCTGCAGTGCTGTCTACAAGATAATCTACCTGCGAGGGAGTAAGATCAGCATAGCTGCCCATCGTATTACCAGAAGGTGTGGCAGCAAGCTCTGCTGGCATGAGCTCTTTAAATCTAGAAACAGCAGTGTCAGATAAACATCTACTGTAGTGGGATTTTTTCCCAGGCAAAGTGTAATTTGTTAAAGTAAATTCAAAGGTTATTAGAGAATGGACAGACAAGACCGGGTTCTGAGGGAAAACTGTGATGTGATCCACTTCTATTCCATAAGTAAGTACCAGATCAAGGATATGATTTAAAGAGTGAGTGGGTTCATGTACCCTCTGGGAGAAGCCAGTTGAATCTAAAAGCAACTTGAATGCTGAGGCCAGACAGTCGTCATCGACGTCCACGTGAACATTGAAGTCGCCCGCTATAATGGCTTTGTCTGAGTTCATTGCTAAATTTGACAGAAAGTCAGGGAATTCTTCTAAGAACTCAGAGTAAGGAGCAGGAGGACGATACACCACAGCAAGTAAGAGTGGTTTCTCTGCTTTCCAGTCTGGGTGAGAGAAGCTGAGAGTAAGGCTTTCAAATGAGTTACATGAAGCATTAGGCACGTGGTAGTTAATGTAACTGGGAGGGGTAGATTCATTTAAACTGACAAATTCATGCTGTTGCAACCAAGTTTCAGTAAGAGTTAGTAAGTCAATTTGGTGATTGGTGATCAAATCAGAGACTTGGATGAGAGAGATCGAATATTTAGCAAACCACATTTAATAGTTTTATTTGTTTGGTTTGCTGAAGTAGTGGTTTTGATTTTAACTAAGTTGCTATAATTGGCTCCTCCAGCTTTGGGTTTAGGCTTGTACAGCCTTGAGGCTGACACAGTTTTTATGGGATATAAGTAGGGTTGGGTGGGTGGCAGCACATAGGAACCTGCAGAGGGGCATGTAAGACTGCGGCTCTGCTTGCTGGTCTGAACTCTAGGTGATTGTCAGGGGTTAGAATGACTAACACAACGTGCTCTGTTTCTCGATAAGCGAGATGCACCATCCAAAGTAGGATGGACGCCATCTCTCCTAATCAGACCAGGCTTTCCTCAGAAACTCTTCCAATTATCTATATAGGCCATGTTGTTTGCTAAGCACCACCTACAGACATCCAGCGATGGAACGACCACATGCGGCTAAACATGTCGTCACTAGACAAATTGGGCAGTGGGCCAGAGAAAACTACAGAGTCCGACATTGTTTTTGCGTAGTTACACACCGATTCTATATTAACTTTAGTCACCTCCGACTGGCGACGTCAGGTGTCATTAGCGCCGACATGGATTACGATTTTACTGTATTTGCGTTTACTTTTGTAAGCAGCTTCAAATTTGCTTCAACATCGCCCACTCTGGCCCCTGGGATGCACCTAACTATGCTCGCCGGAGTCTCTACCTTCACGTTCTGGAGAACAGAGTCGCCAATGACTAATGTTGGCTTCCCGGCGGCGGTGCCGCTGAGAGCAACAGAGCCAACATGCCGAGTTTGGGTCTCAGCGGGTGTGTCGCTGAGTGGGGAAAATCTATTGGACACATGAAGGGGTTGGTGGTGCAACATGGGCCGTGTGGACTTGTGCTTCCTGTCACCCAGCGAGCCTGGCTTCCCAGCTGCTCGGGAGCTGCGGGGGAGCTGTTAGCGGCGAGCTGGCTCTGCAGTGGCTAAGGGGGCCTGAGACGCTACCTGAGCTACAGGGCTAGCTTCCATGGTGCGGAGCCGGGACTCTAGCTCACTAAGCCTCGCCTCCAGGCCTGCGAACAGGCTACACTTGTTACATGTACCATTATCATTAAAGGAGGCAGAGGAATAACTAAACATCAGGCACACGGAGCAGGAGAGAAAAGGAGAAGTGGAGGGAGAAGCAGATGGGAGAGAGAGAAGTCATAGCTATGCTAGGTAAGTTTGGGTTTCTAGGACAGGTACGTTGAGTGGAGCAGTACAGATAGGGTCCTGTGATAGACCTGAGTGATAAAGACTTGTGTAATGAACTAAGCGTAGTGTGCAGTGGTGCTTAAAATGATGAAGTTATCAGAAACCTAGACGGAGGATTGAGGGAGAGAGTCTAACAGTCTCAACAGGCACAACACAACAGGAAATGACGTAATGACGTAATACGCTCACCGTAGCAGGAAGGCGCTGAAGGTATGCATCATGTACAACAACATCATCAGCAGTAGAGGGGACTTTTGCACCAGTGTCAGGTAAAGAGGCCCTGGACAGTGTATCAGCCACAACTATGTATTTTCCTGGTGTGTAAACAAGCTCAAAGTCATATCTTTGCAACTTCATCATAAGCCACTGCACCTCAGCCCTCCTTTGAGGCATCTGTTGAGATTTTTGTCTTTCTTGCAGGATCGAAGAAGGTAAGTACTGGTTCAGTAGATAGAGTTTGCTTTAGCATTTTCCACTCTTTGTCATGTTTCTCTGTCCACTCAAACACTGTTTCTTTTTTCAGCAGTTCTCTCATGCATGTTGTTTTGGATGACAGATTTGGAATGAATTTGCTCAAAAAGTTGATCATCCCTAGAGCTGTCAATACACCTTTCTTATCTGTGGGGTGTGGCATCTCCTGGATTGATTGCACTTTTGAGTGCAGAGGCTCCACACCCTCTCCTAATATCTTGTCACCCAAGAAGACAACCTCCCTGACCCCAAACTGGCACTTCTCTTTATTAAGCTTAAGCCCACTCTCCTGGACCCTCTGTAAAAGCCTAGTAAGTCTTTCATCATGTTCCTGTCGTGTTTTTCCCCACACCACTATGTCATCAATGTAGACTCTTGTGCCTACCAGACCCTCTGTTATTTGCTCAATGGCCTTTTGAAAAATCTCCGGTGCTGATTTAATGCCAAATGGCAGCCTGAGAAAACAGTACCTCCCAAACGGGGTGTTAAAGGTACAGTATTTGCTGCTCTCAGCATCTAACTTTATTTGTCAAAAACCCTGCGAGGCATCTAGTTTCCTAAAAAACTGAGCGCCCGCCATCTCACTGGTGATCTCCTCTCTCTTAGGAATCTGATAATGTTCTCTCTTGATATTTTCATTTAGATCTTTGGGGTCTAAACAAACTCGTAACTTCCCATTTGGCTTTTTAACACAGGTGATTGAATTTACCCAGTCTGTGGGTTGTTCAACTCACTCAATGACCCCTAGTTGTGTCATCCTGTCCAGCTCTTTTTCAGGCTGGCACACAGTGCAACTGGCACTCTCCTTGGGGCATGAACAACAGGCTTAGCATCACTCTTAAGTTGTATTTTGTGTGTGAATGGCAGGGTGCCCTGTCCTTTGAAGATGCCTGGGAAGCTATCTACAATGTTATTCACCCCTTCACCTTGTTCAGTCACTTCTACAGTGTCTTTGTTGAGCTGATAGATTCTCCTGACCAAACCCAGATCCTCACAGGCTTTGTCTCCCAGGAGTGACTGTCCCTTAGGAACAACCACAAACATCACACTGTGCACATTACCCTTTACATTCACTTTAAGTCTGCACACACCCTCTGTTTCTATGCTTTGCTGGTTATATGCCCTGAGTGCAATTGTACTTTTGCTTACTTTAGGTTTCTCTTTAAGCTCCCTGAGATCATTGATATTTATAATATTCGCCTTTGCCCCAGTATCTATCTGAAATGGAATCAGTGTCCCATCTACCACAAGTGGTGCCACCCATTTATCTCTTGTATCTGCGTTCCTAACTTGACTGATATCAGCATTCTTTGTGGATGGTCCCTTTACATCTTCCTTGTTTACCATACTGATAAAAAATGAACCACTATCATCACTTTGGTCACCACTGTCATTTTCATCCTGAACAGTATGTACTTTTTTATCTTTAGACATACACATTCTTGCAAAATGATGTAAACCTCTGCATTTTGAACATGTTTCCCAAAAGCTGGACATTGCCTTGGTCCACATCTTTTGCAGCTAAACGTGCCATCATTCTTGTTCCTATTCTTGAACTTGGCCGGGTTCTCCCCTCTGATGGAGACGGCGTCCACTGCCTCGCAGAACTGACTGGCTGCTGCCGCTCCTTGCACTCTTTAGGCAAATGTCTTCGC
This sequence comes from Caranx melampygus, assembly GCA_019059645.1. Taxonomy (NCBI): domain Eukaryota; kingdom Metazoa; phylum Chordata; class Actinopteri; order Carangiformes; family Carangidae; genus Caranx; species Caranx melampygus. The sequence continues at coordinate 78,320 of JAFELL010001330.1, read as the reverse complement.
ATCTTCTCCTGCCATCTCACTGGCTTGACAAATTTTTACAGCTGTTTCCAGTGTGAGATCAGTTTCTCTCAAAAGTTTTTCTCTTGTCTTTACATCCTTAGTACCAAACACAATCTGATCACGAATCAGCGAGTCCCTCAGTTAACCAAAGTTACATGATGCAGCTTTTATCTTTAAGTCTGTCAGGTAGCTATCAAAACGACTCATCCTGCTGCTGCATTCGGGATCGAAACACATATCGCTCAAATGTTTCATTCTTCCTCGACAGGCAGTGGCCGTCAAACTTCTGCAGGACCACATCCAACTGGTTTTCCTCCTCCATCTCAAACGTGAAGGTGTTGTAAACTTCCAGAGCTTCCGGGCCGGCAGTTGTGAGCAGCATGGCAATCTTCCTTTCATCTGGCTTGCTGTCCAGTCCCACCACAGACACGTAGAGCTGGGACCGTTGCTTGAATGCTCTCCAGTTAGCATCAACGCTCCAACGCTTCAACGGCCCCGGCAGCTTCATTGCATCCATAGTCGCGTAGTGTTCCTAACTGATGACTACGAAAACAACAAACCAACGAAAAGACTCCACTCCTGGTATCATGTAATGTTAGTACAGCCGTACAATGATGACGGAAAGTCTTCTTGAGTTACATTTTTTTATTGACTTACAGCAGAGGCTTTTCTACTCCATTCAACCGGCGCACATCTGACTCTTGCTCGTGTGTCCTAGCACTGAAGTCACACTGCACATGAACCAATGTGCTTGGAGCTCCACCTACTGGTGCCACATATCATTACAGGGCTTTTTTAGCCCAGTTTATATTTTTTTAAGTACTGTATTAGCCCAAGTAATGGGCTAAGGACTGAGTGTTCTATATCTGTGCACTCTTGTTTGCATTGTGTGCACTTTACCTCAGAGTATTTGTTTACTGTACCTTATTGAGCTGAGCAGCAGTTTCAATGTAGCAAGTTGTCCTACACTAAACTTTATTGGTTAATTTAAAGCTTTAAAGAGTGTGTGATCCAATCTGTAAGAAAAACGATGTTGAAAATAAATATGGCTTTTCTATAAGTTGAAGTAGTGTCTTTATTTTGTATGCATCTAACAGAGCACCACGATAAAAGTAGGTAATGTATTAATTCCACAACAGGAGATATGTAATGTGACCTAAATTAGTTTTGGGGAAAAACACCTTCTTACTGTATATCGGTATTGGTTTATATCAGAATCGGAAATAAAGTGTTCGGACAATATCGGCACATGGGATATCGGCAAAAAGTCAATATCGGACATCCCTAAAAAAAACCTTTGAAAATTTAATAACTGGTGCCGATAATGTAATAATACATAAATATGACTGCAGACTTTTTTGCAGTTTTTGTGCAGTTTGCTAATCAAAAATAGGTATAGTGGATGACATAGTCATCATATTTATTCGTCCAAGATATGTACTCTTTGATCTCTCTCTCTCTCTCTCTCTCTCTCTCTATGACTTTATTATTTTTTTATTTGCAGGGTAGAATATGTCACAGTTAAGCTTCATTTATGCTCGGGTTAACGCCATGCATTGGCCACACAGTTACTTCAACGCAATTGTTATACATTTGAAGTTCTGAACTGCGTGCCTGTGTCTCATCTACACTGAGAAGCAAACTTCTACCATGCTTAATGATATGTTTGCAAATGGAAGGAGTAGGAATTGTAGACAATCAACAACCTCCAAAACTACTACTAATCAAACTTGTGTATTGAATGGTGTCTGCCAGCCAGTTTATGTTTCAGTTATGTATAACTTCCTACTTCAGACACACCATTGGAAATAGACTGTGAAATGCGATAATCCCAGCATGGCATGGAGGAACAGTGGCATTGATTTGGTTTTACCATTCTCTTTCTAGTTGAAATTATTTTTAATTATCAACAATTATTTTGAATGTTCATTTTCTATGCTGTATGTTATATACTACAGTTCGGATTTTTGGTTTGGAAATAAATAATAGTGCAGTAGTGCAGACACCATTCAATACACAAGTTTGATTATGTTGTGCCGCTAGCAGTTCCCCCGCAGCTCCCGAGCAGCCAGGAAGCCAGGCTTGCTGGGTGACAGCACGCAGGAAGCACACGGCCCGTGTTGCACCACCAACCCCTTCATGTGTCCAATAGATTTTCCCCACTCAGCGACACACCCGCTGAGACCCAAACTCGGCATGTTGGCTCTGTTGCTCTCAGCGGCACCGCCGTCTGGAAGCCAACATTAGTCATTGGCAACTCTGTTCTCCGGAACGTGAAGGTAGAGACTCCGGCGAGCATAGTTAGGTGCATCCCAGGGGCCAGAGTGGGCGATGTTGAGGCAAATTTGAAGCTGTTTACAAAAAGTAAACGCAAATACAGTAAAATCGTAATCCATGTCGGCGCTAATGACACCTGACTTCGCCAGTCGGAGTTGACTAAAGTTAATATAGAATCGGTGTGTAACTACGCAAAAACAATGTCGGACTCCGTAGTTTTCTCTGGCCCACTGCCCAATTTGTCTAGTGATGACATGTTTAGCCGCATGTGGTCGTTCCATCGCTGGATGTCTAGGTGGTGCTTAGCAAACAACGTGGCCTATATAGATAATTGGAAGAGTTTCTAGGGAAAGCCTGGTCTGATTAGCAGAGATGGCGTCCATCCTACTTTGGATGGTGCATCTCTCTTATCGAGAAACATAGCACGTTGTGTTAGTCATTCTAACCCCTGACAATCACCTAGAGTTCAGACCAGCAAGCAGAGCCACAGTCTTACATGCCCCTCTGCAGGTTCCTATGTGCTGCCACCCACCCAACCCTACTTATATCCCATAAAAACTGTCTGCCTCGAGGCTGTATAAGCCTAAACCCAAAGCTGGAGGAGCCAATTATAGCAACTTAGTTAAAATCAAAACCACTACTTCAGCAAACCAAACAAATAAAACTATTAAATGTGGTTTGCTAAATATTCGATCTCTCTCATCCAAGTCTCTGCTAGTAAATGATTTGATCATCAATCACCAAATTGACTTACTAACTCTTACTGAAACTTGGTTGCAACAGGATGAATTTGTCAGTTTAAATGAATCTACCCCTCCCAGTTACATTAACTACGTGCCTCGTAACACTGGTAGAGGAGGAGGAGTGGCTGCAGTTTATTAGTCAGATCTGCTTATTAACCCTCGACCTAATGTATCATATAACTCATTTGAAAGCCTTACTCTCAGCTTCTCTCACCCAGACTGGAAAGCAGAGAAACCACTCTTACTTGCTGTGGTGTATTGTCCTCCTGCTCCTTACTCTGAGTTCTTAGAAGAATTCCCTGACTTTCTGTCAAATTTAGCAATGAACTCAGACAAAGCCATTATAGCGGGCGACTTCAATGTTCACGTGGACGTCGATGACGACTGTCTGGCCTCAGCATTCAAGTTGCTTTTAGATTCAACTGGCTTCTCCCAGAGGGTACATGAACCCACTCACTCTTTAAATCATATCCTTGATCTGGTACTTACTTATGGAATAGAAGTGGATCACATCACAGTTTTCCCTCAGAACCCGGTCTTGTCTGTCCATTCTCTAATAACCTTTGAATTTACTTTAACAAATTACACTTGTAGATGTTTATCTGACACTGCTGTTTCTAGATTTAAAGAGCTCATTCCAGCAGAGTTTGCTGCCACACCTTCTGGTAATACGATGGGCAGCTACGCTGATCTTACTCCCTCGCAGGTAGATTATCTTGTAGACAGCACTGCAGCAACACTCCTTGGAGCACTTGGTGCTGTAGCCCCTCTGAGAAAGAAAGTCATCAACCAGAAGAGAATCCCTGGTACAATTCAAACCTGCGCATCTTGAAGCAGAAGACTGTTAGGGAAGAATTTCACTTCTCCGTATAGTTTGTGTAGTTAAAGGTCAATCCCTCTTCGTTTATAGGCAAAAGTTGAGAATTAGATGTTTTCTTTTAGACATATTGCTAGAGACAGTTTATCTGACCTGTACTCTCTCCTAGGACATGCCAAGGCCATGTTCATTCCCCTGGCGCCTTCGCCAGATAACACTCTGAGTGAGAGAGACCCTTGTTGTTCTCGCGTCACCTCGATAGTGTGAGTCTTTATCTTAATGTTTATGCCCAATAGCCAATGGAGTGTTAGCACATCTCCCTTTGTGGGCTCGGTCCACCTTCCTAGTATATGAATCTGAACTTTGCAGCTTGGCCCTCAGAATTGAGGTGACATCACGCACTCATGTTGTGTCGGTGACTCTTCTGTTCTCTTTGATCAAGTCTATTAAACTCCTTCAGTATAAGACTTCCAAGACTCCGGTGCTTCTTCTTCCTGCATCATCACAGAATTTCTCCATAACAAAGACCAGACAGCTGGAAAGGAAAACACATCCCAGCCAACGTGAGGAAGACCGTTGAGCCTGGAAAGATAGTGTATTAATATATAAAAAAGAGCTTTGCAGCGCCAGGAGTACATACTTTTCATCTTTAATTGAAGAGAATAAAAGCAATCCCAGGTTCCTTTTTAACACTGTGGCCAGGCTGACTAAGAACCACAGTGCTGTTGAGCCATGCATCCCTCCGACTCTCAGCAGCAACGATTTCCTAACTTTCTTTACTGAAAAAATCGTAAATCGAAAACAAAAACAAGGATCGGCAGTAGTGGACCACAGATTACAGATTACTACGGAAGCACCTCCCAGACTTGGTGCATACTTGAACAGCTTCTCCCCCATCGACCTGTCTGACCTAACTTCTGTAATCACCTCCTCCAAATCAGCCACATGTCCGCTTGACCCAATCCCAACAAGACTGCTCAAGGATGTCTTCCCCTTAGTTAACGCTGTCATAATGAACCAGATCGACCTTTCCTTAGTCACAGGCTATGTGCCACAGGCCTTTAAGGTGGCTATCAAGAGAGGGTTTTTTAAGCAGAGGATTAATGACAGCCACCAACTATAGGCCTATATCCAACCTTCCCTGCATCTCTAACATCCTTGAGAAGGTTGTCCTAGTGCAGCTACATGAACATCTGCATAGTAACGAGCTCTTTGAAGCTTTCCAATGTGGATTTAGGGAACACCATAGCAGTGAAACAGCACTGGTCAAAGTTTCCAACGATCTTCTTATAGCTTCCGACAGAGGCCTTGTCTCTGTACTTGTACTTCTGGACCTCAGTGCTGCATTTGATACCGTCGATCACAGCATCTTGCTGCATAGATTAGAACACAAAATTGGGATTAAAGGATCTGCTCTAAAATGGTTTGACTCATACTTATCTGACCAATTTCAATTTGTTAATGTTACCATGACCATTCGGAGTACAGCAGAGTTATGTATGGTGTGGCGCAGGACTAAGTTTTAGGGCCAGTTCTCTTCACTCTTTACATGCTTCCATTAGGGGATATAATCCGTAAGCACTCCATCAATTTCCACAGTTACGCTGATGATACTCAGCTCTACCTATCAATAGAGCCGGGTGATTGAAGCCGCCTCATCAATCTGCAAGATTGCTTGAAAGACGTCAAATCCTGGATGTCTTTTAACTTCCTACTTCTGAACTCTGACAAAACGGAGGTTATTGTGATTGGACCTAAGCATCTCAGGGACACATTCTCCAATCAGATTGCTACTCTGGATGGCATCACCCTGAACTCCAGTCCAACAGCGAGGAACCTTGGAGTCATTTTTGACCAGGATCTTTCCTTCAGTTCTCACATAAAGCATGTGACTAGGACTGCCTTCTTTCACCTGCGCAATATGGCTAAGATCAGAAATATCCTCTCTCAGAATGATGCTGAGAAACTGGTCCACGCATTTATTACTTCTAGGCTAGACTACTGTAACTCTCTCTTGTCAGGATGTCCAAAAACCTCTCTGAAGAGTCTCCAGCTGGTCCAGAATGCTGCAGCGAGGGTATTGACAAGAGTTAATAAGAGAGAGCACATCTCTCCCATTCTAGCTTCTCTCCATTGGCTTCCTGTAGGATATAGAATAGACTTCAAGATCCTTCTACTTACTTACAAGGCTCTTAATGACAAACCTCCAACTTGTCTGAAAGACCTCATTATCCCATACTGTCCTACCAGAGCAGAATGCAGGTCTGTTAGTGACCCCCAGTATCTCTAAAAACAGACTGGGAGGTAGAGCCTTCAGTTACTGGGCTCCTCTATTATGGAACCAGCTCTCTCCATGGGTCAGAGAGGCAGCCACTCTTTCTACATTTAAGCCTAGGCTTAAGGCCTTCCTCTATGACAGAGCTTTTAGTTAGGGCTGGCTCAGGTATCCCTGATCCAATTTATAGCTATGCTGCTGTAGGCTTAAACTGCTGGGGGGCACATTAGGTTACATGGAGCCCTATCCTTCCTCTCCTCTCCCCTCACACATTTTGAACTGCCATTATTTGTTGCACTTTGTAGTCCGGCCTTGGTGTCTCGCACTCTCTCTGTATTTCCACAAATCTCTTCAGAGCTCCATCCCCCTGCACCAACCAACCAACCGCCGCCTCCATCACCTCCTTTCTCCTGCTGTTAAACTGGCCTGCACTCCCTGCTCACGACCCTGTCTGCTGTCCAGTAGTCCCATTAAGCTGGCCTTCCCTCCCTGCCCACCAGGAGCTGCCTTCATCATTTTTCGTTAACTGACTGATTCCATTTCCATGTTCTCCATATTCCATGTTGTGAATTGTCTTCTTGTCTGTATACAACATCTATTGCACATCTGCCCGTCCTGGGTGAGGGATTCCTTCTCTGTTGCTCACCCTGAGGTTTCTCCATTTTTTTTTCCCTGTTAAAGGGTTTTCTTTGGAGTTTTTCCTCAGTCGATGTGAGGGTCTGAGGGCAGAAGATGTTGTCATAATGCTGTGTAAAGCCCTTTGAGACAAACTGTTTGTAAAAACGGGCTATACAAATAAAATTGCCTTGCCTTGCCTTGCCTAAAGCCCTTTGAGACAAACTGTTTGTAAAAATGGGCTATACAAATAAAATTGCCTTGCCTTGCCTTGCCAAGTCGCACACATTGGGATACATAGTGTCACACGGTCAGGTATCGCCTTCACTGCGTGAAGAATGCTGGGATACCTTGCGGCTAAGCCCAATATAATCCCAATGTGAGCAAGGCTGCCTTTAGTGCACAGCCCGCTATTTCTCGGTGGACATCTATCATATTTGAATAAGTAAGTACCATACACCATTAATCTTTCAATACTAAGTACAGTTTAAACAAAAAGGTCTTTGAACACTCTCAATCAGTGGGGGGTCTGTATAAATTTGATTCAAATTGCTTTTCTGTGACAATGGTGTTAAGGCCAACATTAGCACTGTTGGATTCTAAAGGTTAGATCTAAAGCAAAGTTATGTAAACATATCAAAGTGTGCCTGTGTATGATCAGGTGTCACTCTCAGCAAGAAACATTATTTATTAGCATTGTTATATTTTATTAGTTGTTATTAGTTATATTAGGTAATGTTACACTATGGCACCAACCAGAGTCATTGTTATGGACTACCATTAGCATGTAAATACTGTAAAGACAGTCAAATATACCTACATGGGCCCTGGTGCTAACTGCTAATGTCAGGACATTTTATGTAAATGCTTATATATTCTTTAAATGTTGGCTTAATTTGATGACATACAACATCTATGGGAACATATTTACATCTCTGTTCAGCTCACATCCTCTGTGATCCAATAGAAGCAAAATGTCTACAATCCAGGAGGGAGCTCAGAGTCAGGGATTCTCTCTATATAACTATAGATGTACAAGTCAGCAAAAGTGTCATGGCTGCACTTCTATTCCTAACAGAGCTGAAAGTTGGCCCACTGTACATTGTACTTTGTACAATGCATTGTACTTATTTATTTACAAATGTTTCATATCAACCTCATTTTGGGTTATTTTTCCCTCAGATATCAACGCTTAGTCATCCAGAAGTTAATTATATCCAGAGATTATGTCTGTGTTATAAGCCAACTTAATGTAAGGAGTATTGAACAATAATTGAAAGAGTGATTTTGTTTTTTAAGATACCATGGCCTTTATTGATGTGTGCTAATTTTTGTGCTTTTTTCCTCTTTAAACTGTAATGCCAGGCTCAACAATGAAACACTGCATATCTTGCATGCAATTTATACAGGTTGTATGCAAGATATGCAAACTTTGTGGGGTTCAACAACAAATGAAGCAAAAATTTGCAAAAGCAAAGCAGAAGGCCGGCCAACAATGAGCGAATTAACTAAAAAAGGCGGGTAATACCTCCAAGCTTGTGGATGCTGCCCGAATTCTGGTAAGATGTAGTTCTTTATTTGCCAACCTGCACGCATTTCATACAAGCTACATATCACAGCTGGGCAAATGAATGTATAGAGATTAACTTAAGATACCTCAGGTGACCATATGCAATTAATTTCATTTTTCACTAGAAGACACATTAAGTACCTAAACATGAAATTATGTTGTTACGACCCTGTCTAGGGAAAAGGGAAGCAACACAAAAGCGCCAGATGGAACGAGGCAAAGAAGGTTTATTGCATTCCAATCAGAACAAATGGACGATATGAATAAACAAAACAAACTGAGGGAGAGGGCCGAGGGTGCTGGTTAAATCCAAAACGTAATAAAACAGAAAGAGGGATCTTTAAGAGCTGCTAACCCAAAAAAAAGAACACAACAGCTACCGTCACTGAACCCAAACCACAAAGGACCAGCACCCCTGCACCTAGTATAACTATACATTAAGAGAAAAAAAAACCTACATGAAAACGAAATTAGTTCTGTAGATAATCTAAACTTGGCCACACATCTTCAGAGGGCTTAAAAAAAATAAATACAGAGTTTTATCACAAAAAAACCAACAAAAACCCCAACTATAGGGGACCACCAAAGTTTAACAGTTTCCTCAATTTCAACATTAGCAAAGGTTTTTTTTTTTCATCACCAACACGAAGCAATCACAGAGGCGCACCGTCCGTTACAGACAGCCGCCCCGCATGTCTGACGAGCTGCAACTTTTATAGCTGTGGAGGTGGAGGAGGTGCGGCCATCTGTCCAGGAACCACACCAATCCTGGATGGCGGAGGGAGGCGGAGGCGTGGTCATCTGTCCAGGAACAGCACCAATCCTGGACAGCGGAGGGAGGCGGAGGCGTGGCTGGGAGGCCAAAGGCGGGAGTGACACACACACGCACTGCAGCCATAACATATGTGTCAGACACCCATGCTAAAGTTGTTGAAATGGTCCAATTTGTCAAAACTTTAACACAAAAAAATGTTAATCACTTTTTTCCCTAGCTACCCAAGGCTGTACACCAGAATCCTACAAAATTTACACTGTGGAAAATAGAGGACAGTATCTTCAAATATCTCTCTATTTTAGTAGTTCTTTGGCCAAACTGTATGACCACCAGATCCAATCGAATTCCAGAATAACACATGGTAAATACCAACGTGAAGAACCTCCGACTTTCATCCTTGCTCAGCTGCTGTTTCAGGGACTCGGTCTAACTTGGTATCTGATCATCTTCGAAACTCCGACTTTCATCCTTGATTGATGTGTGGGACCAAGTGATATCCTTCCACCTGAAAAATAATTGTTTTGCTCATGTGTTTGATTACAGAAAATGTCTTGCGAGGTTGCCTCAGGTTCACCTGCACCACCACCACCCCCACTGCCCCCACCTCAACGCACTCCTCAAGAAATTGTAAAATATTAAATTACAATAATAAACAGTCATTAATTTACACTCTGTAACCATATTAAACTTGATCTTTATATGTTTTCAGAGAGGAAGGAATGGAAGAAATTCAAGAAGGAACTGAGGAAGATGGTGGAGGAGCAGAGACACATAATGGGGAGGGAGAAGAAGAAAAGAAGCAGAAGGCGGTGCTTCCCTTCTCCCCCACTCTCTCCCCAATCCCTGAAGAGGATGAAGCCCTGGGGTCAGATCATGGGAGGGACTTTTGGTTCAGGGGGCTCTGTATTTAAATAAAAATGATTGTTATGATTGATTGTTATTATGTGTCTGTGAAGTTTCACAGGGCAGGAAAAGTCACAGGACTTATCCAAAACCATTATTGCTGCAACACAGTTGTGATGCAGGACAACCTCAACTCTAGTGGCACAATAGACTGGAGCTGATCTTTATTGTTTACAGGTAAACACAAGCCATTGTTTAAGGAACTTGGTCAAACTTGGTAAATGATCATCTTCGAACCTCTGACTTTCGATCTTGATTAATGTGTGTGACCAAGTGATTTCCTCCACCTGAAACCAATTGTTTTGCTCATGTCCTTGATTTAAAAAAAAAAGTAAGTACTTTTTAGGGTTTCATAAGCGTTGCAACAACTGTCTTGTTAAAATCTCAAATTTAGTGCGGTCAATTCTGGACAGCACAGGTCAGAGGGCAAAACTAGTAATAATAATAATAATTAAAGCCGCAAGCGGCTGTGAACGGGCCCTCGCCACATGCGACCGCGGGCCCCTGCGGATCGGGGAGGGCCCTGCGGCCCGAAGCGGGAGAGGAAAGGAGAAACCTGGGGAAAGAGGAAAAACGCAATGTTCAGTTCATCCACTGGGTGGCGCTATGAGCATTGCCAGACCTGGTCGGGTGCATTGAGGGGCAGACCTTCATCACACGTGAAGTTTGGAGCAGATTGGACAATGCACGAAGGAGTTACAGCACGTTGACAGGTGATCCACCAGGTGGCGCTACGAGCGCAAGCAGACGTGCACAGCTGCGTTCGGGGGCGGACCTTGATCATACATGTGAAGTTTGAAGCCACTGGGACAATGCATGATGGAGTTATAAGGATTTGATGTTCCATGGTGAGGCATGAGAAATGGCGGCGCTATAGCGGCCACGCCCCTTAACGTAGAGCAAAGCTTTTAATAACTTTTGATCACAAAGGTCTTGAGATGATGTTCATACAATATGAAGTCGATCGGACGAAATCCCTAGGAGGAGTTCGTTCAAATACGATGCGTGGAAATCGCGAAAAGTTGACAATGGAAATCAAGATGGCCGACTTCCTGTTGGGTTCTGACCATTGGTGCAAGAGACTTTTTTGTGCGTCTGGACAAGATAGACATGTGTACCAAGTTTTAAGTTCCTACTCCAAAAAAAGCCCTATGGGGAGGGGTTTTTGAAATTTTCAAGGTGGCGCTGTTGAGGCGTTTGGCCCCGCCCATGGGCGTGCTGCATATCAAATGAAAGAGCTCGTCAGTCTCGACCTGCGTGCCAAATTTCACGTTGGTACGAGTTCGTTAAAGCCATCAAAAAGCCAATCGTAATTGGTGGCAAGGGATCGACAGTTGCGGCGCCGCCACACGGACGCCATTAGTTGTAGCTTCACAAGCTTAATAATGTAGCTTCACCATGTTGTCCTGCATGTATTAGAAGTGGAACGAAGTCGATGGGGTCAACTATGTGGTATTTATTGACATTAGAGTAAAAGCTGCACACTTCCTGTTACCACCGGGGGGCGCTATGAGTAAAGTGGGAAGTCAATACATCCGAACGTTCAGGGCGGAGCCATCGACATGTCCAGCAAGTTTGAAGCTGCTGGGATGAAGTATGTGGGCGTGAGAGGCGTTCGAAACGAAATTGCGAGAAAACGAAAATTCGCCAAACTTTGTCGGGCCCTAGCAGCCACGCCCTTTGACCTACAGACATTCTTTTAATAACTTTTGATGAGCATGGCCTCTAGATGACCTGTACCAAAATTGAAGTCGGTCGGGCGAAATCCCTAGGAGGAGTTCGTTCAAATACGAAAAAACTACAAATCAAAATGGCTGACTTCCTGTCGACATTTCACCATGACAATAAGAGGATTTTTTTTGCGTCTTCCCATGTTCTAAAAGCTCACCAAATTTCATGCATGCAGGTCAAACACATAGGCGGGGCTCGCATTTTGAAAATTTCTAGGGGGCGCTATTTCGCCATTTTGCGTCGAACATGTGGGACGACTCCAAATTATTAAATTTTTCACCAGACCGGTCGTCCGTGCAAAAATTCATGAGTTTTTGAGTTTGGGAAAGGGGCGAAATTGGGGCAGAAGGGTTCGTAAGAATAATAATAATAAGATTAAAGCCGCAAGCGGCTGTGAACGGGCCCTCGCCACATGCGACCGCGGGCCCCTGCGGCTCAGGGAGGGTCCTGCGGCTCGGGGAGGGCCCTGCGGCCCGAAGCCGGAAGAGAGGAGAAACCTGGAGAAAGAGGAAAAGCGCAATGTTCGGCTCGTCCACCGGGTGGCGCTACGAGCGTTGCCAGGGCCGGTTGGGTGCATCGAGGGGCAGACCCTGATCACACATGTGAAGTTTGGAGCAGATCGGACAATGCACGAAGGAGTTACAGCACGTTGACGGGTGATCCACCAGGTGGCGCTACGAGCGCAACCAGACGTGCGCAGCTGCGTTCAGGGCCGGGCCTTCATCACACATGTGAAGTTTGAAGCCACTGGGACAATGCATGATGGAGTTATAAGGATTTGATGCTCCATGGCGAGGCATGCGAAATGGCGGCGCCATAGCGGCCACGCCCCTTAACGTAGAGCAAAGCTGTGAAGACATTTTGATCAGAAAGGTCTTGAGATGATGTTCATGCAATATGAAGTTGATCGGACGAAATCCCTAGGAGGAGTTTGTTTAAATAGGAGGCGTGGAAATCGCAAAATGTAGACAATAGAAATCAAGATGGCCGACTTCCTGTTGGGTTCTGACCATTGGTGCAAGAGACTTTTTTGTGCGTCTGGACAAGATACATATGTGTACCAAGTTTCAAGTTCCTACTCCAAAAAAACCCTTATGGGGAGGGGTTTTTGAAATTTTCAAGGTGGCGCTATTGAGGCGTTTAGCCCCGCCCACGGGCGTGCCACATACCAAATGAAAGAGCTCGTCAGTCTCGACCTGCGTACCAAATTTCACGTGGGTACGAGTTTGTTAAAGCCATCAAAGAGCCAATCGTAATTGGTGGCGAGGGATCGACAGTCGTGGCGCCGCCACATGGACGCCATTAGTCGTAGCTTCACAAGCTTAATAATGTAGCTTCACCATCTTGTCTTGCATGTATTAGAAGTGGAACGAAGTCGATGGGGTCAACTATGTGGTATTTATTGACATTAGAGTAAACACTGCACACTTCCTGTTACCAGCGGGGGGCGCTATGAGTGAGGTGGGAAGTCAATACATCGAAACGTTCAGGGCGGAGCCATCGTCATGTCCAGCAAGTTTGAAGCCGCTGGGACAAAGTATGTGGGCGTGAGAGCCGTTCAAAACGAAATTGCGAGAAAACGAAAATTCGCCAAACTTTGGCGGGCCCTAGCAGCCACGCCCTTTGACTTACAGAAATTCTGCGAACACGTTTTGATGAGCATGGTTTCTAGATGGCCTGTACCAAAATTGAAGTCGATCGGGCGAAATCCCTAGAAGGAGTTCGTTCAAATATGAAAAAACTACAAATCAAAATGGCCGACTTCCTGTCGACATTTCACTATGACCATAGGAGGATTTTTTTTGCGTCTTGCCATGTTCTAAAAGGTCACCAAATTTCATGCATGTAGGTCAAACACATAGGCGGGGCTCGCATTTTCAAAATTTCAAGGGGGCGCTATTTCGCCAATTCGCGTCGACCCTGTGCGACGACTCCAAATTATCAAATTTTTCACCAGACCGGTCGTCCGTGCAGAAATTGAAGCATTTTTAAGTTTGGGAAAGGGGCCAAATTGGGGCAAAAGGGTTCGTAAGAATAATAATAATTAAAGCCGCAAGCGGCTGTGAACGGGCCCTCGCCACATGCGACCGCGGGCCCCTGCGGCTTGGGGAGGGTCCTGCGGGTCGGGGAGGGCCCTGCGCCACGAAGCGGGAAGAGAGGAGAAACCTGGAGAAAGAGGAAAAACGCAATGTTCGGCTCGTCCACCGGGTGGCGCTACGAGCGTTGCCAGGGCCGGTCAGGTGCATCGAGGGGCAGACCCTGATCACACATGTGAAGTTTGGAGCAGATCGGACAATACACGAAGGAGTTACAGCACGTTGACGGGTGATCCACCAGGTGGCGCTACGAGCGCAACCAGACATGTGCAGGTGCGTTCGGGGGCGGGCCTTCATCACACATATGAAGTTTGAAGCCACTGGGACAATGCATGATGGAGTTATGAGGATTTGATGCTCCATGGCGAGGCATGAGAAATGGCGGCGCCATAGCGGCCACGCCCCTTAACGTAGAGCAAAGCTGTGAAGACATTTTGATCAGAAGGGTCTTGAGATGATGTTCATGCAATATGAAGTCGATCGGACGAAATCCCTAGGAGGAGTTCGTTTAAATAGGAGGCGTGGAAATCGCGAAATGTAGACAATAGAAATCAAGATGGCCGACTTCCTGTTGGGTTCTGACCATCGGTGCAAGAGACTTTTTGTGCGTCTGGACAAGATAGACATGTGCACCAAGTTTCATCTTCCTGCTCCAAAAAAACCCCTATGGGGAGGGGTTTTTGAAATTTTCAAGGTGGCGCTGTTGAGCCGTTTGGCCACGCCCATGGGCGTGCCACATATCAAATGAAAGAGCTTGTCAGTCTCGACCTGCGTGCCAAATTTCACGTGGGTACGAGTTTGTTAAAGCCATGAAAAAGCCAAACGTAATTGGTGGCGAGGGATCGACAGCTCTGGCGCCGCCACATGGACGCCATTAGTCGTAGCTTCACAAGTTTAATAATGTAGCTTCACCATCTTGTCCTGCATGTACTAGAAGTGGAACGAAGTCGATGGGGTCAAGTATGTGGTATTTATTGATGTTAGAATAAAAGCTGTACACTTCCCGTTACCAGCGGGGGGCGCTATGAGTGAGGTGGGAAGTCAATACATCAGAACGTTCAGGGCGGAGCCATTGACATGTCCAGCAAGTTGGAAGCCGCTCGGACGAAGTATGTGGGCGTGAGAGCCGTTCGAAACGAAATTGCGAAAAACCGAAAATTCGCCAAACTTTGGCGGGCCCTAGCAGCCACGCCCTTTGACTTACAGAAATTCTGCGAACACATTTTGATGAGCATGGTCTCTAGATGACCTGTACCAAAATTGAAGTCAATCGGACGAAATTCCTAGGAGGAGTTCGTTCAAATACGAAAAAACTACAAATCAAAATGGCCGACTTCCTGTCGACATTTCATGATGACGTTAATGGACTTTTTGTGCGTCTTGGGATGGTAGACATGTGTACCGAATTTCGTTGTGCTACGCCAAAAAACCCCAATGCGGAGGGCTTTTTGAAAATTTCTAGGGGGCGCTATTTCGCCATTTTGCGTTGACCTTGTGCGACGACTCCAAAATATCGAATTTTTGGGCCGTCCGGTCGAGCATGCAAAAATTCGTGACTTTTCGAATTTGGGAAAGGGGCCAAATTGGGGATTAAAGATGGGTAAGAATAATAATAAATAATAATAAACAGAGCGATTACAATAGGGCCTTCGCTGACGACTTGCAGTCGTCGCTCGGGCCCTAATAATTAAAGCCGCAAGCGGCTGTGAACGGGCCCTCGCCACATGCGACCGCGGGCCCCTGCGGCTCGGGGAGGGCCCTGTGGGTCAGGGAGGGCCCTGCGGCTCGGGGAGGCCGCGGCCCGAAGCTGGAGAGGAGAGGAGAAACCCGGGAAAAATGGAAAAAATGCAATGTTCCCTTCATCCACCGGGTGGCGCTATGAGCGTTGCCAGACCTGGTAAGGTGTATTGAGGGGCAGAGACTCATCACACGTGAAGTTTGGAGCAAATCGGACAATGCATTAAGGAGTTACAGCACGTTGACGGGTCATCCACCAGGTGGCGCTGCGAGCGCAACCAGATGTGGTCAGGTGTGTTAAGGGGCGGGCCTTGGTCACACATGTGAAGTTTGAAGTCACTGACACAATGCATGATGGAGTTATAAGGATTTGATGTTCCATGGCGAGGCATGAGAAATTGCGGCGCCATAGCGGCCACGCCCCTTAACGTAGAGCAAAGCTTTTTATTAACGTTTGATCACAAAGGTCTTGAGATGATGTTCATGAAGTATGAAGTCGATCCGATGAAATCCCTAGGAGAATTTTGTTTAAGTATGTTGTGTAGAAATCACCAAAACTTGACCTTTGAGGTCAAATGGCGGCCTTCCTGTTGACTTTAGAGCTTTGGACCCCCGACCTTTTTTGTGCGTCCTGATTAGTTCTATCAGCCTACCGATTTTCATGCTCATAGGTGAAACACACGCAAAGTTATTTACGTTTCAAACATGATGAAATGGCCAAAAGAAGTAGAGCATTAAAGTCAAAACGGCGGAAAATCACCAAAACTTGACCTTTGAGGTCAAATGGCGGACTTCCTGTTGACTTTACAGCTTCAAACCTCCTACCTTTTTGTGCGTCTTGATGAGTTCTATCAGCCTACCGATTTTCATGCTCGTAGGTGAAACACACGCAAAGTTATTCATGTTTCAAACATGATGAAATGGCCAAAAAAAGTAGAGCATTAAAGTCAAAACGGCGGAAAATCACCAAAACTTGACCTTTGAGGTCAAATGGTGGACTTCCTGTTGACTTTACAGCTTCGAACCTACTACCTTTTTTGTGCGTCTTGATGAGTTCTATCAGCCTACCGATTTTCATGCTCGTAGGTGAAACACATGCAAAGTTATTCACGTTTCAAACATGATGAAATGGCCAAAAAAAGTAGACCATTAAAATCAAAATGGCGGGCTTCCTTTTTGGTTCTGACCAGTGGTGCCAGAGACTTTTTTGTGCGTATGTACATGTTACACACGTGTACCAATTTTCATGTTGCTACTCCAAAAAAACCCCTATGGGGAGGGGCTTTTGAAAATTTCAAGGTGGCGCTGTTGAGGCATTCTGCCCCGCCCATGTGCCAGACTTGTATCACCGGGGAATACTTGTCACTCCTCACATGTGTACCAATTTTCATGAAGCTATGAGCATATTAAAGGCATGAACAAACACTAAACATTTTGTTGTTGAATAATCGCAATTACAGCCACGCCCTTGAGATAGAAAAAATCTGCGAACAACTTTTGATCACAAAGGTCTTGAGATGATGGTCATACAATATGAAGTCGATCGGACGAAATCCCTAGGAGGAGTTCGTTCAAATACGAGTCGTGGAAATTGCGAAAAGTTGACAGTAAAAATCAAGATGGCCGACTTCCTGTTTGGTTCTGACCATTGGTGCAAGAGACTTTTTTGTGCGTCTGGACAAGATAGACATGTGTACCAAGTTTCAACTTCCTACTCCAAAAAAAGCCCTATGGGGAGGGGTTTTTGAAAATTTCAAGGTGGCGCTGTTGAGGCGTTTGGCCCCACCCATGGGCGTGCCGCATATCAAATGAAAGAGCTCGTCAGTCTTGACCTGCGTGCCAAATTTCATGTGGGTACGAGTTCCTTAAAGCCATCAAAAAGTCAAACGTAATTTTACGACGAAGGGTCGTTAGTCGTTGTACCGCCACACGGACGCCATTGGTCGTAGCTTCACGCCATTCATAATGTAGCTTCACCAACTTGTTCTGCATGTACTGGAAGTGGAATGGAGTTGATGGGCTTAACTATGTAGTATTTATACATGTTGGAGTAAAAGCTGCACATTTCCTGTTGCCAACAGGGGGCGCTATGAGTAAAGTGGGAAGTCAATATATCAGGACGTTCAGGGCGAAGCCCTGATCATGTCCAGCAAGTTTGAAGCTGCTAGGACCAAGTATCCGCACGTGAGAGCCGTTCGAAGTTTGATAGCGAGAAATCGAAATTCGCCAAATTTTGTCACCCCCTAGCAGCCACGCCCTTTGACCTATCAACATTCTTTTAATACCTCTTCATTAGGATGGAGAGTAGATGATCTGTAGTAAATTTGAAGTCAATCAAGTGAAATCTGTAGGAGTAGGACTTCAAATACGAAAAAAATTCAATTCAA
Organism: Caranx melampygus; assembly: GCA_019059645.1. Lineage (NCBI taxonomy): Eukaryota > Metazoa > Chordata > Actinopteri > Carangiformes > Carangidae > Caranx > Caranx melampygus. The sequence goes on along the minus strand of JAFELL010001330.1, from coordinate 60,394 downwards.
AATGGCGGACTTCCTGTTGACATTTCACCATGACATAGGCCGACTTTTTTGTGCGTCTCACTCACGTACACATGTGTATCAAGTTTGAAGCTGCTAGGATCAAGAATGTGGGCGTGAGAGCAATTTGAAATATTTTAGCGAATAAGCTAAATTTGTCGCCCCCTAGCGGCCACACCGTTTGACCTACAGAAATTCTGCGAATAACTTTTAATGTCGATACTTAGCCGATGATCTGTACCAAATTTGAAGTCAATCGGGTGAAATCCCTAGGAGGAGTTCGTTTTGAGCGTGAAAAATTCAAATCAAAATGGCCGACTTCCTGTCGGGTTTCGGACGGGTCTGTAATGAACTTTTTTGTAGATCTCTATGATATACATACATGTACCGATTTTCGTCCATTTACGCCAACTTTCCTATGGACTTTTTCAAAATATCCTAGGGGGCGCTATTTCGCCATTTTGCCACGCCTATGTGCAAGACCACCAAAATATCGAATTTTTTCAGTGAACGCTTGAAAATAGAAAAATCTGTGAGTTTTTGAGCATGGGAAAGGGGCCAAATCGGGGTTTAAAGACGCGGAAAAATAATGAAAATCCCTCCAAACGAATAACAATAGGGTCCTCGTCGAGGACGACGCTGTCGTCCGCTCGGGCCCTAATAATAATAATTAAAGCCGCAAGCGGCTGTGAACGGGCCCTCGCCACATGCGACCGCGGGCCCCTGCGGCTCGGAGAAGGCCCTGCGGGTCGGGGCGGCCCCTGCGGCCCGAAGCGGGAAGAGGGGAGAAACCTGGAGCAAGAGGAAAAACGCATATTCGGTTCATCCACGGGTGGCGCTACGAGCGTTGCCAGACCCGGACGGGTGCATTGAGGGGCAGAGACTCATCACACATGTGAAGTTTGGAGCAGATCGGACAATGCGTGAAGGAGTTACAGCACGTTGACGGGTCATCCACCAGGTGGCGCTGCGAGCGCTACCAGACGTGGTCAGGTGCGTTGGGGGATGGACCTTCATCACACATGTGACGTTTCAAACCAATCGGACAATGAATGATGGAGTTACAAGGATTTGATGTTCCATGGCGAGGCATCAGAAATGGCGGCGCCATAGCGGCCACGCCCCTTAACATAGAGCAAAGCTGTGAAGACATTTTGATCACAAAGGTCTTGAGATGATGTTCAAACAATATGAAGTCGATCGGACAAAATCCCTAGGAGGAGTGCGTTAAAATACGACGGGTGGAAATCGCGAAAAGTTGACAATGGAAATCAAGATGGCCGACTTCCTGTTTGTTTCTGACCATTGGTGCAAGAGACTTTTTTGTGCGTCTGGACAAGATAGACATGTGTACCAAGTTTCAAGTTCCTACTTCAAAAAAACCCTTATGGGGAGGGGTTTTTGAAAATTTCAAGGTGGCGCTGTTGAGGCATTTGGCCCCGCCCATGGGCGAGTCACCTATCAAATGAAAGAGCTCGTCAGTCTCGACCTGCGTGCCAAAGGTCATGTGGGTACGAGATCGTTAAAGCCATCAAAAAGCCAATCGTAATTGGTGGCGAGGGATCGACAGTCGTGGCGCCGCCACATGGACGCCATTAGTCGTAGCTTCACAAGCTTAATAATGTAGCTTCACCATCTTGTCCTGCATGTACTAGAAGTGGAACGAAGTTGATGGGGTCAACTATGTGGTATTTATTGACGTTAGAGTAAAAGCTGTACACTTCCTGTTACCAGCGGGGGGCGCTATGAGTGAGGTGGGAAGTCAATACATCGGAACGTTCAGGGCGGAGCCATCGTCATGTCCAGCAAGTTTGAAGCCGCTGGGACGAAGTATGTGGGCGTGAGAGCCGTTCGAAATGAAATTGCGAAAAAACGAAAAATCGCCAAACTTTGGCGGGCCCTAGCAGCCACGCCCTTCGACCTACAGAAATTCTGCGAAGACATTTTGATGAGCATCGTCTCTAGATGACCTGTACCAAAATTGAAGTTGATTGGGCGAAATCCCTAGGAGGAGTTCGTTCAAATACGAAAAAACTACAAATCAAAATGGCGGACTTCCTGTTGACATTTCACCATACCTATAAGAGGATTTTTTTTGCGTCTTGCCATGTTCTAAAAGCTCACCAAGTTTCATGCATGTAAGTCAAACACAGAGGTGGGGCTCGCATTTTCAAAATTTCAAGGGGGCGCTATTTCGCCATTTTGCGTCGACCCTGTGCGACGACCCCAAAATATCGAATTTTTGCGCAGTCTGGACACATGGGCCAGTTTTCCTGACTTTTCGAGCATGGGAAAGTCCCCAAAAATGCAATCGTTGACGAGTAAGAATAATAATTAAAGCCGCAAGCGGCTGTGAACGGGCCCTCGCCACATGCGACCGCGGGCCCCTGCGGCTCGGGGAGGGCCCTGCGGGTCAGGGAGGGCCCTGCGGCTCGGGGAGGCCGCGGCCCGAAGCTGGAGAGGAGAGGAGAAACCCGGAAAAAATGGAAAAAATGCAATGTTCCCTTCATCCACCGGGTGGCGCTATGAGCGTTGCCAGACCTGGTAAGGTGTATTGAGGGGCAGAGACTCATCACACGTGAAGTTTGGAGCAAATCGGACAATGCATTAAGGAGTTACAGCACGTTGACGGGTCATCCACCAGGTGGCGCTGCGAGCGCAACCAGACATAGTCAGGTGTGTTAAGGGGCGGGCCTTGGTCACACATGTGAAGTTTGAAGTCACTGACACAATGCATGATGGAGTTATAAGGATTTGATGTTCCATGGCAAGGCATGAGAAATGGCGGCGCCATAGCGGCCACGCCCCTTAACGTAGAGCAAAGCTTTTTATTAACGTTTGATCACAAAGGTCTTGAGATGATGTTCATGAAGTATGAAGTCGATCCGATGAAATCCCTAGGAGAATTTTGTTTAAGTATGTTGTGTAGAAATCACCAAAATTTGACCTTTGAGGTCAAATGGCGGACTTCCTGTTGACTTTAGAGCTTTGGACCCCCAACCTTTTTTGTGCGTCTTGATGAGTTCTATCAGCCTACCGATTTTCATGCTCATAAGTGAAACACACGCACAGTTATTTACGTTTCAAACATGATGAAATGGCCAAAAGAAGTAGAGCATTAAAGTCAAAACAGCGGAAAATCACCAAAACTTGAGCTTTGAGGTCAAATGGCGGACTTCCTGTTGACTTTAGAGTTTTGGACCCCCCCGAACTTTTTTGTGCGTCTTGATGAGTTCTATCAGCCTACCGATTTTCATGCTCGTAGGTGAAACACACGCAAAGTTATTTACGTTTCAAACATGATGAAATGGCCAAAAGAAGTAGAGCATTAAAGTCAAAACGGCGGAAAATCACCAAAACTTGACCTTTGAGGTCAAATGGCGGACTTCCTGTTGACTTTACAGCTTCGAACCTCCTACCTTTTTTGTGCGTCTTGATGAGTTCTATCAGCCTACCGATTTTCATGCTCGTAGGTGAAACACACGCAAAGTTATTCATGTTTCAAACATGATGAAATGGCCAAAAAAAGTAGAGCATTAAAGTCAAAACGGCGGAAAATCACCAAAACTTGACCTTTGAGGTCAAATGGTGGACTTCCTGTTGACTTTACAGCTTCGAACCTCCTACCTTTTTTGTGCGTCTTGATGAGTTCTATCAGCCTACCGATTTTCATGCTCGTAGGTGAAACACATGCAAAGTTATTCACGTTTCAAACATGATGAAATGGCCAAAAAAAGTAGACCATTAAAATCAAAATGGCGGGCTTCCTTTTTGGTTCTGACCAGTGGTGCCAGAGACTTTTTTGTGCGTATGTACATGTTACACACGTGCACCAATTTTCATGTTGCTACTCCAAAAAAACCCCTATGGGGAGGGGCTTTTGAAAATTTCAAGGTGGCGCTGTTGAGGCATTCTGCCCCGCCCATGTGCCAGACTTGTATCACCGGGGAATACTTGTCACTCCTCACATGTGTACCAATTTTCATGAAGCTATGAGCATATTAAAGGCATGAACAAACACTAAACATTTTGTTGTTGAATAATCGCAATTACAGCCACGCCCCTTGAGATAGAAAAAATCTGCGAACACGTTTTGATCACAAAGGTCTTGAGATGATGGTCATACAATATGAAGTCGATCGGACGAAATCCCTAGGAGGAGTTCGTTCAAATACGAGTCGTGGAAATTGCGAAAAGTTGGCAATAAAAATCAAGATGGCCGACTTCCTGTTTGGTTCTGACCATTGGTGCAAGAGACTTTTTTGTGCGTCTGGACAAGATAGACATGTGTACCAAGTTTCAACTTCCTACTCCAAAAAAAGCCCTATGGGGAGGGGTTTTTGAAAATTTCAAGGTGGCGCTGTTGAGGCGTTTGGCCCCGCCCATGGGCGTGCCGCATATCAAATGAAAGAGCTCGTCAGTCTTGACCTGCGTGCCAAATTTCATGTGGGTACGAGTTCCTTAAAGCCATCAAAAAGTCAAACGTAATTTTACGACGAAGGGTCGTTAGTCGTTGTACCGCCACACGGACGCCATTGGTCGTAGCTTCACGCCATTCATAATGTAGCTTCACCAACTTGTTCTGCATGTACTGGAAGTGGAATGGAGTTGATGGGCTTAACTATGTAGTATTTATACATGTTGGAGTAAAAGCTGCACATTTCCTGTTGCCAACAGGGGGCGCTATGAGTAAAGTGGGAAGTCAATATATCAGGACGTTCAGGGCGAAGCCCTGATCATGTCCAGCAAGTTTGAAGCTGCTAGGACCAAGTATCCGCACGTGAGAGCCGTTCGAAGTTTGATAGCGAGAAATCGAAATTCGCCAAATTTTGTCACCCCCTAGCAGCCACGCCCTTTGACCTATCAACATTCTTTTAATACCTCTTCATTAGGATGGAGAGTAGATGATCTGTAGTAAATTTGAAGTCAATCAAGTGAAATCTGTAGGAGTAGGACTTCAAATACGAAAAAAATTCAATTCAAAATGGCGGACTTCCTGTTGACATTTCACCATGACATAGGCCGACTTTTTTGTGCGTCTCACTCACGTACACATGTGTATCAAGTTTGAAGCTGCTAGGATCAAGAATGTGGGCGTGAGAGCAATTTGAAATATTTTAGCGAATAAGCTAAATTTGTCGCCCCCTAGCGGCCACACCGTTTGACCTACAGAAATTCTGCGAATAACTTTTAATGTCGATACTTAGCCGATGATCTGTACCAAATTTGAAGTCAATCGGGTGAAATCCCTAGGAGGAGTTCGTTTTGAGCGTGAAATATTCAAATCAAAATGGCCGACTTCCTGTCGGGTTTCGGACGGGTCTGTAATGAACTTTTTTGTAGATCTCTATGATATACATACATGTACCGATTTTCGTCCATTTACGCCAACTTTCCTATGGACTTTTTCAAAATATCCTAGGGGGCGCTATTTCGCCATTTTGCCACGCCTATGTGCAAGACCACCAAAATATCGAATTTTTTCAGTGAACGCTTGAAAATAGAAAAATCTGTGAGTTTTTGAGCATGGGAAAGGGGCCAAATCGGGGTTTAAAGACGCGGAAAAATAATGAAAATCCCTCCAAACGAATAACAATAGGGTCCTCGTCGAGGACGACGCTGTCATCCGCTCGGGCCCTAATAATAATAAAAAGAAACAGCGCGATTACAATAGGGCCTTCGCCAGACGACTTGCAGTCGTCGCTCGGGCCCTAATTAAAGCTGCAAGCAGCTGTGAACGGGCCCTCGCCACATGCAACCGCGGGCCCCTGCGGCTCGGGGAGGCTGCAGCCCGAAGCGGGAGAGGAAAGGAGAAACCTGGAGAAAGTGGAAAATGCAATGTTAGGTTCATCCACTGGGTGGCGCTACAAGCGTTGCCAGACCTGGTTGGGTGCATTGAGGGGCAGAGAGTCATCACATATGTGAAGTTTGGAGCAAATTGGACAATGCATGAAGGAGTTACAGCATGTAGACGGGTCATCCACCAGGTGGCCCTACGAGTGTTCCCAGACGTGGGCAGGTTCGTTCAGGCGCAGATCCTCATCACACACCTTAAGTTTGGAGCAAATTGTACAATGCACAAGGGAGTGAGCAGCAGTGGATGAGGTGTGCAACATTTTACGCACTGTCTTTGCTGTGTCCTTGGTGCAACCAGTGACCAAGCTACAAGCATGTGTCTGTGTCTGTGTCAGGACTGAGCAGGAAAATGTCATTGAAATGTAAAAGATGTCAGTAAAGCGTGAATTCCTATTTTCAGTAGGTGGTGCTGTGAGAAGAAGTGTTGTGAGAATGCAGACATGTTTAGAGGTGTACTGTCATGATGTGAAGAAGGTTTGGACATGTTAGGGTGATGTATGATGGAGTTGTACTGAAATGTAACATTTTAATACACATATTCTTCCATACATCCAGCAGATGCAGCCAGAACTATGCAATAAATGGAACCTGATTAAACACACTGTTTCAAGCTGTTTGGATCTCATATAATGGTGTGATAGCTATGTGAAGTGAGTACTATGTGTAATTCTTATTTGCATATATTGTTGTTTTAATTATTTGTAATGCATTTAAAAAATGATCATGATGTACCATGGCAACCAGCAGTGTATCTTGTTGCACTGTTGCTAGCTAAGGCCAGGTGTGCAATTGTGGGTAAAAGGAATGAAGAGACTTGGCTGGAGCTACAAGTGACTGTGGTGCACCAGGAGAATGGAGGTCAAGTAGGGTGACAGCATAATAGTGGGTGAGAGGAGTGGAGAGGACCATGGAGGTCAGGTTAAGTGGGTAAATTTTGAAAGTGACATGTTAATGTTGGGAAGCAGACTCTCTCTTTGGTCTGTTGTAGGGAGTGTAAGTGTCATTAAATCTGGGGTTGGTAATCCTGGAGAGCTAGCAAGAGAGCTAGCAAGATTTGAAAATAGCACCTCCTCTGAGTTCCATCCCCCTCCTCCCCCTCCCGTCAGTGTGTTCGTCCAAGCCACGCCCCCACAAACTGGAACGCGCATCGCACGAAAATGAGAAGCGGCAGGAGGAGTACTATATATATTTATATCTATTCAATACAAGCAGCACCGACCCGTTTTAAACCCACAGAGAAGGTAATATTAGCATTAGGCTAATACAAGCTACAAAAGTAGCTACGTTAGCAAAAGTTACACATTTCATATAAATAACAAATCCTCCCCGAAGCAAAGCATATAATTACCTGTCCAACAGAAAGAGAGCAACCTCAGCATCACTTCAAATCCCTCAGTTTTTGTTAGCAGTCTTTTTAGCAGTCTTTTCAGCCTCTTTTCTCTTCCTTGCCTTTTTCTCGGGGCGAGCCATTACAAGTAACGTTACAAGTAACGCTGGAAGTAGTAACTGGGGCTGCATTTTCTCAGCCATTGCTCATAAAGCATGAAATCTGTTCCGCTGTAACTTACGCTGATTTCTTCCGGCAACAGCGACACGTGAAGATTGTACACGCATGTAGGAGGCAGGGATCGAGGGGGGCGGAGACAGAACTAGACATGAAGGCATGTGATTGGTTTTTGCTCTTCGGTGCAATGAGCGACGATTGGTCGGAGTTTTGTCAGTCCTGCAGCTGCCACAGAGGACTGATTATTTTCGTTCCTTTTTCTGAATACTATTCTGCTTGCATAAGAAATATATGGAGTTTTCAGCAATATTGGCATCAGTTTCAAAGGAAATAATATTTGTACATTTCAAGAAAAACTGTTCGGAGACATCAGAGAGACGCATCACAAAGATCATTCATAGTTTTCAGTTACATGATCCGCGCAGCTGGAGGGCAAAACATCGGTTCAACGAAGGCAACGGACACTGTACAGAGCAGAAACATGGACTGTTAATTTTCCCCATCTATCAACTCACGAATGATCAGGTCATCTCAGCGATCATGATGTCCGCTGTATTACAGTCAATGAGAACCGTTCCTGGCTGGAGAATCGCCCAAAAGTCCAGGTAAAAGCTTTAAAAGTACCTTTATGTATGTAAATTGATGGAACACTTCGCTTTATTATTAATAATTCCTTAATTTGTAATTCTTCTGTAAATAGTGGATGAGCTGAAAAAGAAATTAATTTGGCTTTGGGATTAATAAATTAATTCGTATTCATATATTTTCATGGTTATTGTTTTTCCTTTTTAAATCAGAGGGTGTTGTGTAAAATTCCCACCGTGACGTTTACAGCTGTTGAACACTTTCCACATCCTTGATAAATACTACCCAAGTACTTAAGTAGTATAAAATAACATGACGCCCTGGGCTTATTTTCCTCTCAACTTTTTTCGGTCACCAGCCGCCACTGACGAACTACACACACAGAGCCATCTTTATATATGTATGTGTTATTTGTTATGATATTGATTATTAGTATTTTTTTTTGTTGTTTGTTTGTTTATCATCGGCCGGCATGGAAATTATGATTTACAACCTCATCGGTGATTAATAGCCATAGAAAATAATTTATTAAATGTAAAATGTTTGTTTCTTTTATTGATGTAGCAGAGTCCACGTCATGATCTATGCCCCGCCTTCAGTATAAATACCAAACCACCTGCGCAATCGCCACCATTTTAATGGAGTCACGGAGCAGACCAACGGTACGTGTACTTATAGCATGGTTATTAGCATACAAGCTAAAATAGTTCACATTTTACTTGAGATTCATGGAACCGTGTTGTTTAATGGTTTGTTCTTTTTTTATTTGAGAATATGGAGCCATCACAGTCCCCAAGTAGATTCCAAAGGATCGACGACCCGGAGGTGGAGGCTGTGCGACAGTCCTTACAGCTGGCCACCGTAAGTATAACGTTTTTATTACAAATTATTACTTCAAGAATATCACAGCCATGAAAACCTTCAGACAGGCTAAATACCATTTACAGCGTGTTTGTCGTGGATGTAACGGTGAGCGTCATAGTTGAATTACCTGTAGCTTTCGGTTCGTAGCTTTTAGCTTGAGGTCACCATGTGGTTAGCATAGCCGGGACGTGTCCCTACTGACCGGCAATGTCCGTCTTACACAGACATGTGAAGCTAAAACGAGTGACAATAAGACACACGTTGACAAATCATTACAAAATATACAATATATTAACAACTGTGATGTTATGACCACATATGAAATGTACTAATTTTGTTTCCCATTTTATCTTCTGTCTTTTTTTCGAGCTAAGGTAGCTAGGTTGTTTTTTGTGCAATCTTAAAAAGTAACAACTTTTTAGTTCTTGTATGGTCAAACGAGGGGTTTTAACTGAAACAGTCATTAATGCAGAATGTAGACCATGTTGAATGGGATAATTGTTATCAAACAACATGTATTATTAAGCCTTCATAAGAAATACACTGTGTGAATGGTAGCAGTAATGGTTGTATTTGTGTCGTGTCTCAGGAATCACTTGTCTGTGGAGTGTTTATCTGTGTTAATTATAGATTATTGCTGTTTTGTATGTGTAGTATGAAGCTATGGACTCGGAGATTGCCAGGCCAGCGCTCTATGGAAATCTGGCAAGGGTACATGGTAGGGCCATGGCCCTGCTTGTGCGGCAGGTGCGGCTAAGGAGGGCCGCAGAACAAAAGGCGGCCCTCTTTAGCCGCCAACTGCAAGAAGCCAAGAGGAAGGTGGAGGTTCTGGAGGCATCAGCCTCCTTTTTACTTGATGGTAAGTGATGGTTTTGAAGTGTCAAATCTGTAGTTGTCATGGTACGCTCGAGTAATATTACTGTGATATTTATGTTTTATGAGACAGTAGCCTCTACAAACAATTCACAAGGAAATAATGTCATCTTAAATTCACACTATTAGTCAGTTTTACATATTGCACCTGTAGTCTTACCATGTAATGTGATGTGATTTATTGATGAACAGATTTCTGATCAATACGCCACAATGTATCATCCATAAAAAGTACAACTTCACAGTCAATGTGTTTGTGTTTCCTCTGTCATTTGTCTGCAGATGATATGGAGGAGTGTCCCCCTCCTGCCTCCCCTCCACCACCACCAGCTCCTGCCCCCTCACCACCACCACCCCCTGTTACCACCACCACCCCCCCGCCACCTGACAGTGAGGGGTGATGTTTTGTTATGTTTGCTTGTTGTTTTTTTTTTAGTTCAAATAAATGTGTTCATGTTTATCAGCTGGTTTCAGTGATCGTTCGTGTATATGTTAATAACACATTTCATTTGTATAGTGCTTTTACAGATACTGAAAGACAGTTTACATGGCTATAAATTATAAAATAGATCCAAATGTAATGAGTCAAACATACTGTTGTGGTCAAGACCAAATAAGATGAGACCAAGTCTAGACCTAGACCAAGACCAAGACTTTGAGGGAGTCAAGATTGAGTCAAGATCAAGACCAAGTTCCAGACCAAGACCAAACCAAGGCAATACCATTCCTGTATTCAGTACCAGTACTCATAATAATCATGTGGGTTTATATTTACATTATTCCTCCTCAGCTAAAAAGAAAAGGTGATTTTATATTAAACCTAAACCATATTGAGGTGAAACAAAGTCTGCATTGAACAGAAGAACACGACACAATACAAACTAGTCTTGTGACAGTGATATTCATATTTACTTCCTCCACTGTTGAAATTAGTGCAGTTTAAATCTAACATGAAGTTATTTACAAATGTTAGCTTTGCTGGATTTTAAAGGAACATGAGAACAAGGAATAGGAATTGGAATTACTTTATTGATCTCCAAAGGGAAATTCATTAGTCTGTCAGTTCTTCTACCATTGGCAGAAGAATGAAAGAGTCTGATGGTTGTGGGTATAAAAGATCTTCTGTATCTCTCTGTCCTGCAACAAAGAGAGAGGAGCCGTCCACCACCACTGCTTCTTTGATCCATCAAGGTGTTATGAAGTGGTTGATCGTTGTTGTTCGGTGTGGCCTCCAACATCCTCATTGTGTATCTCTCCACCACCTCCTCCAGAGAGTCCATCTTTACTCTGATGACAGAGCCAGCCTTCTTGACAAGCGTATCCAGCCTCTTTGCTTGCTTCTTTCCTAAACTTCCTCCACAGCAGCCTGCAGCATAAAATAAAATACTTGCCATCACAGACTGATAGAACATCTGCAGCATCTTAGTACAGATGTTTATAGATGTGAACTTCCTTAGAAAAAAGAGGCAGCTCTGTCCGTTTTTGTAGAGTGCATCTGTGTTAAGGGTCCAGTCCAACTTGTTATCCAGGTGTACCCTGGACGTTGTTCATCATTTCATTCATTGGCATTATTTGTATTATTATTGTATTGTTATGATTTTTGTTATTAACTTGGCCACTTCCTAAATTAATCTGATTATTATTGCTTGTGGAGACACTAACCTGATTTCAGATTGAACTATTGTAGTAGCTACTTTTCGTCAGTAGATGGCAGTAGCCAGTAGTAGTAGTAGCCGTTGACAGTTTCACGTCCTCCGGTCAAAATCATGGTCAACACACAGGAGAGAATGCATTGTTCTTTGGGAATGTGAAAATGATTTTGAAATAATCAGTATGTACTTACTAAAACGGGATATCAAATTTCTCAAACGTTCCCAGACGTGGGCAGGTTCGTTCAGGCGCAGACTCTCATCACAGACGATAAGTTGGAGGTAAATCGGACAATCCATGAAGGACTTACAGCAAGTTCACGGTTCATCCAGCAGGTGGCGCTACGAGCACAAGCAGGCGTGGGAAGGTGTGTTCTGGGATAATGTCCTCCAAATCTGAAGTTGATTGGATAGAATCTATGGTGATGTTCCACGGCGAGGGATTGAAAGTTGCCACTTCCATCAGTAGTGTGTCACATGATCTCACTCGGACATCGCTGGAGCATCGTCATCGTTGTGATCGTCATGTGACTACGTAATGAAGTGAATGGGCTTTACGGTGTGTGTGGTGAATGTCAGTGTAAAACACTGCGTTCTGTTTCCACAGGTGCACGACATGAGTCAGAGTGAATATGAGAAAATGGAGGCTTCTCATGTTCATGTAATTGTCATGGGAGATCATCTGTCTCAAAAATTATATTTAAAAAAAAATCTTTTAATGTATAATTGTGTCTTGCTTTTATTTTGATAAAAAAACAAAAACAAAACCGTGTTTAACTTCCTCTTTGATTCTAGCACATAAAATCCATCCATCCATCCATCTTCTTCCGCTTCTCCGGGTCTCGGGGGCAACAGTCTGAGCAGGGATCCCCAGACTTCCCTCTCCCCGGACACTTCCTCCAGCTCTTTCGGGGGAACCCCAAGGCGTTCCCAGGCCAGCCGGGTGACGTAGTCACTCCAGCGTGTCCTGGGTCTTCCCCAGCACTTAAAATAAAAAAATGAAACAAAATGAAAATAAAATGTATTATTATTATCATTATTATCATTATTTCAAATATATTTTAACGGAATAATTTTTAATCACCGATACAGTTAAAAACAGTATATTGGGCTTTAATTTATTTTATCCTATGACATTTCGTTCTGAGCTTCCTGTTTATCTCCGCTGCGCTGTGATTGGTTGCGAGCATTTAAAACCCAGCCGTATAAATACTCAGCGCCCGCCTCCGCTCGGCCTGTTTGTTTCAGACTTTCGAGTTCGCGAGCAGACTTTGTGTTAGCTATTGACACTCTGAAAGTGAGACAAACAATTTTCGAGGCATTTTGCTGAGGAAATATCATTACAACAACCACACGGCAGACTTCTTCCACCCGGAGTCCCGTTTTCTTGGATTTTTTTCCGGAGGACGCGAGAGGCTATCACGGTAAGTGCATTGAGAACTCAATGGATATGTCGCTGGAGCTAGCGTGTAGCATGGTTATTTTGATAATGTTGCTCGTGCTTGTGACATTATTTGTGCTTTTGTGTGTCTGTATGAACTAAGCATGTACGTGCTGTATATTAATTGCGGTGTTTTGTCGCTACGTTAGCTTAGTAAGCTGGCGTAGCGGCTAGTTAGAGCAGCGGCTAGTTAGCTGCCAGCCTCCTCTCAGCAGGTGAGGGAGGGTGTGAGTGCTGTGAGCTCACACTGGTTGTTTCAAAGTCATAGAGCGATGCACTGTGTTATATTCAGTATATGCAGTAATGGTGTATATCCAAATTATCAATAAATTAACAGCTTTGAAAATAGCACCTCCTCTGCTTAAATGCTTTGTTTAAAGTTTAAAGCTCTATAAATGTTTATGGAGATAATTAATGTGAATACTCTGTGGTGGTGAATTTGTTTTGGCTTTGTAAGTAAAAAGCTTCATCATTTATGACATTTTTAAAGTTAAACCTCAGAGGCTCTAGCTGTGTTTTGCATGAAGCAAATATTATAAGAACAACAGAGTGGCCTGAGACTATCTGTGATATCTGTGTTTAGCTCAGCATCTTCAGTGATATTAAAGCTTTATGTGTTTGTGGAGATAATTGATTTAATGATGAAAGTGTGCAGTGGAAGAAAACGTCAGAATGCAGTGTGGTGGTGTAACTTGTTTGGCTGTGTCAGTCATAAAGCTATATCAGTATGGTGTTTTGTGTGTGTGTGTGTTTTGATTTATTTACGAAAAGCAAATCTCAGTCTCAGTATTTAACAGCAGCAGAGAGGTGTGATACTAGGCCTGACAGTAGCCTTGACATGTGCTGTTTAACTAAGCATGTTTTTGTCCACTTGAAGCTGTGCTGGTGGAGATATTTGATTGAATAAAACAAGTGTATAGTAATGAAACATGTCAAAATGCAGTGTGGGGGTGAAATTATTTTGTATTTGATCATTCAAAAGCATTAGCAGTGTGATGTTGTTGGTGTGTGTATGTGTGTGTGTGTGTGTGTGTGTGTGTGTGTGTTTTAAAATCAAACTTCAGAGTTTCTAGCTGTGTTATATGAAGTAAATATTATAAGAACAGCAGAGAGATCTGATAGTAGCCTTGATATGTGGTGTGTTCAACTAAGCATGATTCTGTCCACTTAAAGCTGTGCTTGTGGAGATATTTGATTTAATGATACAAGTGTACAGTAATTAAAAAAACTGAACTTGTTTTTGATTTGAACATTCAAAAGCCTTAGCAGTATGTGTGTGTGTGTGTGTGTGTGATTGTGTTTTGTTATGTCTTTAAATCAAACCATCCATTTTTAAAGTTAAACCTCAGAGGCTCTAGCTGTGTTTTGCATGAAGCAAATATTATAAGAACAACAGAGTGGCCTGAGACTATCTGTGATACCTGTGTTTAGCTCAGCATCTTCCAGTGATATTAAAGCTGTATGTGTTTGTGGAGATAATTGATTTAATGATGAAAGTGTGCAGTGGAAGAAAAAGTCATAATGCAGTGTGGTGGTGTAACTTGTTTGGCTGTGTCCGTCATGAAACTATATCAGTATGGTGTTTTTGTGTGTGTGTGTGTGTGTGTGTGTGTGTGTGTGTTTTGATTTATTGACTAAAAGCAAATCTCAGTCTCAGTATTTAACAACAGCAGAGAGGTGTGATACTAGGCCTGACACTAGCCTTGACATGTGCTGTTTAACTAAGCATGTTTTTGTCCACTTGAAGCTGTGCTGCTGGAGATATTTGATTGAATAAAACAAGTGTATACTAATGAAACATGTGAAAATGCAGTGTGGGGGTGAAATTGTTTTGGATTTGAACATTCAAAAGCCTTAGCAGTATGGTGTGTGTGTGTGTGTGTGTGTGTGTGAGATTGTGTTTTGTTATGTCTTTAAATCAAACCTTAGTCAGAGGCTCTAGCTTTGTTTTGCATGAAGTAAATATTATAAGAACAACAGAGTGGCCTGAGACTATCTGTGATATCTGTGTTTAGCTCAGCATCTTCCAGTGATATTAAAGCTTTATGTGTTTGTGGAGATAATTGATTTAATGATGAAAGTGTGCAGTGGAAGAAAAAGTCAGAATGCAGTGTGGTGGTGTAACTTGTTTGGCTGTGTCCGTCATGAAACTATATCAGTATGGTGTTTTTGTGTGTGTGTGTGTGTGTGTGTGTGTGTGTGTGTGTGTGTGTTTTGATTTATTGACTAAAAGCAAATCTCAGTCTCAGTATTGTATTTGATCATTCAAAAGCATTAGCAGTGTGATGTGTTGTTGGTGTGTGTGTGTGTGTGTGTGTGTGTGTTTGTTTAAATCAAACCTCAGAGTTTTTAGCTGTGTTTTGTATATGAAGTAAATATTATAAGAACAGTAGAGAGATCTGACACTAGCCTTGATATGTGCTGTGTTCAACTAAGCATGATCTTGTCCACTTGAAGCTGTGCTTGTGGAGATATTTGGTTTAATAAAACAAGTGTATAGTAATGAAACATGTCAAAATGCAGTGTGGGGGTGAAATTATTTTGTATTTGATCATTCAAAAGCATTAGCAGTATGTTGTGTGTGTGTGTGTGTGTGTGTGTGTGTTTTGTAATTTTTTTAAAATCAAACCTTAGTCAGAGGTTCTAGCTGTGTTTTGCACTAAGTAAATATTATAAGAACAGCAGAGTGGTCTGATGCTAGCCTTGACATGTGCTGTGTTTAATTGAGTATGTTCCTGTGCACTTAAAGCTGGCTAGAAGTGATATGAATACAAAAGTGTGTATATTAATTGAATGTTCTGGCAAATGAAGTAACCACAGTGTGGTGGTGAAATTGAAATTGTTTGAAAGTGCTTGTGGAGATATGGTTGTTGCTACTTCATTATCAAGATGTTAATATCAACAGTATATTTACTCACTGACTGTCATTCAGTAGTACTTGAAGTAATTAAGTAATTCATGAATTTGAAGTTGTGTAATGTGATTAATTGATTGACTGGGTCTTTATACTTTTAGATGCCCCGTGGGAAGTCGTACCGTCGCTCTGAGGCGGCAAAGTGGAGGATGGCGGTGCGACGGACTGAGGTTCTTGGACCTCAGTCAGCCCCCACTGATCCTGGTGCATGTATGTACTGTTCCACGATTAAAATCAACGTTTCATTTATGTGGTGTATGACAGTTAATCTCGTAACGTTGTGTATTTCTGTAGTCTTGAAATATTCAGAAATTGTGGTGAAATGCTTGAAGTTTGTGCCATTTTTTCTTATTGTTTTATGTTCATCAACAGGTCGTGGCACAGGGTGGCGCCACAAAGTGCACCAGTGGTCAGTTTCGGTGCACACTGGACGCCAACATAAGTTGGTTGTTCCAGCAGAGGTCCCAGGCAAGAAGGTATGTCCAATTCATAAAGAACACACTGATGATTCAAAGTTTTAATTGTTTGTATTCAGACTAAAAGAAATCCTGTCTTTTGTTCCAGCTTGTTCTTCTTGTGGGAGCGTCCCATCTCCGCTCCCTTGCCGATGGGATCGTGCCGATGCCGGAGGATCGCTACACCTTTGGCATCATGTCCACTCCGGGGGCGTGCGCGGACCAGCTCAGGACTGAGGTTGAACACGCTGTTCTTCCTCGGACCCCTGATGCTGTCTGCGTTATTGCCCCCGGTAATAACCTGACGGCCAGCCACACGCCTGAGCAAGGGGGCGTTGCCTTTGGCCGATACCTGGCCACTGTCTGCAGCATCTGGCCGACAGCTCAGGTAGGTTATTGATTTGTTATTTTTAAAGAGCCTGATGTGTGCAGGTCAATGTGATTTGTTTAACTGACTATTATTATTTTGTGCAGGTTTTCGTTGCGGACCTTGTCCCACGTCTGACGGTCCCGGGGGATGTGCAGGAATTTTTCCGGCAGGAATTCCAGCGCGTGTCGGCACGTTTTGGTATGTTTGAAAATAATAATTATAGGGCTCTAAACAGTTGTATGAGAATTTAAGAGTTTAAGTATAATTTATAACATTATATCTATTATGGTTTTCTAGTAAGCTGACATTACCTTTTAGAAATGTGTTGTTCAATAATCCATGTTTTTTCTTGTTCCTTTTTTTTTTAAGGTGTGAAATTTTACCACCACGCTGACCGCTTCCCCCTGAGCAACAGAAAGCTGTGGTGCCGTGATGGTGTAAGTAGAATATTATTTGAATATCAGCAATATAAAATGACAGAACACAGTATGTTTGACAGTAAAAGTCACATTTTTCAAAATAATATTTAATATATATATTTTTTGTTATTGTTTCTTCTTTGTAGGTGCACCTCAGTGACGACATGGGGATGCCTATCCTCGTGGAGTCGCTGTTGGATGCCACCACACAGCACCTGGAGACACCGGCACCTAAGCCACAGGTGCCTCGCCCGGTGTCTCCAAAGCCCAGACCAAAGCCACTGCCGTGGGTGGTTCCACGGGTCATTGTGGTGGGGGAGGTCCCTGTCCCACGGCCACCCCCTCCCGAGTGGTCTGTGGAGTCGGGCAGGAAGGTAAAAGGCTGAATGCTGTAAATTTAATTTCATGAAAGAAAAGAAAGTTGTACATTGATCCTAATTTTTTGTGCTGTTTGTCATTACAGAGGAACCACTCCAGTGAAGAACAGCATGGCTCTTCTTCATCCAAGAGACGGGTGGTTCATCATGTGGTAAGTTATCTGGTCATTTAACCATTATATTTACATGACAGTGATAGTTTGTGTGCTTCATCTACGAAAATGACCAGTGTTAGAAATAATCCTCATGTCTGTCATACAGGTGGATGGCTCTCCGATGGCTTTCATGGAGTGTTTCATCCCACTCAATCCTGTCCGGTTCTCACCTGACATGCTGGTTGCCATGGACAAAGTTGTTCCATCGGCTCTGGGCGGCGTTCCCACAGGCAACAAGGTAATTAATCTGAAAGTTACAGCTGATAGATGAGATGTTTTGATGATGTTACTTTGCCATCTTTAGACCTGAAATAATCTAATGGTGTTTGTCTCTAAGGGGTTGTTGTCCAAGTATTTGACAGTTTGATTTTGTTTTTTCTCACATTAGACATCACCTGTGGAACGTCAGAAGAAGCCTGCCCTGAAGCGCAGACATGCCAGGAAGCAGGTATGTAATGTTTTCTTCCAGATGGAGACTTTGTGCTGCAGGTTGAGCATTTAACCAGCAATAAAAATTTATAAATGTGTTAAGTTATTGTGAATGAAAGAGGAAGTCACTGGTTGTTTAGAAGGTTATTTATGATGATTTGATTTTCTTTATTTCCAGGTGGTGGCAACCCCAAGAGCCCGGGTGTCTGCCAGGGTTGAGAAGGAGGCGGCAAGGGAGAAGGTAGTTGCTGTTTTCATAATGATGTACGAAAAAGTGTGAACTGAATGTGAAGCAGTAATGTATCAAAGTTGATAATGTGGAGATTTCACAGAACTTGAGCAAACGCTGTGATTATTTACACAGAAAGTACAAGATGAAAACCATGAATATGTTTTTCCTGTGTGGTTGACGTTTTATTTTTTTCTTCCCATTTCCTCTTTCTCTCTAGGTCGAGACCTCAACACCCATGTTGACTGCTCGTCCTGAAGCCCGGGTCTTGGAGGAGAAGGCAAGTAAAGTTATTTGATGGATCCATGCAAAGCCCTTTGGTGTTAGTTATTGATATGATCATGTCTGTGTGTGCCATTGTTAATGTTTTTGTTGCCTTTTCGTTGTCTTGCAGGTGGAGGCGACACGAGACCTTGTGTCGACCTGTGCTGTGTCGGGGACCGCTCTTCCTCCAAGTGTGCCTGTCCAGCCTGCTGCCACGGATGTGACAGTGGACCAGGAGGTCGGAGGCTGCATCAGTTTTTCTTTAATATTTGTTAAAAAGTCAGGAGATGTTCAATAAAAGAATAATGTGTTGAAATTGACGTGCTTATAAGATTTAGTAGTAATAGACATTTTACACTTGGCGTTTAAGGCTGGAGGTGTCTCCAGCTGAGCCCTGAATCATTTACAGACCAAACTCTCTGTGTCATGATACATTTGTATGAATTAAATCCATTAGACACATGGACATGATTGAGTTATCACATGACATTTAGAAGACATTGTAACAGACACACAAGCAATTCATGTAGATAATATATAATTATGTATAAATGTTGTCTGTGTACTAAAGTGCTGGAGAGAGCTGATGCTGAATGTGTTTAATGTCTGTTTATTGTAGATGCCAGAGGAGACTGTTAGTGGGAAGCAGCACAGACCAGGACCTACGGGCGACGCACCAGGAGCCACTCAAGGTCAGTGCCGTTTCCCTTGCAGGTGTATGGAGAATTTGCCACATTCAGTAGTGTTAGGGAGCAGCTTGCGTACAGCATCGTCTCATTTCGATGTCGGTGCTTACGTGTCGTGTTGTGTTGTTGCAGCAGCCAGACATAACATTAGTCCGGTTTGTACCTGGCGTGCTGCAGACGTTGATAATGTTTGCGTCGAGGGCCGTAAGTTGGCAGGTCGGGTCGGGAGGGGAGGCGGTGGGTTTAGCCGGCAGCAGTTTCATCTGTTTGACCGGAAGTGGAGGGTGGATGTAGGTGCGGCAGTTTACCGGGACTTTGTGGCGTGTGATGATGGGACTGAGTTGCGGGAGGAGCTGCAGCAGCATCTGTTGAGGGATGGGATGTGTGTGTTGAACCTCCACAGAGCAGTCAACTTGATCATTCAGCACGGGGACTATTTCGTAGTGGTGGATTGTGGGGAGCGTAATGCTTCGGGGTTGGCTTCGGACGTTGGTCGGTGTGTTGTTGTGTTTAACACGTGCTGGAATGACCTGATGATTCACATCCTGAATCTGAAGGAGTCGTTAGCTGCAGAGTGGTTTGGTGTCAGTAGGATCTCTGTGGAGGAATGTGTTGCTGAGGGAGAAGTCTGCAGCGCTCCTGTGTTGATGGCTCCACAGGCTCCCACTCAGTCCCAGGGTCGCGCTTCCGTTAGAGGAAGTTTCCATCAAGGCGACCCACGGTTTAAATATGGTGGTGTTCAGTGTGTGGCCGTTAGTTTGGTTGCTCTAGTGAAACACAGCACCGACAGTGTGTTTTCATGGCAGCCTGACACACTGGACCAGGTTGTGGTCTCAGGTGATGAGCTGTACACATCCCTGAGGGAGGGCAACCTGATCTCTGCTGGGTCTGAATACCTTTGTATTCCAGATTTGCCCCAGCAGTGTGTCCTTAATGGACAAACATTTAATTTGGAGTTTGGTGATTTTGTTGCTGGAGATGCTGATGTTGTTGAGGGACAGTTTATTGATGCAGGTGTGCACACCACTCTCTCTGATGGTTTGAGTAAGATGTGCACAAAGTACAGCACCTGCTTTTTCACGCTGTGTGGCAATACTTGTGCCATCATTAGTGAAGATGGCCAGTATGCTGTGGTTGACTCCCATGCTCGTAGTGTAGATGGGATGGTCGATGGTGCAGGGCAGAGTGTTGTGGTTTATTTCAGTTCTCTCCAGCATCTATTTGAACACTTTAAGAAGTTTGCAGGTGCTATTGAGCAAACACCCAAGCTGTTTGAGATCAGTGGTGTTTGTGTGAAAGCCCCAAGTGAAACACATACATTGTCCTTGGGTGCTAGTGCAGCTGTTGACTGCACACAGGGACAGGTTACTGCTCCTACTGAGGAGAGTCCTGTCAAACCAGTGGTCTGTGCAGCCACTACACGAGGTGAGAAGCGTAAACTCACACTGAGCAATAGCACATTTAAGAAGGTTAAAAGTACAGATGATGTTTCTGTTAATTCAGATGTTGTATTTGTTGGGGATGTAGGAAGTAAAAATTTACAGTTCCATCCCCTTTCTAAAGATGTTGCTCTCGCTCTGTGTAGACAGTTGAACATAGAGTCAGAGAGAGTTGATTGTTCATCTTCTGCTGTCGGTCCATTAGGGACTCCGTGTAGGACAGAGAAGATTGTGGGTGACGGGAACTGTTTCTTTAGAGCAGTTAGCCAGGCCGTTAGTGGTACTCAGAAGTACCATAGGAAAATTAGACTTGCCGTTGTCAAGCAGCTAGAGAGCAATTCTGTGACATACCAGGGTATTCTGAGAAGTGAGTATTCCTCCATGTCAGAATACCTCAGTATGTCACGGATGCGCTATGTTGGTAGTTGGGCCAGTGAATTAGAAATTCAAGCAGCAGCAGATTGTTTAGGCGTTAGTGTTTTCACATATTATAGTGATCGCTGGCTTGAATATAGTTGCAAAACTAGGCGTTTAGCGAATGAGGCTGTGTATTTAGTGAATGTCGGCGGTAATCATTATGAGACAGTTGTCTGTGTTCATCAGCCTCAAACACAGAACTGTTATAGTTATTGTAAAGTTAACATACCTGGTAAGGGAGGCTATAGTTTCCGATGTCATAGTAAACATGACAGTAGTGTTTCCGTCGTTGATAGGTTGAATCCAGTTAGATGTGCGGTATCGGATCATTTAAAAAAGAAACACAACTTACAGCGTAAAAGTAATTATCAAGAAAATATCTTGCGTCGGAATGATGTAAAACAAATTAGCAAACGTAAATATCAAAATGTTTTGTATAACGAGCAGAAAAAGCGTTTAAGTGTTAGTAAATACAAAGATAATTTAGCATACAGAACAAGAGTGAAGGCGTTTAGTATTAATAAATATAAAAACAATATTGCGCACAAGGAACAGGTCAAGGCGTTTAGTGTTAGTAAATATAAAAACAATATTGAGCACAAGGAACAGGTCAAGGCGTTTAGTGTTAGCAAATATAAAAACAATATTCGGCACAAGGAACAGGTCAAGGCGTTTAGTGTTAGCAAATATAAAAACAATATTGCGTACAAGGAACGGGTAAAGGCGTTCATTATTAGTAAATATAAAAACAATATTGCGTACAAGGAACGGGAAAAGGCTCTTAGTATTCGGAAATACCGGCATGATGCTCGTCATAGAAGTACAGTTAAAGAAATGAGTAAAAGTAAATATAGGTTAAATAAGTCTCACAGAGACACTGTAAAAGAATTGAGCATCAGGAAATATCAGCAAAATCCTGATCATAGGACACGTGTTGCAGCTGATGTGAAATTGAAAAGGCAGGTTAAGAGAGAGCAGTCAGGGCAGTTAGAATTTGTTATGCAGCAGTTTTTCGAGAAAGTGGCAGATGGGCCAGAATTAGTTTGTTGTGTGTGTCATCGGTTGTTGTTTAGGCACCAGGTTCTTTGCTGTAAAAGGGATGATTATGGTAAAACAGGGACAGTAGCCTCAATAGCAGCAAACTGCATAAGTGAGGTCTACTTACATCAGTGTACTGAGTGTTGTGATGTGCCCTGTCCGGTGTTAGACACCAGTCGTGGGAAGCTGTGGATTTGTTACAGCTGCCATTATAAGATCAACAGAGGTGAGGTGCCACCTGAGTGTTGGTCTAACAATTTAACAGTTCAGGCCATCCCTCCTGAGCTGTCGTGTTTGAATAGTTTAGAGCAACATTTGATTGCTCTACACATTCCTTTTATGAAGATGTTAGCTTTGCCCAAGGGGGGGCAAAATGGAGTACATGGTCCAGTGACCTGTGTCCCAGCTAACATTGTAGAGACCAGTAAGTTGTTGCCCCGTTCCAATATGGAGGGGTCTTTGTTAGCGGTAAAGCTGAAGCGCAAGTTGACCTATAAAGGTCACTATGAGTATCAGTTTGTTGATACTCTGCGCATTAGACAGGCCTTACAGTATTTGAAGCAGACCAATAGCCTTTATAAGGATATTGAGTTTAATGAGGCCTGGTTAAATGAGTTTTGTCAGGAACAGGAAGCTGAAGTTCCTGAGGCATCAGATACTGTAGACAGTGCTGATGCTGATGCAGCTGCAGCTGAGGATGAGGATGACCTTCTGCATGACAGACAGCAACATGGCATGTTTCAGGACACATGTCTCATGCCTGTTGATATTGGTCAGGAAGTTTTGGACCAATATTTTGACGACATTTTGAATGTCGCTCCAGCAGAAGGCAACAATCCTGTGAAGCTGCTGACTGACACATCGAATGAAGCTAAGTGTTTCCCTGTGCTGTTTCCACGGGGCAGAAACACTTACCATGAGCGTCGGCAGTATCGCTTGACTTTGTCGCGATACTTTAATAATCGGATTTTGCATGCAGATGGCAGGTTTGCGAATAATGTTGAGTACATTTTTTTTGCTCAATACATGTCCGAGGTAGAGCAGGTCGTATCTAACGTGTCCATTGCTCTACGCAAAGGGAAAGGGGGTCAAAGGTCCTACAAAGTCTCTGACATTTTAAAAGACGAGGACTCTTTGAAGCAGATGTTGGAGTTTGATGACGGTTATCGTTTTCTTAAGCCTATTAGAGGCACTCCATCTTTTTGGCAGGGAGCACAGCGTGACCTTCTGGCCTGTGTGCGTCAGCTCGGGGTTCCCACCTGGTTTTGCTCTTTTAGCTCAGCAGATATGCGTTGGGGCAATCTGCTGTCCTGCATCTTGAAGCAGGAAGGTCGACCAGCCACTGTAGATGACCTACAGTGGGCTGATAAATGCGATTTGTTGCGCCGCAATCCTGTCACTGCTGCTCGAATGTTCGATTATAGGTGGCACTGTTTCCTTCGGGACGTGCTCATGTCTCCGGCTCAACCCATTGGTAAAATTAAAGATTACTTTTACCGGGTTGAGTTTCAGCAGCGAGGTTCTCCTCATGTCCATTGTTTGTTCTGGGTAGAGAACGCTCCGCTGATTGATCAGAACACTGATGAGGAGGTAGTTCAGTTTATTGACAAGTATGTGACTTGTGAACTACCATCATCAGATGGGGAGTTGCTTGACATTGTTACTACTGTTCAGCAACATTCGAAACGACATGCAAAGACTTGTAAAAAGAAAAAGACTGTTTGTCGTTTCAATTTCCCCAGGCCTGTGTCAGCTAGGACATTTATTAGCCGGCGAGAACCTGATGAGGAAGTCGAACCGTGCACTTGTCCTGTGACCCCAGCACCATGTGCGTGTCAGAAGCGGTTAGCTGACAAGCAGCGTAAAAAAGAACAGGCCAGGAAGACTCTGACAGCCATTAAGGAGGCTTTGTCAGATGAAAACAGCAGTTTTGATAGTGTTCAGCACCTGTTTGATCATTTAGGGATCACTCAGGAAGCTTTTGAAGACGCTTATAATAGCTGCGCTCGGAGCACTCAGGTCGTTTTGAAAAGGCAGGTGAATGAAACGTGGATTAACCACTATAGCAAGCCTTTGTTAAAATGCTGGAATGCCAATATGGACATCCAGTATGTTGTAGATGCATATGCCTGTATAGTTTATATTATTTCGTACATTTCCAAAGCTGAGCGGGAAATGGGGTTACTGCTGGGTAACACACATAAAGAGGCCTCTAAAGATGGTAATGTTAGTGCAAAAGAGGCTCTCAAGAAGTTAGGCAGTGTGTACCTGCATCATAGGGATGTGTCAGCCCAGGAGGCTGTCTACAGGCTTAGCAATATGCATCTCAAAGAGTGCTCCAGGAAGGTCATGTTCATTCCCACAGGGGACAGTACCGTTAGGATGAGTTTGCCTATCAGTGTGTTAAAACAGAAGGCATCCTCTGCAGCATCACATGATCTTAGTGGCGAAGACATGTGGATGACTAGCATTGTTGACCGGTACAGGAACAGACCTAATGATGACGTTTTCAGCGACATGTGTCTGGCTCGGTTTGTGTCTGAGTATCGTGTTCTCCCTAAAAATGAGAAGTGTAAAGCTGCCATTAAGTTAAAAGGCAAGCATGGTTTTGTAGCCAAGAGAACACGGACACAACCAGCTGTCGTTCGTTATGCTCGCTTCTCTGAGACTAAGAGTCCAGAGTTGTTTCACCAGAGCATTTTGCAGTTGTTCCTGCCGCATCGCACAGACTCCCAGCTAAAACCTGCTAACTGTGTAACCTTTGAAGAGTTTTACAATAACGGTTATGTGAGGTTTAGTGATGGGTCCAGGCATTCTGTGAAGTCTATTGTTAATTCAAATAGACGTCACTTTGAAATAGAAGCTGATGAGCTGGATAATGCTCAGAAGCGTGTTGATAATGAGGGTGTGTTAGAGGATGCCTGGTGCGAACTGTGTCCAGAAGCGGAGCTGGAGCGGTTAGAGTGCCTGCAGGAACTAAGGGAGAATCCACAGGTTGTGGATGAGCATCAGGAAAACATTCCTGATTTGTCTGTAATCAGGCAACAGGTCTCCCATTTAGAAAAGCGAAATAATGTCATGACCAGACGCGAGGGCTTGACATTAATTCGCTCACTGAACGAGACCCAGATGTCCATTTTTTATCGGGTCCGTCAGTGGTGTTTAGAACGGGTTGCGGGTAAAAAGCCAGAGCCACTCCATGTATTTATTACAGGTGGTGCTGGCACAGGCAAGAGCCATTTGATCAAAGCTATTCAGTATGAGGCCGGGAGGCTTTTGTCTACCGTTAGCCGTCATCCTGATAGCACCTGCGTTTTATTATGTGCTCCGACAGGCATTGCTGCATATAATTTGAATGCAGCAACGATACACAACACATTTAGCATAGGGAAGAATGTGCGGTTGCCGTACACTCCTCTGGGGGAAGAAAAGCTCAATTCTTTGAGAGCTAAGTTTAGTGATCTGCAGATTTTGATTATTGATGAGATCTCCATGGTAGATCATAACCTCCTGGCTTACATCCATGGACGGTTAAGGCAGATCAAACAAACAGGTGATTTCTCACCGTTTGGTAATGTGTGTGTACTGGCCGTCGGAGACTTTTATCAGCTGCCTCCTGTTAAAGGGAAATCGTTGTACACTGATGATGTGACTGTGAACCTTTGGTCCAGTTTATTTCAGGTTGTAGAGTTGACAACGATTGTAAGGCAGAAGGATAGTGCGTTTGCCGATTTGTTGAATCGGCTCAGAACTCGTACTAAAGGGACTGTGATGCTGAACAATGACGTCGAAATTTTGAAAAGTCGTGAAACAGGTGAAGTCCGCTCAGCTTTACATATTTTTGCCACAAATCAACAAGTAAATGAGCACAATGTTCAGCAGCTGTTTACAGCGTGTCCCGAGTACGAGGAAATCCATGCCCAGGACTTTATTAATAGTAAAAGAACTGGGAAATTGGAGCTGATGAGCGGCCATCACAGCAAGACATCTAACACATGTTTGGTTGAAAAGTTGCTGTTGGGTAAAGGCGCTCGGGTGATGTTGATAAAAAATGTTGACGTCACCGACGGTCTGGTGAATGGGGTATGTGGCACTGTCACTGATATTGTTTATCAGACTGGCTGTAAGTTTCCTCAAGTGGTGTTTGTAAAGTTTGATGATGACAAAGTTGGCACCCAGAGGAGGAAAAACAGTGCACATACCACACCAGTTGCAGCTGGCTCGACAGGGATTGAACCTGAAGAAGAAAGAGCCACTGGTAAAGGAGGGATGCGCAGGCAATTTCCATTGAAACTTGCCTGGGCTTGTACTGCACATAAAACACAGGGCATTACTGTAGATGAGGCAGTGGTCTCTCTCAAAAAGATATTTGCTCCTGGACAGGCCTATGTCGCTTTGAGTCGTGTTACGACTCTATCAGGTTTGATAATTCGGGATTTTTCTGACAAGGCCATATTCTGTAATGACAGAATCAAGGATGCAGTTCAAAGCATGCCTCAGTTCTTAACAGAAAACATGGCCAGGCCTAACATGGAGTCAAATACTTTCTCTGTGTTTCTCATGAATGTGCAGGGTTTATCTGGACATGTTGCAGATTTGGCGTCATGTACACAGCATTTGCAGCTTAACTGTATTGCTGTGACAGAAACATGGCTGCCTGCAGATTCCTCACTGGAATCAGTCCAGATAAATGGTTATAGTTTTCATAGTCATCCCCGCTCCACATCATATTGCAGCAATCACCCAGCACTGGCAGACCTGCAAGGGCAGCAACATGGTGGTGTTGGTTTGTATTGTTGTAATGGTTTAGTGGGTGATGTCATTCAGGCACCAAACGTGAACTTGGAGTGTTTGGTTTGGGCCTGTGACAGTCTGGACACAGTGTTGGCGGTGGTTTACCGACCGCCATCTTACCCTGTGTCCTTGTTTAAGGAGAATCTCAGCATGTTGCTTGACTGGTTAGACTCCTTAGACAAGACTGTAGCCGTAATGGGAGATTTCAATGATGATGTTTTAACATCTTCATCTATTTGCAGTTTTATGGTGGGGAAAGGGTTTGTGCAGCATGTGGCACAACCCACAACAGAGAGAGGCACACTCATTGACCATGTGTACATCAAAACAGTGGTTTATGATGTACAGTCACTAGTGTGGCCTGTTTATTTTAGTGATCATGAAGGCATTTGGTCTTCATTTAGGCTTAGTAGTGTTGATGTCGGGGGGTTAATTTGATTCTGTGTAGTTTTAGTTGTGTAGTATTGCGGCAGGTTTGTGTTATGTATGTGCGGATGTGTTGTTTTCCTTTTGCTGGCTCTCTGTCTGTCTTCTGTTTCAGGTGGTTCCAGTCCTGTTCCTCCCTGTTCTACATGGACAGCAGAGCCAGAGCCATCTTTTTCAGTTTGTTTGTTAGATTTTTTTGAATGTTAGTATTTTTAAAAGGAGTAGTATGTAAATAGTTCATATATAATGCTGTTACTGTTCTCTCTCTCAGCCCTGTTCCCGTTCATGTTCATTAGTTCATATTAATGTTCACATACATTGGTGCTGTACATGTTCTCTCTCTCTCTCTCTTTCTCTCTATCGACCCTCTCCCCTCCCCCCCTCTCTTTTCAAACCCAACCGGTCGAGGCAGATGGCTGCCCACACTGAGCCTGGTTCTGCTGGAGGTTTCTTCCTGTTAAAAGGAAGTTTTTCCTCTCCACTGTTGCTTAATGCTTGCTCTTTGTGGGAACTGTTGGGTCTTTCTCTTTGTGCAATAGTTCAAAATAAAAAAGGTTGTTTATAACACAGAATACAGACTTGACATTTTATTTGACATTTGTGCCAGGTTACACCATGTGTTCCAAGTAGTAGAAATAATCATGATGATAAAAATGAGCTACAGCTATCTGTCAAATAGCATTATAACAGCTTGAGCTCTTATGCTTTAATGTTTAAATGATTCTATTAGTATTCAGCAATGGATATGTATGCATGGAAAAAAAAACTTCTTGGTGTATTCTGCACAGACATACTCATGAAGTTATGAGAGGAAGTACAATTAATAGTCATGTTTGATAATAACTATGAAAAACTCAAGTTCTCAAGCTCCACTCAAAAAACTGGGAAACATGGATAGATACATCTTTATATTTATTGCACAGTTATAGTTTATATAATACAAAGAAATACAATTTGAGGGAAATTCATTTGTCTGTCAGCTCATCAACCATTTGCAGAAAAATGAAGAAGCCTGATGGCTGAAGGTACAAAGGATCCTCTATATTTCTCCGTCCTGCAGTGAAGAGAGGGGAGCCGTGAATTGCATGTCTTCAGCAATCTGCCACCAGATGGAGCCACAGGCTATTTAACGAAGTATATTCAAATAAACTGTGAAAAGCTGTTTCAGATAGAGTGAAATATAATATAAAAACAGGAACAGTAGTCACACCTATTGACATAGAAAAAAGCCTTTGATAACTTATGTTGACATGACGTTCAACTACTATGAAGATGATTGCACAAAACTGAAATGCAATGTTCCGTTCATCCACCAGGTGGCACTATTTGCCTTACCAGATGTGGACAGGTTCGTTCAGGGACAGATCTTCATCACCCATGTGAACTTTCTAGCAAATAGGACAATGCATGATGGAGTTACAAGGACTTGATAATCCATGGTGAGGCATGAGAAATGGAGGCGCCATAGCGGCCACGCCCCTTAACGTAGAGCAAAGCTTTTGATAACTGGTGATGACAGAGGTCTTGAGATGATGTTCATGCAATATGAAGTCGATTGGATGAAATCCTTAGGAGGAGTTCGCTGAAATGCGAGGCGTGGAAATCGCGAAAAGTTGACAATCTAAATCAAGATGGCCGACTTCCTGTTTGGTTCTGACCATCGGTGCAAGAGACTTTTTGTGCGTTTGGACAAGATAGACATGTGTACCAAGTTTGAACTTCCTACTCCAAAAAAAGCCCTATGGGGAGGGGTTTTTGAAATTTCAAGGTGGCGCTGTTGAGCCGTTTGGCCCCGCCCACGGGCATGCCACATATCATATGAAAGAGCTTGTCAGTCTCGACCTGCGTGCCAAATTTCATGTGGGTACGAGTTTGTTAAAGCCATCAAAAAGCCAATCGTAATTGGTGGCGAGGGATCGACAGTGGCGGCGCCGCCACACGGACGCCATTAGTCGTAGCTTCACAAGCTTAATAATGTAACTTCACCATCTTGTCCTGCATGTATTAGAAGTGGAAGGAAGTTGATGGGGTAAACTATGTGGTATTAATTGACGTTACAGTAAAAGCTGCACACTTCCTGTTACCACCGGGGGGCGCTACAAGTGAGGTGGGAAGTCAATACATCGGAACGTTCAGGGCGGAGCCATCGTCATGTCCAGCAAGTTTGAAGTCGCTCGGATGAAGTATGTGGGCGTGAGAGCCGTTCGAAACGAAATGGCGAGAAAATGAAAAATCGCCAAATTTGACGGGCCCTAGCAGCCACGCCCTTTGACCTACAGACATTCTTTTGATAATGTCTGATCAGCATGGCTTCTAGATGACCTGTACCAAAATTGAAGTCGCTTGGGCGAAATCCCAAGGAGGAGTTCGTTCCAAAATTAAAAACTACAAATCAAAATGGCCGACTTCCTGTCGACATTTCACCATGACAATAAGAGGATTTTTTTTGCGTCTTGGAATGTTCTAAAAGCTCACCAAATTTCATCCATGTACGTCAAACACAGAGGCGGGGCTCGCATTTTGAAAATTTCTAGGGGGCGCTATTTCGCCATTTTGCGTCGACCATGTGCGACGACCCCAAAATATCGAATTTTTGCGCAGTCCGGACATGTGTGCCAATTTTCCTGACTTTTCGAGCATGGGAAAGTCCCCAAACATGCGATCGTTGACGAGCAAGAATAATAATAATAAAAAAATAATAATAAACAGCGCAATTACAATAGGGCCTTCGCTGACGACTTGCAGTCGTCGCTCGGGCCCTAATTAAAGCCGCAAGCGGCGTTGACGGGCCCTCGCGGTACCGACGCTTGATCGCGCCCACGCCCCGCCGTACCCACTGCCCATTGCGTAACAGCCCCTGTGGCCCCAGAGTCACCTGCAGGTGCGTTCAGGGGCAGACCCTCATCACACATGTCAAGTTTCAGCCAAATCTGCCAATGCACGGTGGAGTAACGACAAGGTGAATATTCATCCACCAGGTGGCGCTAAGAGCGCAACCAAATGTGTGCAGTTACATTCAGGGTTCGTCCGTGATCACACACGTCAAGTTTGGGCTGAATCGGGCAATGCATGTCAAAGTTATGACAAGGTGAAGGCCGATCCACCAGGTGGCGCTAGAAGCACAACCAGACATGGGCAGTTATATTCAGCGACCAACCCTCATCACACATGTGAAGTTTCAAGCAAATCAGACAATGCATGATGGATTTATGAGGAGTTGATGCTCTGTGGCGAGGGATCCGAAGCCGCCACTGCTTCCACGGGCAGCCTGTCACATGACACAAGGCTTGTGTCACTGTGGTGATTCAGTCTTGACCTGTGTATCAATTTTCAAGATGGTTCGAGCTTGTTAAAGGCCACACGTAATTGGTGGCGAGGGATCGCTGTTCATTGCAACGCCATTAGTCGTGGCTTCACAACGTCCATAACGTAGCTTCATCACCTTGTTCTGCATGTACTAGGAGTGGAACGAAGTTGTTGGGGTCAATTGTGTAGGATTTATACGTGTTAGAATGAAGCTGGACACTTCCTGTTACCACCGGGGGGCGCTATGAGTAAGGTGGGAAGTTAATATATCAGGGCGTTCAGGGCGCAGCCATCTTCATGTCCAGCAAGTTTGAAGCTGCTCGGATAAGGTATTTGAGCCTGAGAGCTGTTCAAAAAACAGGAAAATTCGCCAACATCTGGCACGCCCTTACAGCCACGCCCTTTGACCTGCAGACATTCTTTTGATAACTTTTCATCAGCATGGTCTCTAGATGACCTGTACCGAAATTGAAGCCGATCAGGCGAAATCCCTAGGAGGAGTTCGTTCAAATACCAATGGTGGACATCAGCAAAACATGACCAATGAAATCAAAATGGCGGACTTCCTGTTTGGTTCTGACCATTGGTGCAAGAGACTTTTTTGTGCATCTAGACACGTTACACACGTGTACCAAGTTTCATGTTGCTACTCCAAAAAAACCCCTATGGGGAGGGGTTTTTGAAAATTGCAAGGTGGCGCTGTTGAGGCATTTGGCCCCGCCCATGGGCGAGTTGCATATCAAATGAAAGAGCTCGTCAGTCTCGACATGTGTATTAAATGTCATGTGGATACAAGTTCGTTAAAGCCATCAAAATGCCAAACGTAATTTCACGACGAAGGGTCGATAGTCGTCGCACCGCCACACGGACGCCGTTGGTCGTGGCT
Source organism: Caranx melampygus (assembly GCA_019059645.1). Taxonomy (NCBI): domain Eukaryota; kingdom Metazoa; phylum Chordata; class Actinopteri; order Carangiformes; family Carangidae; genus Caranx; species Caranx melampygus. The sequence continues at coordinate 29,021 of JAFELL010001330.1, read as the reverse complement.
TCACGACATTCATAATGAAGCTTCACCAACTTGTTCTGCATGTACTGGAAGTGGAATGGAGTTGATGAGGTTAACTATGTAGTATTTATACATGTTGGAGTAAAAGCTGGTCATTTCTTTTCGTGAACAGGGGGCGCTATGAGTAAGGTAGGAAGTTAATACATCAGAACGTTCAGGGTGACGCCCCCATCATGTCCAGCAAGTTTGAAGCTGCTAGGATCACGTATGTGCACGTGAGAGCCATTCGAAGTTTGACAGCGAGAAATCGAAATTCGCCAAATTTTGTCGCCCCCTAGCAGCCACGCCCTTTGACCTATCGACATTCTTTTAATACCTCTTCATTAGGATGGAGAGTAAATGATCTGTAGCAAATTTGAAATCAATCAAGCGAAATCTCTAGGAGTAGGACTTCAAATACGAAAAAAATTCAATTCAAAATGGCGGACTTCCTGTTGACATTTCACCATGACATAGGCCGCCTTTTTTGTGCGTCTCACTCACGTACACGTGTGTACCAAGTTTGAAGCTGCTAGGATCAAGTATGTGCGTGTGAGAGCAAAAGGAAATTTTAAAGCTAGCATAAAAACTTTGTCGCCCCCTAGCAGCCACGCTCTTTCACCTACCGAAATCCTTTTGATGCGCTTTTGATCGGCATCGTCTCTACATGATCTGAGCCAAATTTGAAGTCGATTGGGCGATATCCCTAGGAGGAGCGCGTTCGCAGCGTAAAAATTTCAAAACAAAATGGCGGACTTCCTGTTGAGATTTGGGGGGTCTTTCTATGGACTTTTTTGCTCGGCTGAGTATAATACACTTGTGTACCAATTTTCGTCCGCTTTTGTGATCTCACCTATGGACTTTTTCAAAATTTCCAAGGGGGCGCTGTTTCACCATTTTGTCCTGCCCATGTGCAACGACCATAAAATATCAAATTTTTCGTGTGAGCGCAATGTTTTCCAGAATTCCGTGAGTTTTTGAGCACGGGAAAGGCTCCGAAAATGCGATTATATAGGGAATAAGAATAATAATAATAATAAACATAGCGATTACAATAGGTCCCTCGGGACGACTTCGTCGTACCGCTCGGGCCCTAATTAAAGCCGCAAGCGGCGTTGACGGGCCCTCGCGGTACCGACGCTCCGCCGCGCACACGCCACGCCCACGCCGTGTCGTACTCACGCCTTGCCGTACCCACTGCCCTTTGCGTAACAGCCCTGTGGCCCCAAAGGCACCTGCAGTTGTGTTCAGGGGCCAGCCCTCATCACACATGTCAAGTTTCAGCCAAATCTGCCAATGTACGATAGAGTAATGACAAGGTGAAGGCTCATTCACCAGGTGGTGCTAGAAGCGCAACCAGACATGGGCAGTTGCGTTCAGGGGCTAACCCTCATCACACATGGGATGTTTCAAGGAAATCAGATAATGCATGATGGATTTATGAGGAGTTGCTGTCTGTGGCGAGGGATCCAAAGCCGTCACTGCTTCCACGGGTAGCCTGTCACATGACACAGGGCTTGTGTCACTGTGGTGATTCATCAACCTGATTGTCACAAGGCCACAAAATACAGAAGACCAGGTCAAAAGGTTGGGGTTGGTGTTTGTTAATTTAAAATATGGCATTTCCTGTTTCCACAAGGTGGCGCCACGAGTGAGGTCACATATGAGCACGTGGAGGTGGTCAGGGTGAGGCTCTTATCATCTCCATAAATTTTGAAGCAGTTTGAACCAAGTATAGGGGAGAGATCTCAAGGACACATCATCGCACTTTGCGCGATGCCACGTGGACGCAGTTACAAGAAACTTCACAGCGGTTGTCCTGCAGCTCCACCAACTTGTTGAGCATTTATTAGAGCAGAAATGAAGTGAATATGGCCATCTCTGTCACATTGGCTGCAGGCAAAGTAACAAGTGGTCATTTCCTGTTACCAACGGGGGGCGCTATGAGTAAGGTGGGAAGTTAATATATCAGGGCGTTCAGGGTGCAGCCATCATCATGTCCACCAAGTTTGAAGCTGCTCGGATAAAGTATTTGAGCATGAGAGCTGTTCAAGAAACAGGATAATTCGCCAACATCTGGCACGCTCTTACAGCCACGCCCTTTGACCTACAGACATGATTTAATAACTTTTCATTAGCATGGTCTCTAGATGATCTGTACCGAAATTGAAGCCGGTCGGGTGAAATCCCTAGGAGGAGTTCGTTCAAATACCAATGGTGGAAATCGACTAAACGTGACCAATGAAATCAAAATGGCGGACTTCCTGTTTGGCTCTGACCATTGTTGCAAGAGACTTTTTGTGCGTCTGGACAGGTTACACAAGTGTACCATTTTCATGTTGCTACTCCAAAAAAACCACTATGGGGAGGGGTTTTTGAAAATTTCAAGGTGGCGCTTTTGAGGCATTTGGCCCCGCCCATGGGCGACCTGCATATCAGATGAAAGAGTTCGTCAATCTCGACATGTGTATCAAATGTCATGTGGATACGAGTTTGTTAAAGCCATCAAAATGCCAAACGTAATTTCACGATGAAGGGTCGATAGTCGTCGCACCGCCACACGTACGCCATTGGTCGTAGCTTCGTGCCATTCATAATGTAGCTTCACCAACTTGTTCTGCATGTACTAGAAGTGGAATCAAGTTGATGGGGTTAACTATGTAGTATTTATACATGTTGGAGTAAAAGATGGTCATTTCCTTTCGTAAACAGGGGGCGCTATGAGTAAGGTAGGAAGTTAATATATCAGGATGTTCAGGGCAACGCCCCCATCATGTCCAGCAAGTTTGAAGCTGCTAGGATCACGTATGTGCACGTGAGAACCGTTCGAAGTTTGACAGCGAGAAATCGAAATTCGCCAAATTTTGTCGCCCCCTAGCAGCCACGCCCTTTGACCTATCGACATTCTTTTAATACCTCTTCATTAGGATGGAGAGTAGATGATCTGTAGCAAATTTGAAGTCAATCAAGCGAAATCTCTAGGAGTAGGACTTCAAATACGAAAAAAATTCAATTCAAAATGGCGGACTTCCTGTTGACATTTCACCATGACATAGGTTGACTTTTTTGTGCGTCTCACTCACGTACACATGTGTACCAAGTTTGAAGCTGCTAGGATCAAGTATGTGCGTGTGAGAGCAAAAAGAAATTTTAAAGCTAGCATAAAAACTTTGTCGCCCCCTAGCAGCCACATTCTTTCACCTGCCGAAATCCTTTTGATGCGCTTTTGATTGGCATCGTCTCTACATGATCTGTGCCAAATTTGAAGTCGATTGGGCGATATCCCTAGGAGGTGCGCGTTCGCAGCGTAAAACTTTCAAATCAAAATGGCGGACTTCCTGTTGAGTTTGGGGGGTCTTTCTATGGACTTTTTTGCTCAACTGAGTATACTACACTTGTGTACCGATTTTCATCTGCTTTTGCGATCTCACCTATGGACTTTTTTGAAATTTTCAAGGGGGCGCTGTTTCTCCATTTGTCCTGCCCATGTGCAACGACCATAAAATATCAAATTTTCGTGTGAACGCAATGTTTTCCAGAATTCCGTGAGTTTTTGAGCATGGGAAAGGCTCCAAAAATGCGATTCTTTCGAAAAAAAATAATAATAATAAACATTACGATTACAATAGGTCCCTCGGGACGACTTCGTCGTACCGCTCGGGCCCTAATAATAAACATTACGATTACAATAGGTCCCTCGGGACGACTTCGTCGTACCGCTCGGGCCCTAATAATAAACATTACGATTACAATAGGTCCCTCGGGACGACTTCGTCGTACCGCTCGGGCCCTAATAATAAACATTACGATTACAATAGGTCCCTCGGGACGACTTCGTCGTACCGCTCGGGCCCTAATAATAAACATTACGATTACAATAGGTCCCTCGGGACGACTTCGTCGTACCGCTCGGGCCCTAATTACGATTACAATAGGTCCCTCGGGACGACTTCGTCGTACCGCTCGGGCCCTAATAATAAACATTACGATTACAATAGGTCCCTCGGGACGACTTCGTCGTACCGCTCGGGCCCTAATAAACCTTACGATTACAATAGGTCCCTCGGGACGACTTCGTCGTACCGCTCGGGCCCTAATAATAATAAACATTACGATTACAATAGGTCCCTCGGGACGACTTCGTCGTACCGCTCGGGCCCTAATTAAAGCTGCAAGCAGCTGTGAACGGGCCCTCGCCACATGCAACCACGGGCCCCTGTGGTTCGGGGAGGGCCCTGCGGGTCGGGGAGGGCCCTGCGGCCTGAAGCGGGAGGAGAGGAGAAACCCGGAGAAAGAGGAAAAACGCACTGTTGGGCTCCTCCACCGGCTGGCGCTATGAGCGTTGCCAGGGCCGGTCGGGTGCATTGAGGGGCAGAGACTCATCACACACGTGAAGTTTGGAGCAAATCAGACAATGCATGAAGGAGTTACAGCACGATGACGGGTGATCCACCAGGTGGCGCTACGAGCGCAACCAGACATGCGCAGCTGCGTTCGGGGGCGGGCCTTCATCACACATGTGAAGTTTGAAGCCACTGGGACAATGCATGATGGAGTTATAAGGATTTGATGCTCCATGGCGAGGCATGAGAAATGGCGTCGCCATAGCGGCCACGCCCCTTAACGTAGAGCAAAGCTTTTAATAACTTTGATCACAAGGGTCTTGAGATGATGTTCATGCAATATGAAGTCGATTGGACGAAATCCCTAGGAGGAGTTCGTTCAAATACGATGCGTGGAAATTTCGAAAAGTTGACAATGGAAATCAAGATGGCCGACTTCCTGTTTGGTTGTGACCATTGGTGCAAAAGACTTTTTTGTGTGTCTGGACAAGATAGACATGTGTACCACGTTTGAACTTCCTACTCCAAAAAAACCCCTATGGGGAGGGGTTTTTGAAAATTTCAAGGTGGCGCTGTTGAGCCGTTTGGCCCTGCCCATGGGCGAGCCGCCTATCAAATGAAAGAGCTCGTCAGTCTCGACCTGCGTGCCAAATTTCATGTGGGTACGAGTTCGTTAAAGCCATCAAAAAGCCAATCGTAATTGGTGGCGAGGGATCGACAGTCGCGGCGCCGCCACACGGACGCCATTAGTCATAGCTTGACAAGCTTAATAATGTAGCTTCACCATCTTGTCCTGCATGTATTAGAAGTGGAACGAAGTCGATGGGGTCAAGTATGTGGTATTTATTGACATTAGAGTAAAAGCTGCATACTTCCTGTTACCACCGGGAGGCGCTATGAGTAAGGTGGGAAGTCAATACATCGGAACGTTCAGGGCGGAGCCATCGACATGTCCAGCAAGTTTGAAGCTGCTGGGATGAAGTATGTGGGCGTGAGAGCCGTTCGAAACGAAATTGCGAGAAAACGAAAATTCGCCAAACTTTGTCGGGCCCTAGCAGCCACGCCCTTTGACCTACAGATATTCTTTTAATAACTTTTGATGAGCATGGTCTCTAGATGACCTGTACCAAAATTGAAGTCGGTCGGGCGAAATCCCTAGGAGGAGTTCGTTCAAATACGAAAAAACTACAAATCAAAATGGCCGACTTCCTGTCGACATTTCACCATGACAATAAGAGGATTTTTTTTGCGTCTTCCCATGTTCTAAAAGCTCACCAAATTTCATGCATGCAGGTCAAACACATAGGCGGGGCTCGCATTTTGAAAATTTCTAGGGGGCGCTATTTCGCCATTTTGCGTCGAACATGTGGGACGACTCCAAATTATTAAATTTTCACTAGACCGGTCGTCCGTGCAAAAATTCATGAGTTTTTGAGTTTGGGAAAGGGGCGAAATTGGGGCAGAAGGGTTCGTAAGAATAATAATAATTAAAGCCGCAAGCGGCTGTGAACGGGCCCTCGCCACATGCGACCGCGGGCCCCTGCGGGTCGGGGAGGGTCCTGCGGGTCGGGGAGGGCCTGCGGCCCGAAGCGGGAAGAGAGGAGAAACCTGGAGAAAGAGGAAAAACGCAATGTTCGGCTCGTCCACCGGGTGGCGCTACGAGCGTTGCCAGGGCCGGTCGGGTGCATAGAGGGGCAGACCCTGATCACACATGTGAAGTTTGGAGCAGATCGGACAATGCACGAAGGAGTTACAGCACGTTGACGGGTGATCCACCAGGTGGCAGTACGAGCGCAACCAGAAGTGCGCAGCTGCGTTCGGGGGCGGGCCTTCGTCACACATGTGAAGTTTGAAGCACTGGGACAATGCATGATAGAGTTATAAGGATTTGATGTTCCATGGCGAGGCATGAGAAATGGTGGCGCCATAGCGGCCACGCCCCTTAACGTAGAGCAAAGCTTTTAATACCTTTTGATCACAAAGGTCTTGAGATGATGTTCGTGCGATATGAAGTCGATCGGACGAAATCCCTAGGAGGAGTTCGTTAAAATAGGATGCGTGGAAATTGTGAAAAGTTGACAATGGAAATCAAGATGGCCGACTTCCTGTTTGGTTGCGACCATTGGTGCAAGAGACTTTTTTGTGCGTCTGGACAAGATAGACATGTGTACCAAGTTTCAACTTCCTACTCCAAAAAAACCCCTATGGGGAGGGGTTTTTGAAATTTTCAAGGTGGCGCTGTTGAGCCGTTTGGCCCCGCCCATGGGCGTGCCGCGTATCAAATGAAAGAGCTCGTCAGTCTCGACCTGCGTGCCAAATTTCACGCAGGTACGAGTTTATTAAAGCCATCAAAAAGCCAATCGTAATTGGTGGCGAGGGATCGACAGTCGCGGCGCCGCCACACGGACGCCATTAGGCGTAGCTTCATAACCTTAATAATGTAGCTTCACCATGTTGTCCTGCATTTATTAGAAGTGGAACGAAGTCGATGGGGTCAAGTATGTGGTATTTATTGACATTAGAGTAAAAGCTGCACACTTCCTGTTACCACCGGGGGGCGCTATGAGTAAGGTGGGAAGTCAACACATCGGAACGTTCAGGGCGGAGCCATCGACATGTCCAGCAAGTTTGAAGCCGCTGGGACGAAGTATGTGGGCGTGAGAGCCGTTCGAAACGAAATTGCGAGAAAACGAAAATTCGCCAAACTTTGGCGGGCCCTAGCAGCCACGCCCTTTGACCTACAGACATTCTTTTAATAACTTTTCATTAGCATTGGCTCTAGATGCCCTGTACCAAAATTGAAGTTGATTGGGCGAAATCCCTAGGAGGAGTTCGTTCAAATACGAAAAAACTACAAATCAAAATGGCTGACTTCCTGTCGACATTTCACCACGACGTTAATGGACTTTTTTGTGCGTCTTGGGATGATAGACATGTGTACCGAATTTCGTTGTCCTACGCCAAAAAAACCCCAATGCGGAGGGGTTTTTGAAAATTTCTAGGGGGCGCTATTTCGCCATTTTGCGTCGACCTTGTGCGACGACCCCAAAATATCGAATTTTTTCACCGTCCGGACATGTGTGCAAATTTTCCTGACTTTTCGAGCATGGGAAAGTCCCCAAAAATGCGATCGTTTACGTGTAAGAATAATAATAAAAATAAACAGCGAGGTTTCAATAGGGTCCTCGCCGACGCTTGTCGGCTCGGGCCCTAATTAAAGCCGCAAGCGGCTGTGACGGGCCCTCGCCACATGCGGCCGCGACCCACGCCCCGCCGGCCTTCTGCACGGCCTCAGATCATTCGTTCCCTGCGGCCCCTGCGGCCCCCACGGCCCCCGAGTCCCCTGTGACCTTGAGGCACCCGTGCTCTGCGGCCCCTGAGTCCCCTGCAACTCCTCAGAAGCAATATATGATGCGAAGCCTGCGAAGCTAGTTCAGGCAGACAACTCAAGCTGTGCCCGTCCTGATCAGCTGATCAGTCACGTGCTCCCCTCAACCAAATAGGGCGGGTTATTTAAACCCACCCAGCTTACCTGCTCTACTGCTCGTGCTGCTGGTACTGCTGGTACCCTTGCTGCTGCTACTGTTCATGCTCATGCTGCTGCTGCTGCTGCTGCTGCTGCTACTGCTGCTACTACCCCTGCTGCCCATGAGGTTTTGCAAACCCACCACCTGCCCAGCATCCACCTGTGGGCTCTGTCTCTATGATCCCCTGCGGGGGTCTGCTTTCATTCCCTGTTAGGTCTGTCAAACAGATCATTATTCAGGGAATGAATAACTGAGACAGAGCCTGACGCCAAACCTGCTGCAGCCATGCTCAAGGATAGGCTACCTATGCTGTGCTTCAGCTCGCTGTGCTTCAGCTTGCTTATGTCCAATAAATTTTTCATTCTCATTTCAGAGTTGTCTGACTGAAATAAGTGAAATGAAGCTTAGTGAAAGTTTGATCAGGAAGACTATCTCTTTAAGCATGTTCACTGAGTCTATTTTATCTCTCTCGCTTTTGTCTTGATCCACCCCTCATCACTTCTCCTCATCCAATCCCAATCCATTACATTTTCTGCTTTTTCAATCAGCTGTCATGTTTAAAAGTGCTTTCTCTCTACTCTCATCCAGCTGTCATCCAGCACATGAAATCTCTCAACCCACATCCTCCCCTTCACCTCCTCGACATCTAGGCCATCTCCATCTTCAGCCAGAGGCTTCCATGTCAGGAGGCGTCATCCCTACCACCATTGGTGTCTGGGCCTGGGGGAAGTCCTCTTCAGATAGAACCTTCACATCCATCAGTCTCTCTTCTAAGCTGATCCATTCCCTGGGGCCTAAGCGTCAAAATTATTTGTACACTGTGGGGATTCATCAACCTGATTGTTACATGGCCACAAAATAGAGAGGATGAGGTCAGGAGGTTGGGGTTGGTGTTAGCCAATGTAAAAAGTGGCTTTTCCTGTTTCCACAAGGTGGCGCCATGAGTGAGGTCACCTATGAGCACGTGGAGGTGGTCAGGGTGAGGCTCTTATCATCTCCATAAATTTTGAAGCAGTTTGGACCAAGTATGTGGAGAGAGAGCTGCTGGAATATGCCTGGCAAGGCATCAGAAGTGGCGGCATTGTAGTGGCCACGCCCCTTGACATAGAGAAAAGCATTTCAGAACTTTTGATCACAAAGGTCTTGAGATGATGATCACACAATATGAAGTCAATATGATGAAATCCTGAGGAGAGGGTTGTTAAATATGTCGTGTAGAAATCACCAAAACGTGACCTTTGAGGTCAAATGGCTGACTTCCTGTTGACTTTAGAGCTTGGACTCAATTACCTTTTTTGTTTGTCTTGATGAGTTCTATCAGCCTACCAAATTTCATGCTCGTAGGTGAAACACAGGCAAAGCTATTCAAGTTACAATCATGATGAAATGGCCAAAAAACTAGACTATTAAAATCAAGATGGCGGACTTCCTGTTTGGTTCCGACCATGGGTGTAAGAGACTTTTATGTGCGTCTGGGCATCTCACACATGTGTACCAATTTTCATCTTTCTACTCCAAAAAAACCCCTATGGGGAGGGGTTTTAGAAAATTTCAAGGTGGCGCTGTTGAGCCGTTTGGCTCCGCCCATGTGCGACACCCCTATGACATGTAAGAGGTCGGCAGTCTTGACCTGTGTGTCAATTTTCAAGAGGGTTCGAGCTTGTTAAAGCCGTTTAAAGGCCAAACGTAATTGGTGGCGAGGGATCGCTATTCGTGGCGGCGCCATTAGTCGTGGCTTCACAACGTCCATAACGTAGCTTCACCAACTTGTTCTGCATGTACTAGGAGTGGAACGAAGTTGTTGGGGTCAATTGTGTAGGATTTATACGTGTTAGAATGAAGCTACACACTTCCTGTTACCACCGGGGGCGCTATGAGTAAGGTGGGAAGTTAATATATCGAGCCATTCAGGGCGGAGCCGTCGTCATGTCCAGCAAGTTTGAAGCTGCTAGGATCAAGCATGTGGGCGTGAGCGCCGTTCGAAATTTCGTGGCGTCTCAAGGACACATCATCGCACTTTGCGGCCATGCCACAGGGACGCCGTTACAGGAAACTTCACAGCGGTCGTCCTGCAGCTCCACCAACTTGTTGAGCACCTATTAGAGCAGAAATGAAGTGAATAGGGCCATCTCTGTCACATTGGCTGCAGGCAAAGTAACAAGTGGTCATTTCCTGTTACCAGCGGGGGGCGCTATGAATAAGGTGGGAAGTTAATATATCAGGGCGTTCAGGGCGCAGCCATCATCATGTCCAGCAAGTTTGAAGCTGCTCAGATAAAGTGTTTGGACGTGAGAGCCGTTCAAAGCCGATGGCAGAAAACAGGAAAATTCGCCAAAATCTGGCACGCCCTTACAGCCACGCCCTTTGACCTACAAAAATTCTTTCAATAACTTTTCATCAACATGGTCTCTAGATGACCTGTACCGAAATCGAAGCCGATCGGACGAAATCCCTAGGAGGAGTTCGTTCAAATACCAATGGTGGAAATCGGCAAAAGGTCAAAGGTCACGCCATAATGGCGGACTTCCTGTTGGGGTTAGGGCTTCGCTCCAAGAGACTTTTTCGTGCATCTTGGCATGTTCTATAACCTCACCAAATTTCATGCATGTAGGTCAAACACGGCCGAGGGGCCCACACTTTCAAAAATTCAAGGGGGCGCCATTTCCACATTTTGCCCCGCCCTCATTGAAGGTTGCTAAAATATCAAATTTTTCACCAGACTGGATGCGTGTGCCAAATTTCGGGAGTTTTCAAGGTCGGGAAAGGGCCAATTTGGGGATTTATTTGTCGTAATAATAATAATAATAATTAAAGCCGCAAGCGGCTGTGACGGGCCCTCGCCACATGCGGCCGCGACCCACGCCCCGCCGGCCTTCTGCACGGCCTCAGATCATTCGTTCCCTGCGGCCCCTGCGGCCCCCACGGCCCCCGAGTCCCCTGTGACCTTGGGCACCCGTGCTCTGCGGCCCCTGAGTCCCCTGCAACTCCTCAGAAGCAATATATGATGCGAAGCCTGCGAAGCTAGTTCAGGCAGACAACTCAAGCTGTGCCCGTCCTGATCAGCTGATCAGTCACGTGCTCCCCTCAACCAAATAGGGCGGGTTATTTAAACCCACCCAGCTTACCTGCTCTACTGCTCGTGCTGCTGGTACTGCTGGTACCCTTGCTGCTGCTACTGCTGCTGCTCATGCTGCTGCTGCTGCTGCTGCTGCTGCTACTGCTGCTACTACCCCTGCTGCCCATGAGGTTTTGCAAACCCACCACCTCCCCAGCATCCACCTGTGGGCTCTGTCTCTATGATCCCCTGCGGGGGTTTGCTTTCATTCCCTGTGTGGTCTGTCAAACAGATCATTATTCAGGGAATGAATAACTGAGACAGAGCCTGACGCCAAACCTGCTGCAGCCATGCTCAAGGATAGGCTACCTATGCTGTGCTTCAACTCGCTGTGCTTCAGCTTGCTTATGTCCAATAAATTTTTTATTCTCATTTCAGAGTTGTCTGACTGAAATAAGTGAAATGAAGCTTAGTGAAAGTTTGATCAGGAAGACTATCTCTTTAAGCATGTTCACTCAGTCTATTTTATCTCTCTCGCTTTTGTCTTGATCCACCCTCATCACTTCTCCTCATCCAATCCCAATCCATTACATTTTCTGCTTCTTCAATCAGCTGTCATGTTTAAAAGTGCTTTCTCTCTACTCTCATCCAGCTGTCATCCAGCACATGAAATCTCTCAACCCACCTCCTCCCTTCACCTCCTCGACATGTAGGCCATCTCCATCTTCAGCCAGAGGCTTTCATGTCAGGAGGCGTCATCCTGACCACCAGTGTTGTCTGGGCCTGGGGGAAGTCCTCTTCAGATAGAACCTTCACATCCATCAGTCTCTCTTCTAAGCTGATCTACTCCACGGGGCCTAAGCGTCAAAATTATTTGTACACTGTGGTGATTCATCAACCTGATTGTTACATGGCCACAAAATAGAGAGGATGAGGTCAGGAGGTTGGGGTTGGTGTTAGCCAATGTAAAAAGTGGCTTTTCCTGTTTCCACAAGGTGGCGCCATGAGTGAGGTCACCTATGAGCACGTGGAGGTGGTCAGGGTGAGGCTCTTATCATCTCCATAAATTTTGAAGCAGTTTGGACCAAGTATGTGGGAGAGAGAGCTGCTGGAATATGCCTGGCAAGGCATCAGAAGTGGCGGCATGGTAGCGGCCACGCCCCTTGACATAGAGAAAAGCTTTTCAGAACTTTGATCACAAAGGTCTTGAGATGATGATCACACAATATGAAGTCAATATGATGAAATCCTGAGGAGAGGGTTGTTAAATATGTCGTGTAGAAATCACCAAAACGTGACCTTTGAGGTCAAATGGCTGACTTCCTGTTGACTTTAGAGCTTGGACCCAATTACCTTTTTTGTTTGTCTTGATGAGTTCTATCAGCCTACCAAATTTCATGCTCGTAGGTGAAACACAGGCAAAGCTATTCAAGTTACAAACATGATGAAATGGCCAAAAAAACTAGACCATTAAAATCAAGATGGCGGACTTCCTGTTTGGTTCCGACCATGGGTGTAAGAGACTTTTATGTGCGTCTGGGCATCTCACACATGTGTACCAATTTTCATCTTTCTACTCCAAAAAAACCCCTATGGGGAGGGGTTTTAGAAAATTTCAAGGTGGCGCTGTTGAGCCGTTTGGCTCCGCCCATGTGCGACACCCCTATGACATGTAAGAGGTCGGCAGTCTTGACCTGTGTGTCAATTTTCAAGATGGTTCGAGCTTGTTAAAGCCGTTTAAAGGCCAAACGTAATTGGTGGCGAGGGATCGCTATTCGTGGTGGCGCCATTAGTCGTGGCTTCACAACGTCCATAACGTAGCTTCACCAACTTGTTCTGCATGTACTAGGAGTGGAACGAAGTTGTTGGGGTCAATTGTGTAGGATTTATACATGTTAGAATGAAGCTAGACACTTCCTGTTACCACCGGGGGGCGCTATGAGTAAGGTGGGAAGTTAATATATCGAGCCATTCAGGGCAAAGCCGTCGTCATGTCCAGCAAGTTTGAAGCTGCTAGGATCAAGCATGTGGGCGTGAGAGCCGTTCGAAATTTCGTGGCGTCTCAAGGACACATCATCGCACTTTGCGACCATGCCACAGGGACGCCGTTACAGGAAACTTCACAGCGGTCGTCCTGCAGCTCCACCAACTTGTTGAGCACCTATTAGAGCAGAAATGAAGTGAATAGGGCCATCTCTGTCACATTGGCTGCAGGCAAAGTAACAAGTGGTCATTTCCTGTTACCAGCGGGGGGCGCTATGAATAAGGTGGGAAGTTAATATATCAGGGCGTTCAGGGCGCAGCCATCATCATGTCCAGCAAGTTTGAAGCTGCTCGGATAAAGTGTCTGGACGTGAGAGCCGTTCAAAGCCGATGGCGAAAAACAGGAAAATTCGCCAAAATCTGGCACGCCCTTACAGCCACGCCCTTTGACCTACAAAAATTCTTTCAATAACATTTCATCAGCATGGTCTTTAGATGACCTGTATCGAAATTGAAGCCGATTGGGCGCAATCCCTAGGAGGAGTTCGTTCAAATACCAATGGTGGAAATCGACAAAAGGTCAAAGGTCACGCCATAATGGCGGACTTCCTGTTGGGTTTAGGGCTTCGCTCCAAGAGACTTTTTCGTGCATCTTGGCATGATCTATAAGCTCACCAAATTTCATGCATGTAAGTCAAACACGGCCGAGGGGCCCACACTTTCAAAAATTCAAGGGGGCGCCATTTCCACATTTTGCCCTGCCCTCATTGAAGGTTGCTAAAATATCAAATTTTTCACCAGACTGGATGCGTGTGCCAAACTTCATGACTTTTTGAGGATTCGAAAGGGGCCAAATTGAAGTTTACATGTTCGTAAGAATAATAATAATAATAATTAAAGCCGCAAGCGGCTGTGAACGGGCCCTCGCCACATGCGACCGCGGGCCCCTGCGGCTCGGGAGGGCCCTGCGGGTCGGGAGGGCCCTGCGGCTCGGGGAGGCCGCGGCCCGAAGCTGGAGAGGAGAGGAGAAACCCGAAAAAATGGAAAAAATGCAATGTTCCCTTCATCCACCGGGTGGCGCTATGAGCGTTGCCAGACCTGGTAAGGTGTATTGAGGGGCAGAGACTCATCACACGTGAAGTTTGGAGCAAATCGGACAATGCATTAAGGAGTTACAGCACGTTGACGGGTCATCCACCAGGTGGCGCTGCGAGCGCAACCAGATGTGGTCAGGTGTGTTAAGGGGCGGGCCTTGGTCACACATGTGAAGTTTGAAGTCACTGACACAATGCATGATGGAGTTATAAGGATTTGATGTTCCATGGCGAGGCATGAGAAATGGCGGCGCCATAGCGACCACGCCCCTTAACGTAGAGCAAAGCTTTTTATTAACGTTTGATCACAAAGGTCTTGAGATGATGTTCATGAAGTATGAAGTCGATCCGATGAAATCCCTAGGAGAATTTTGTTTAAGTATGTTGTGTAGAAATCACCAAAACTTGACCTTTGAGGTCAAATGGCGGCCTTCCTGTTGACTTTAGAGCTTTGGACCCCGACCTTTTTTGTGCGTCCTGATGAGTTCTATCAGCCTACCGATTTTCATGCTCATAGGTGAAACACACGCAAAGTTATTTACGTTTCAAACATGATGAAATGGCCAAAAGAAGTAGAGCATTAAAGTCAAAACAGCGGAAAATCACCAAAACTTGACCTTTGAGGTCAAATGGCGGACTTCCTGTTGACTTTAGAGCTTTGGACCCCCAACCTTTTTGTGCGTCTTGATGAGTTCTATCAGCCTACCGATTTTCATGCTCGTCGGTGAAACACACGCAAAGTTATTCATGTTTCAAACATGATGAAATGGCCAAAAAAAGTAGAGCATTAAAGTCAAAACGGCGGAAAATCACCAAAACTTGACCTTTGAGGTCAAATGGTGGACTTCCTGTTGACTTTACAGCTTCGAACCTCCTACCTTTTTTGTGCGTCTTGATGAGTTCTATCAGCCTACCGATTTTCATGCTCGTAGGTGAAACACATGCAAAGTTATTCACGTTTCAAACATGATGAAATGGCCAAAAAAAGTAGACCATTAAAATCAAAATGGCGGGCTTCCTTTTTGGTTCTGACCAGTGGTGCCAGAGACTTTTTTGTGCGTATGTACATGTTACACACGTGCACCAATTTTCATGTTGCTACTCCAAAAAAACCCCTATGGGGAGGGGCTTTTGAAAATTTCAAGGTGGCGCTGTTGAGGCATTCTGCCCCGCCCATGTGCCAGACTTGTATCACCGGGGAATACTTGTCACTCCTCACATGTGTACCAATTTTCATGAAGCTATGAGCATATTAAAGGCATGAACAAACACTAAACATTTTGTTGTTGAATAATCGCAATTACAGCCACGCCCCTTGAGATAGAAAAAATCTGCGAACACGTTTTGATCACAAAGGTCTTGAGATGATGGTCATACAATATGAAGTCGATCGGACGAAATCCCTAGGAGGAGTTCGTTCAAATACGAGTCGTGGAAATTGCGAAAAGTTGGCAATAAAAATCAAGATGGCCGACTTCCTGTTTGGTTCTGACCATTGGTGCAAGAGACTTTTTTGTGCGTCTGGACAAGATAGACATGTGTACCAAGTTTCAACTTCCTACTCCAAAAAAAGCCCTATGGGGAGGGGTTTTTGAAAATTTCAAGGTGGCGCTGTTGAGGCGTTTGGCCCCGCCCATGGGCGTGCCGCATATCAAATGAAAGAGCTCGTCAGTCTTGACCTGCGTGCCAATTTCATGTGGGTACGAGTTCCTTAAAGCCATCAAAAAGTCAAACGTAATTTTACGACGAAGGGTCGTTAGTCGTTGTACCGCCACACGGACGCCATTGGTCGTAGCTTCACGCCATTCATAATGTAGCTTCACCAACTTGTTCTGCATGTACTGGAAGTGGAATGGAGTTGATGGGCTTAACTATGTAGTATTTATACATGTTGGAGTAAAAGCTGCACATTTCCTGTTGCCAACAGGGGGCGCTATGAGTAAAGTGGGAAGTCAATATATCAGGACGTTCAGGGCGAAGCCCTGATCATGACCAGCAAGTTTGAAGCTGCTAGGACCAAGTATCCGCACGTGAGAGCCGTTCGAAGTTTGATAGCGAGAAATCGAAATTCGCCAAATTTTGTCACCCCCTAGCAGCCACGCCCTTTGACCTATCAACATTCTTTTAATACCTCTTCATTAGGATGGAGAGTAGATGATCTGTAGTAAATTTGAAGTCAATCAAGCGAAATCTGTAGGAGCAGGACTTCAAATACGAAAAAAATTCAATTCAAAATGGCGGACTTCCTGTTGACATTTCACCATGACATAGGCCGACTTTTTTGTGCGTCTCACTCATGTACACATGTGTATCAAGTTTGAAGCTGCTAGGATCAAGAATGTGGGCGTGAGAGCAATTTGAAATATTTTAGCGAATAAGCTAAATTTGTCGCCCCCTAGCGGCCACACCGTTTGACCTACAGAAATTCTGCGAATAACTTTTAATGTCGATACTTAGCCGATGATCTGTACCAAATTTGAAGTCAATCGGGTGAAATCCCTAGGAGGAGTTCGTTTTGAGCGTGAAAAATTCAAATCAAAATGGCCGACTTCCTGTCGGGTTTCGGAGAGGTCTTTAATGAACTTTTTTGTAGATCTCTATGATATACATACATGTACCGATTTTCGTCCATTTACGCCAACTTTCCTATGGACTTTTTCAAAATATCCTAGGGGGCGCTATTTCGCCATTTTGCCACGCCTATGTGCAAGACCACCAAAATATCGAATTTTTTCAGTGAACGCTTGAAAATAGAAAAATCTGTGAGTTTTTGAGCATGGGAAAGGGGCCAAATTGGGGTTTAAAGACGCGGAAAAATAATGAAAATACCTCCAAACGAATAACAATAGGGTCCTCGTCGAGGACGACGCTGTCGTCCGCTCGGGCCCTAATAATAATTAAAGCCGCAAGCGGCTGGAACGGGCCCTCGCACATGCGACCGCGGGCCCCTGCGGGTGGCCCTGCGAGCGAAACCGGATGTGGGCAGGCGCGTTTGGGCGGACCTCATCACACACATGAAGTTTGAAGCCACTGGGACAATGCATGAGGGAGTGACAAGGACTTGATGTTCCATGGCGAGGCATGAGAAATGGCGGCGCCATAGCGGCCACGCCCCTTAACGTAGAGCAAAGCTTTTAATAACTTTTGATCACAAAGGTCTTGAGATGATGTTCATGCCATATGAAGTCGATCGGACGAAATCCCTAGGAGGAGTTCGTTAAAATAGGATGCGTGGAAATTGTGAAAAGTTGACAATGGAAATCAGATGGCCGACTTCCTGTTTGGTTCTGACCATTGGTGCAAGAGACTTTTTTGTGCATCTGGAGAAGATAGACATCTGTACCAAGTTTCAACTTCCTACTCCAAAAAAAGCCCTATGGGGAGGGGTTTTTGAAAATTTTAAGGTGGCGCTGTTGAGCCGTTTGGCCCCGCCATGGGCGTGCCGCATATCAAATGAAAGAGCTCGTCAGTCTCGACCTGCGTGCCAAATTTCACGTGGGTACGAGTTTGTTAAAGCCATGAAAAAGCCAATCGTAATTGGTGGCGAGGGATCGACAGTTGGGGCGTTGCCACACGGACGCCATTAGTCATAGCTTGACAAGCTTAATAATGTAGCTTCACCATTTTGTCCTGCACGTATTAGAAGTGGAACGAAGTTGAGGGTTGAACTATGTGGTATTTATTGACGTTAGAGTAAAAGCTGCACACTTCCTGTTACCACCAGGGGCGGTATGAGTGAGGTGGGAAGTCAATACATCGGAACGTTCAGGGCGGAGCCGTCGTCATGTCCAGCAAGTTTGAAGCCGCTCGGGCGAAACATGTGGGCGTGAGAGCCGTTCGAAATGAAATTGCGAAAAAACAAAAATCGCCAAACTTTGGCGGGCCCTAGCAGCCCTGCCCTTTGACCTACAGACATTCTTTTGATAACTTTTGATGAGCATGGTGTCTAGATGGCCTGTACCAAAATTGAAGTGGATCGGGCGAAATCCTAGGAGGAGTTCGTTCAAATACGAAAAAACTACAAATCAAAATGGCGGACTTCCTGTTGACATTTCACCATGACATTAAGAGGCTTTTTTGTGCGCCTTGGGATGATACATAACTGTACCAAATTTCATGTCTCTAGTAAAACAGCTAAGAGGGGCTGATCTTTTTAAAATTTCTAGGGGGCGCTATTTCGCCAATTCGCTTCGAACATGTGAGACGACTCCAAAATATCAAATTTTTCGCCAGACCGGTTGTCCCTGCCAATTTGGTGAGTTTTTGAGCAGGGGAAAGGGGCCAAATTGGGGTTTGAATGTTCGTAAGAATAATAATAATAAAAAAAAACAGCGCGATTACAATAGGGCCTTCGCCAGACGACTTGCAGTCGTCGCTCGGGCCCTAATTAAAGCCGCAAGCGGCTGTGAACGGGCCTCGCCACATGCGACCGCGGGCCCCTGCGGCTCGGAGAGGGCCCTGCGGTCGGTGCGGCCCCTGCGGCCCGAAGCGGGAAGAGGGGAGAAACCTGGAGCAAGAGGAAAAACGCATATTCGGTTCATCCACCGGGTGGCGCTACGAGCGTTGCCAGACCCGGTCGGGTGCATTGAGGGCAGAGACTCATCACACATGTGAAGTTTGGAGCAGATCGGACAATGCGTGAAGGAGTTACAGCACGTTGACGGGTCATCCACCAGGTGGCGCTGCGAGCGCTACCAGACGTGGTCAGGTGCGTTGGGGGGCGGACCTTCATCACACATGTGAAGTTTCAAACCAATCGGACAATGCATGATGGAGTTACAAGAATTTGATGTTCCATGGCGAGGCATCAGAAATGGCGGCGCCATAGCGGCCACGCCCTTAACATAGAGCAAAGCTGTGAAGACATTTTGATCACAAAGGTCTTGAGATGATGTTAAAAAATATGAAGTCGATCGGACAAAATCCCTAGGAGGAGTGCATTAAAATACGATGGGTGGAATCGCGAAAAGTTGACAATGGAAATCAAGATGGCCGACTTCCTGTTTGGTTCTGACCATTGGTGCAAGAGACTTTTTTGTGCGTCTGGACAAGATAGACATGTGTACCAAGTTTCAAGTTCCTACTTCAAAAAAACCCCTATGGGGAGGGGTTTTTGAAAATTTCAAGGTGGCGCTGTTGAGGCATTTGGCCCCGCCCATGGGCGAGTCGCCTATGAAATGAAAGAGCTCGTCAGTCTCGACCTGCGTGCCAAATGTCATGTGGGTACGAGATCATTAAAGCCATCAAAAAGCCAATCGTAATGGGTGGCGAGGGATCGACAGTCGCGGCGCCGCCACACGGACGCCATTAGTCATAGCTTGACAAGCTTAATAATGTAGCTTCACCATCTTGTCATGCATGTATTAGAAGTGGAACGAAGTTGATCGGGTGAAGTATGTGGTATTTATTGACGTTAGAGTAAAAGCTGCACACTTCCTGTTACCACCGGAGGGCGCTATGAGTGAGGTGGGAAGTCAATACATCAGAAGGTTCGGGGCGGAGCCATCGTCATGTCCAGCAAGTTTGAAGCCGCTCGGACGAAGTATGTGGGCGTGAGAGCCGTTCGAAATGAAATTGCGAGAAAACGAAAAATCGCCAAACTTTGGCGGGCCCTAGCAGCCACGCCCTTTGACTTACAGAAATTCTGCAAACACGTTTTGATGAGCATGGTCTCTAGATGGCCCGTACAAAATTGAAGTGGATAGGGCGAAATCCGTAGGAGGAGTTTGTTCAAATACGCGAAACTACAAACCAAAATGGCGGACTTCCTGTTGACATTTCACCATGACAGCAAGAGGATTTTTTTTGCGTCTTGCCATGTTCTAAAAGGTCACCAAATTTCATGCATGTAGGTCAAAACACATAGGCGGGGCTCGCATTTTCAAAATTTCAAGGGGGCGCTATTTCGCCAATTCACGTCGACCCTGTGCGACGACTCCAAATTATCAAATTTTTCACCAGACCGGTCGTCCGTGCAAAAATTGAAGCTTTTAAGTTTGGGAAAGGGGCGAAATTGGGGCAAAAGGGTTCGTAAGAATAATAATAATAATTAAAGCCGCAAGCGGCTGTGACGGGCCCTCGCCACATGCGGCCGCGACCCACGCCCCGCCGGCC
Source organism: Caranx melampygus (assembly GCA_019059645.1). NCBI lineage: Eukaryota > Metazoa > Chordata > Actinopteri > Carangiformes > Carangidae > Caranx > Caranx melampygus. Next base: position 8,908 of record JAFELL010001330.1, on the reverse strand, counting down.
TTCTTCACGGCCTCAGATCATTCGTTCCCTGCGGCCCCTGCGGCCCCCACGGCCCCCGAGTCCCCTGTGACCTTGAGGCACCCGTGCTCTGCGGCCCTGAGTCCCCTGCAATTCTCAGAAGCAATATATAAGTGAAATGAAGCTTATTGAAAGTTTGATCAGGAAGACTATCTCTTTAAGCATGTTCACTCAGTCTATTTTATCTCTCTCGCTTTTGTCTTGATCCACCCCTCATCACTTCTCCTCATCCAATCCCAATCCATTACATTTTCTGCTTCTTCAATCAGCTGTCATGTTTAAAAGTGCTTTCTCTTACTCTCATCCAGCTGTCATCCAGCACATGAAATCTCTCAACCACCTCCTCCTCTCACCTCCTCAACATCTAGGCCATCTCCATCTTCAGCCAGAGGCTTCCATGTCAGGAGGCGTCATCCCTACCACCATTGGTGTCTGGACCTGGGGGAAGTCCTCTTCAGATAGAACCTCCACATCCATCAGTCTCTCTTCTAAGCTGATCTCTCCCTGGGGCCTAAGCGTCAAAATTATTTGTACACTGTGGGGATTCATCAACCTGACTGTTACATGGCCACAAAATAGAGAGCATGAGGTCAGGAGGTTGGGGTTGGTGTTAGCCAATGTAAAATGTGGCGTTTCCTGTTTCCACAAGTGGCGCCATGAGTGAGGTCACCTATGAGCACGTGGAGGTGGTCAGGGTGAGGCTCTTATCATCTCCATAAATTTTGAAGCAGTTTGGACCAAGTATGTGGGAGAGAGAGCTGCTGGAATATGCCTGGCAAAGCATCAGAAGTGGCGGCATCGTAGTGGCCACGCCCCTTGACATAGAGAAAAGCTTTCAGAACTTTTGATCACAAAAGTCTTGAGATGATGATCACACAATATGAAGTCAATAAAATGAAATCCTGAGGAGAGGGTTATTAAATATGTTGCGTAGAAATCACCAAAACGTGACCTTGAGGTCAAATGGCTGACTTCCTGTTGACTTTAGAGCTTGGACCCAATTACCTTTTTTGTGCGTCTTGATGAGTTCTATCAGCCTACCGAATTTCATGCTTGTAGGTGAAACACACGCAAAGTTATTCAAGTTTCAAACATGATGAAATGGCCAAAGAATGAGACCATTAAAATCAAGATGGCAGACTTCATGTTTGGTTCCGACCATGGGTGTAAGAGACTTTTTGTGCGTCTGGGCATCTTACACATGTGTACCAATTTTCATCTTTCTACTTCAAAAAAACCCTATGGGGAAGGGTTTTTGAAAATTTCAAGGTGGCGCTGTTGAGCCGTTTGGGCCCCGCCATGTGCAACACCCCTATGACCTGTAAGAAGTCGGCAGTCTTGACCTGTGTGTCAATTTTCAAGAGGGTTCGAGCTTGTTAAAGCCATTTAAAGGCCAAACGTAATTGGTGGCGAGGGATCGCTATTCATGGCGGCGCCATTAGTTGTGGCTTCACAACGTCCGTAACGTAGCTTCACCAACTTGCTCTGCATGTACTAGAAGTGGAACGAAGTTGTTGGGGTCAATTGTGTAGGATTTATACGTGTTAGAATGAAGCTGGACACTTCCTGTTACCACCGGGGGGCGCTATGAGTAAGGTGGGAAGTTAATATATCGAGCCATTCAGGGCGGAGCCGTCGTCATGTCCAGCAAGTTTGAAGCTGCTAGGATCAAGCATGTGGGCGTGAGAGCCGTTCGAAATTTTGTGGCGTCTCAAGGACACATCATCGCACTTTGCGGCCATGCCACAGGGACGCCGTTACAGGAAACTTCACAGCGGTCGTCCTGCAGCTCCACCAACTTGTTGAGCACCTATTAGAGCAGAAATGAAGTGAATAGGGCCATCTCTGTCAATTGGCTGCAGGCAAAGTAACAAGTGGTCATTTCCTGTTACCAGCGGGGGGCGCTATGAATAAGGTGGAAAGTTAATATATCAGGGCGTTCAGGGCGCAGCCATCATCATGTCCAGCAAGTTTGAAGCTGCTCGGATAAAGTGTTTGGACGTGAGAGCCGTTCAAAGCCGATGGCAAAAAACAGGAAAATTCGCCAAAATCTGGCACGCCCTTACAGCCACGCCCTTTGACCTACTAAAATTCTTTCAATAACTTTTCATCAACATGGTATCTAGATGACCTGTACCAAAATTGAAGTCGATATGGCGAAATCCCTAGGAGGAGTTCGTTCAAATACCAATGGTGGAAATCAGCAAAAGGTCAAAGGTCACGCCATTATGGCGGACTTCCTGTTGGGTTTAGGGCTTCGCTCCAAGAGACTTTTTCGTGCGTCTTGGCATGTTCTATAACCTCACCAAATTTCATGCATGTAGGTCAAACACGGCCGAGGGGCCCACACTTTCAAAAATTCAAGGGCGCCATTCCACATTTTGCCCCGCCCTCATTGAAGGTTGCTAAAATATCAAATTTTTCACCAGACTGGATGCGTGTGCCAAATATCGGGAGTTTTCAAGGTCGGGAAAGGGGCCAAATTGGGGATTTATTTGTCGTAATAATAATAATAATAATAAAAAACAGCGCGATTACAATAGGTCCCTCGGGACGACTGCGTCGTTCCGCTCGGGCCCTAATAATAATATTAAAGCTGCAAGCAGCTGTGAACGGGCCCTCGCCACATGCAACCGCGGGCCCCTGTGGTTCGGGGAGGGCCCTGCGGGTTGGGGAGGGCCCTGCGGCCTGAAGCGGGAGGAGAGGAGAAACCCGGAGAAAGAGGAAAAACGCACTGTTGGGCTCTCCACCGGGTGGCGCTATGAGCGTTGCCAGGGCCGGTCGGGTGCATTGAGGGGCAGAGACTCATCACACACGTGAAGTTTGGAGCAAATCGGACAATGCATGAAGGAGTTACAGCATGTAGATGGGTCATCCACCAGGTGGCGCTACGAGCGCAGGCAGACCTGTCCAGGCGTATTCGGGGCAGACCTTCATCACACATGTGAAGTTTCAAGCCACTGGGACAATGCATGATGGAGTTACAAGGATTTGATGTTCCATGGCGAGGCATCAGAAATGGCGGCACCATAGTGGCCACGCCCTTTAACGTAGAGCAACGCTTTCGATAACTTTCGATCACAAAGGTCTTGAGATAATGTTCATGAGTATGAAATCAATCCGATGAAATCCCTAGGAGTGGTTCGTCCAAATAGGAGGCGTGGAAATCGCGAAAAGTTGACAATAAAAATCAAGATGGCCGACTTCCTGTTTGGTTGTGATCATTTGTGCAAGAGACTTTTTTGTGCGTCTGGACATGATAGACATGTGTACCAAGTTTCAACTTCCTACTCCAAAAAAAGCCCTATGGGGAGGGGTTTTTGAAATTTTCAAGGTGGCGCTGTTGAGCCGTTTGGCCCCGCCCATGGGCGTGCCACATATCAAATGAAAGAGCTTGTCAGTCTCGACCTGCGTGCCAAATTTCACGTGGGTACGAGTTTGTTAAAGCCATCAAAAAGCAATCGTAATTGGTGGCGAGGGATCGACAGTCGCGGCGCCGCCACACGGACGCCATTAGTCGTAGCTTCACAAGCTAATAATGTAGCTTCACCATGTGTCATGCATGTATTAGAAGTGGAACGAAGTCGATGGGGTGAACTATGTGGTATTTATTGACGTTAGAGTAAAAGCTGCACACTTCCTGTTACCACCGGGGGCGCTACGAGTAAGGTGGGAAGTCAATACATCGGAACGTTCAGGGCGGAGCAATCGACATGTCCAGCAAGTTTGAAGCCGCTGGGATGAAGTATGTGGGCGTGAGAGGCGTTCGAAACGAAATTGCGAGAAAACGAAAAATCGCCAAAATTTGGCGGGCCCTAGCAGCCACGCCCTTTGACCTACAGACATTCTTTAAACTTTTCATTAGCATGGCCTCTAGATGCCCTGTACCAAAATTGAAGTCGATCGGGCGAAATCCTAGGAGGAGTTTGTTCAAACACGAAAAAAACTACAAATCAAAATGGCGGACTTCCTGTCGACATTTCACCATGACAATAAGAGGATTTTTTTTGCGTCTTGGGATGTTCTGAAAGGTCACCGAATTTCATGCATGTAGGTCAAACACAGAGGCGGGGCTCGCAGGTCGAAAATTTCAAGGGGCGCTATTCGCCAATTTGCGTCGAACATGAGCGTCGACCCTATCAGATGTAAATTTGGGCCGTCCCAATGTGCATGTCGAAACTTGTGATTTTCGAGCATGGGAAAGCCTTGAAAAATGCGATTCATTACGCAAAATAATAATAATAATAATAAACAGCGAGGTTTCAATAGGTCCTCGCCGACGCTTGTCGGCTCGGGCCCTAATAATAATAAACAGCGCGATTACAATAGGGCCTTCGCCAGACGACTTGCAGTCGTCGCTCGGGCCCTAATAAACAGCGCGATTACAATAGGTCCCTCGGGACGACTGCGTCGTTCCGCTCGGGCCCTAATTAAAGCCGCAAGCGGCTGTGACGGGCCCTCGCCACATGCGGCCGCGACCCACGCCTCGCCGCCTTCTGCACGGCCTCAGATCATTCGTTCCCTGCGGCCCCTGCGGCCCCACGGCCCCCGAGTCCCCTGTGACCTTGAGGCACCCGTGCTCTGCGGCCCCTGAGTCCCCTGCAACTCCTCAGAAGCAATATATGATGCGAAGCCTGCGAAGCTAGTTCAGGCAGACAACTCAAGCTGTGCCCGTCCTGATCAGCTGATCAGTCACGTGCTCCCCTCAACCAAATAGGGCGGGTTATTTAAACCCACCCAGCTTACCTGCTCTACTGCTCGTGCTGCTGGTACTGCTGGTACCCTTGCTGCTGCTACTGCTGCTGCTCATGCTGCTGCTGCTGCTGCTGCTGCTGCTGCTACTGCTGCTACTACCCCTGCTGCCCATGAGGTTTTGCAAACCCACCACCTGCCCAGCATCCACCTGTGGGCTCTGTCTCTATGATCCCCTGGGGGGTCTGCTTTCATTCCCTGTTAGGTCTGTCAAACAGATCATTATTCAGGGAATGAATAACTGAGACAGAGCCTGACGCCAAACCTGCTGCAGCCATGCTCAAGGATAGGCTAACTATGCTGTGCTTCAGCTCGCTGTGCTTCAGCTTGCTTATGTCCAATAAATTTTTTATTCTCATTTCAGAGTTGTCTGACTGAAATAAGTGAAATGAAGCTTCGTGAAAGTTTGATCAGGAAGACTATCTCTTTAAGCATGTTCACTCAGTCTATTTTATCTCTCTCGCTTTTGTCTTGATTCACCCCTCATCACTTCTCCTCATCCAATCCCAATCCATTACATTTTCTGCTTCTTCAATCAGCTGTCATGTTTAAAAGTGCTTTCTCTCTACTCTCATCCAGCTGTCATCCAGCACATGAAATCTCTCAACCCACCTCCTCCCCTTCACCCCTCAACATCTAGGCCATCTCCATCTTCAGCCAGAGGCTTCCATGTCAGGAGGCGTCATCCCTACCACCATTGGTGTCTGGGCCCGGGAAAGTCCTCTTCAGATAGAACCTTCACATCCATCAGTCTCTCTTCTAAGCTGATCCATTCCCTGGGGCCTAAGCGTCAAAATTATTGTACACTGTGGGGATTCATCAACCTGATTGTTACATGGCCACAAATAGAGAGGATGAGGTCAGGAGGTTGGGGTTGGTGGTTAGCCAATGTAAAACGTGGCGTTTCCTGTTTCCACAAGGTGGCGCCATGAGTGAGGTCACCTATGAGCATGTGGAGGTGGTCAGGGTGAGGCTCTTATCATGTGCAAAATTTTGAAGCAGTTGGACCAAGTATGTGGGAGAGAGAGCTGCTGGAATATGCCTGGCAAAGCATCAGAAGTGGCGGCATCGTAGTGGCCACGCCCCTTGACATAGAGAAAGCTTTTCAGAACTTTGATCACAAAGGTCTTGAGGTGATGGTCTACACTATGAAGTCAATTAGATGAATCCCTAGGAGGAGGGTGTTTAAATATGTTGTGTAGAAAAAAACGGAACTTGACCTTTGAGGTCAAATGGCAGACTTCCTGTTGACTTTACAGCTTCGAACCTGACAATTTTTTTGTTCGCTTGATGAGTTCTATCAGCCTACCGATTTCATATTTGTAGGTGAAACACACACAAAGTTATTCAAGTTTCAAACATGGTGTGGAAATGGCCAAAAAAACTAGACCATTAAATTCAGATGGTGGACTTCCCTGTTTGGTTGCGACCATGGGTGTAAGAGAGTTTTTTGTGCGTCTCGGTATCTTACACATGTGTACCATTTTCATGTTGCTACTCCAAAAAAAAAACCCCTATGAACAGTTCTTCTCCATCTTCAGCCAGAGGCTTCCATGTCAGGAGGCATTATCCCTACCACCATTGGTGTCTGGGCCTGGGGGAAGTTCTTTTCAGCTAGAGCTTCACATTCATCAGTCTGTCTTCTAAGCTGATCTACTCCTTGGGCCTAAGCACCAAAATTATTTGTACACAATAAATGTCTTTCTGCATGACATCCTGCCTTATTCCATTCTTAATAGTCTGTCCTGATTGAAATGAACAAAAGTCTGTAAAGACTTACTTCCTGCTTTCAGTAGGTGGCGTGTAAGTGTTACCCTCATCACACACGTCAAGTTTGACCTGAATCGGCCAATGCATGTTAAAGTTATGCCAAGGTGAAGGTTCATCCACCAGGTGGCGCTAAGAGCATAACTAATGTATGCATTACATTCAGGGGCCATCCCTGATCACACACGTCAAGTTTGACTGATCGGGCAATGCATGTTAAAGTTATGGCAAGGTGAAGGTTCATCCACCAGGTGGCGCTAGAAGCGCAACCAGACATAGGCAGTCGCGTTCAGGGGCCAACCCTCATCACACATGTGAAGTTTCAAGCAAATCAGACAATGCATTTGGATTTATAAGGAGTTGATGTTCCATGGCGAGGGATAGAAAGCCGCCACTGCTTCCACGGGCAGCCTGTCACATGATACAAGGCTTGTTTCACTCTGGGGATTCATCAACCTGATTGTCACATGGCCACAAAATAGAGATGATGAGGTCAGGAGGTTGGGGTTGATGTTAGTCATGTAAAATGTGGCTTTCCTGTTTCCACAAGGTGGCACCATGAGTGAGGTCCCTATGAGACATGTGGAGGCGGTCAGGGTGAGGGTCTTATCATGTCCATAAATTTTGGAGCAGTTTGGACCAAGTATGTGGGAGAGAGAGCTGCTGGAATATGCATGGCGAGGCATCAGAAATGGCGGCATCGTATCGGCCACGCCCCTTGACATAGAGAAAAGCTTTTCAGAACATGTGATCACAAAGGTCTTGAGGTGATGGTCATACAATATGAAGTCAGTAAGATGAAATCCCTAGAAGGTGGCTGTTTAAATATGCCGTGTAGAAAAAACCGAACTTGACCTTTGAGGTCAAATGGCTGACTTCCTGTTGACTTTAAAGCTTCGAACCTCCCATTTTTTTGTTCGTCTTGATGAGTTCTATCAGCCTACCGAATTTCATGCTCGTAGGTGAAATACACGCAAAGTTATTCAAGTTTCAAACATGGTGTTGAAATGGCCAAAAAAACGAGACCATAAAATCAAGATGGCGGACTTCCTGTTTGGTTCCGACCATGGGTGTCAGAGACTTTTTTGTGCTCTGGGCATCTTACACATGTGTACCAATTTTCATCTTCCTACTGTAAAAAACCCCTATGGGGAGGGTTTTTGAAAATTTCAAGGTGGCGCTGTTGAGCCATTGGCCCCCCCATGGGCAAGGCCCTATCAGCTGTGAGAGTTCATCATTCTTTGACCTGTGTGTCAATTTTCAAGAGGTTCGAGCTTGTTAAAGCTGTTTAAAGGCCAACGTAATTGGTGGCGAGGGATCGCTATTCGTGGCGGCGCCCATAATCGTATCTTCACAAAGTCAATAACGTAGCTTCACCAACTTGTTCTGGCATGTACTAGGAGTGAACGAAGTTGTTGGGGTCAATTGTGTAGGATGTATACGTGTTGAATGAAGCTGGACACTTCCTGTTACCACCGGGGGGGCGCTATGAGTAAGGGGAAGTTAGATATCGAGCCATTCAGGGCGGAGCCGTCATCATGTCCAGCAAGTTTGAAGCTGCTAGGATCAAGTATGTGGCGTGAGAGCCATTAAAAATTTTGTGGCGCCTCAAGGACACATCATTGCACTTTGCGGCGATGCCACGGGGACGCCGTGACAGGAAACTTCACAGCGGTCGTCCTGCAGCTCCACCAACTTGTTGAGCATCTATTAGAGCAGAAATGAAGTGAATAGGGCCATCCTCGCCACATTGGCTGCAGGCAAAGTAACAAATGGTCATTTCCTGTTACCAGCGGGGGCGCTATGAGTAAGGTGGGAAGATAATATATTCAAGGCGTTCAGGGCGCAGCCATCATCATGTCCAGCAAGTTTGAAGCTGCTCGGATAAAGTGTTTGGGCGTGAGAGTCGTTCAAACCCGTTGGTGAAAAACTGGAAAATTCCGCCTAAATCTGGCACGCCCTTACAGCCACACCCTTTGACCAACCTAAATTCTTTTGATAACTTTAGATCAGCATGGTCTCTAGATGACCTGTACCGAAATTGAAGTCGATCGGGCGAAATCCCTAGGAGAGTTCGTTCAAATACCAATGGTGGATTCGCCAAAAACGTGAAAGGTCACGCCATAATGGCGGACTTCCTGTTGGGTTTAGGGCTTCGCTCCAAGAGACTTTTTCGTGCGTCTTGGCATGTTCTATAACCTCACCAAATTTCATGCATGTAGGTCAAACACGGCCGAGGGGCCCACCTTTCAAAAATTCAAGGGTGCGCCATTTCCCCATTTTGCCCCGCCCTGATTGCAGGTTGCCAAAATGTTAAATTTTTCGCCAGACGGACGCGTGTGCCAAATTTCGTTAGTTTCGAGGTCGTTAA
>JAFELL010001329.1:0-48973 GCA_019059645.1 Caranx melampygus | reverse complement strand
TGAAAATTACTTTTCTTACCGCGAGCCAGCGGCTGCGGCCAGCTGCCCCCCCCCCTGATTCCTGCTCTGTACACTGTGCCCCAGTGTTTGAACGGGTTGTTGGCTGTCTCCGTGATGGCCGGCCTGGTCAGCGTGACTTTGAAAATTACTTTTCTTACCGCGAGCCAGCGGCTGCGGCCAGCTGCCCCCGCCCCCCTGATTCCTGCTCTGTACACTGTGCCCCAGTGTTTGAACGGTGTGGCTGCTCTCCTGTGTCACCTGGTCATCGTGGCTGGCTGTGAAAATTACTTTTCTTACCGCGAGCCAGCGGCTGCGGCCAGCTGCCCCCGCCCCCCTGATTCCTGCTCTGTACACTGTGCCCCAGTGTTTGAACGGGTTTGTGGCTGTCGCTGTGTGACCTGGTCATCGTGGCGTGCTGTGAAAATTACTTTTCTTACCGCGAGCCAGCGGCTGCGGCCAGCTGCCCCCGCCCCCCTGATTCCTGCTCTGTACACTGTGCCCCAGTGTTTGAACGGGTGGCTGGCTCTCGCTGTGCACCTGGTCATCGTGGCGTGGCTGTGAAAATTACTTTTCTTACCGCGAGCCAGCGGCTGCGGCCAGCTGCCCCCGCCCCCCTGATTCCTGCTCTGTACACTGTGCCCCAGTGTTTGAACGGGTTGTGCTGGCTCTCGCTGTGTCACCTGGTCATCGTGGCGTGGCTGTGAAAATTACTTTTCTTACCGCGAGCCAGCGGCTGCGGCCAGCTGCCCCCGCCCCCCTGATTCCTGCTCTGTACACTGTGCCCCAGTGTTTGAACGGGTGGCTGGCTCTCTCGCTGTGTCACCTGGTCATCGTGGCGGGCTGTGAAAATTACTTTTCTTACCGCGAGCCAGCGGCTGCGGCCAGCTGCCCCCGCCCCCCTGATTCCTGCTCTGTACACTGTGCCCCAGTGTTTGAACGGGTTTTGCTCTCGCTGTGTGACCTGGTCATCGTGGCGTGGCTGTGAAAATTACTTTTCTTACCGCGAGCCAGCGGCTGCGGCCAGCTGCCCCCGCCCCCCTGATTCCTGCTCTGTACACTGTGCCCCAGTGTTTGAACGGTGGGCTGGCTCTCGCTGTGTCACCCTGGTCATCGTGGCGTGGCTGTGAAATTACTTTTCTTACCGCGAGCCAGCGGCTGCGGCCAGCTGCCCCCGCCCCCCTGATTCCTGCTCTGTACACTGTGCCCCAGTGTTTGAACGGTGGGCTGGCTCTCGCTGTGTCACCTGGTCATCGTGGCGTGGCTGTGAAAATTACTTTTCTTACCGCGAGCCAGCGGCTGCGGCCAGCTGCCCCCGCCCCCCTGATTCCTGCTCTGTACACTGTGCCCCAGTGTTTGAACGGTTTGTGGCTGTCTCCGTGATGGCCGGCCTGGTCAGCGTGACTTGAAAATTACTTTTCTTACCGCGAGCCAGCGGCTGCGGCCAGCTGCCCCCGCCCCCCTGATTCCTGCTCTGTACACTGTGCCCCAGTGTTTGAACGGGTTTGTGGCTGTCGCTGTGTGACCTGGTCATCGTGGCGTGGCTGTGAAAATTACTTTTCTTACCGCGAGCCAGCGGCTGCGGCCAGCTGCCCCCGCCCCCCTGATTCCTGCTCTGTACACTGTGCCCCAGTGTTTGAACGGTTTTGTGGCTGTCTCGCTGTGCCACCTGGTCAGCGTGGCTGTGAAAATTACTTTTCTTACCGCGAGCCAGCGGCTGCGGCCAGCTGCCCCCGCCCCCTGATTCCTGCTCTGTACACTGTGCCCCAGTGTTTGAACGGTTTTTGCTGTCTCCGTGATGCCGGCCTGGTCAGCGTGACTTTGAAAATTACTTTTCTTACCGCGAGCCAGCGGCTGCGGCCAGCTGCCCCCGCCCCCCTGATTCCTGCTCTGTACACTGTGCCCCAGTGTTTGAACGGGTGGCTGGCTCTCGCTGTGTCACCTGGTCATCGTGGCGTGGCTGTGAAAATTACTTTTCTTACCGCGAGCCAGCGGCTGCGGCCAGCTGCCCCCGCCCCCCTGATTCCTGCTCTGTACACTGTGCCCCAGTGTTTGAACGGGTTTTTGGCTGTCTCCGTGTGCCGGTCTGGTGGCGTGGCTTTGAAAATTACTTTTCTTACCGCGAGCCAGCGGCTGCGGCCAGCTGCCCCCGCCCCCCTGATTCCTGCTCTGTACACTGTGCCCCAGTGTTTGAACGGGTTTGTGGCTGTCGCTGTGTGACCTGGTCATCGTGGCGTGGCTGTGAAAATTACTTTTCTTACCGCGAGCCAGCGGCTGCGGCCAGCTGCCCCCGCCCCCCTGATTCCTGCTCTGTACACTGTGCCCCAGTGTTTGAACGGGTGGCTGGCTCTCGCTGTGTCACCGGTCATCGTGGCGTGGCTGTGAAAATTACTTTTCTTACCGCGAGCCAGCGCGGCCAGCTGCCCCCGCCCCCCTGATTCCTGCTCTGTACACTGTGCCCCAGTGTTTGAACGGTGGCTGGCTCTCGCTGTCACCTGGTCATCGTGGCGTGGCTGTGAAAATACTTTTCTTACCGCGAGCCAGCGGCTGCGGCCAGCTGCCCCCGCCCCCCTGATTCCTGCTCTGTACACTGTGCCCCAGTGTTTGAACGGGTTTGTGGCTGTCTCTCCGTGATGGCCGGCCTGGTCAGCGTGACTTTGAAAATTACTTTTCTTACCGCGAGCCAGCGGCTGCGGCCAGCTGCCCCCGCCCCCCTGATTCCTGCTCTGTACACTGTGCCCCAGTGTTTGAACGGGTTTGGGCTCTCGCTGTGTGACCTGGTCATCGTGGCGTGGCTGTGAAAATTACTTTTCTTACCGCGAGCCAGCGGCTGCGGCCAGCTGCCCCCGCCCCCCTGATTCCTGCTCTGTACACTGTGCCCCAGTGTTTGAACGGTTGCTGGCTCTCGCTGTGTCACCTGGTCATCGTGGCGTGGCTGTGAAAATTACTTTTCTTACCGCGAGCCAGCGCTGCGGCCAGCTGCCCCCGCCCCCCTGATTCCTGCTCTGTACACTGTGCCCCAGTGTTTGAACGGGTTTGTGGCTGTCTCCGTGATGGCCGGCCTGGTCCGCGTGGCTTTGAAAATTACTTTTCTTACCGCGAGCCAGCGGCTGCGGCCAGCTGCCCCCGCCCCCCTGATTCCTGCTCTGTACACTGTGCCCCAGTGTTTGAACGGGTTGTGGCTCTCGCTGTGTGACCTGGTCATCGTGGCGTGGCTGTGAAAATTACTTTTCTTACCGCGAGCCAGCGGCTGCGGCCAGCTGCCCCCGCCCCCCTGATTCCTGCTCTGTACACTGTGCCCCAGTGTTTGAACGGGTGGCTGGCTCTCGCTGTGTCACCTGGTCATCGTGGCGTGGCTGTGAAAATTACTTTTCTTACCGCGAGCCAGCGGCTGCGGCCAGCTGCCCCCGCCCCCCTGATTCCTGCTCTGTACACTGTGCCCCAGTGTTTGAACGGGTGGCTGGCTCTCGCTGTGTCACCTGGTCATCGTGGCGTGGCTGTGAAAATTACTTTTCTTACCGCGAGCCAGCGGCTGCGGCCAGCTGCCCCCGCCCCCCTGATTCCTGCTCTGTACACTGTGCCCCAGTGTTTGAACGGGTTTTTGGCTGTCTCCGTGATGGCCGGCCTGGTCAGCGTGGCTTTGAAAATTACTTTTCTTACCGCGAGCCAGCGGCTGCGGCCAGCTGCCCCCGCCCCCCTGATTCCTGCTCTGTACACTGTGCCCCAGTGTTTGAACGGTTTGTGGCTCTCGCTGTGTGACCTGGTCATCGTGGCGTGGCTGTGAAAATTACTTTTCTTACCGCGAGCCAGCGGCTGCGGCCAGCTGCCCCCGCCCCCCTGATTCCTGCTCTGTACACTGTGCCCCAGTGTTTGAACGGGTGGCTGGCTCTCGCTGTGTGTCACCTGGTCATCGTGGCGTGGCTGTGAAAATTACTTTTCTTACCGCGAGCCAGCGGCTGCGGCCAGCTGCCCCCGCCCCCCTGATTCCTGCTCTGTACACTGTGCCCCAGTGTTTGAACGGTTTGTGGCTGTCTCCGTGTGCCCCTGGTCGCGTGGCTTTGAAAATTACTTTTCTTACCGCGAGCCAGCGGCTGCGGCCAGCTGCCCCCGCCCCCCTGATTCCTGCTCTGTACACTGTGCCCCAGTGTTTGAACGGGTGGCTGGCTCTCGCTGTGTCGGCCTGGTCAGCGTGGCTTTGAAAATTACTTTTCTTACCGCGAGCCAGCGGCTGCGGCCAGCTGCCCCCGCCCCCCTGATTCCTGCTCTGTACACTGTGCCCCAGTGTTTGAACGGGTGGCTGGCTCTCGCTGTGTCACCTGGTCATCGTGGCGTGGCTGTGAAAATTACTTTTCTTACCGCGAGCCAGCGGCTGCGGCCAGCTGCCCCCGCCCCCCTGATTCCTGCTCTGTACACTGTGCCCCAGTGTTTGAACGGGTGGCTGGCTCTCGCTGTGTGACCTGGTCATCGTGGCGTGGCTGTGAAAATTACTTTTCTTACCGCGAGCCAGCGGCTGCGGCCAGCTGCCCCCGCCCCCCTGATTCCTGCTCTGTACACTGTGCCCCAGTGTTTGAACGGGTGGCTGGCTCTCGCTGTGTCACCTGGTCATCGTGGCGTGGCTGTGAAAATTACTTTTCTTACCGCGAGCCAGCGGCTGCGGCCAGCTGCCCCCGCCCCCCTGATTCCTGCTCTGTACACTGTGCCCCAGTGTTTGAACGGGTTTGTGGCTGTCTCCGTGTGGCCGGCCTGGTCAGCGTGGCTTTGAAAATTACTTTTCTTACCGCGAGCCAGCGGCTGCGGCCAGCTGCCCCCGCCCCCCTGATTCCTGCTCTGTACACTGTGCCCCAGTGTTTGAACGGGTTGGCTGGCTCTCGCTGTGTCACCTGGTCATCGTGGCGTGGCTGTGAAAATTACTTTTCTTACCGCGAGCCAGCGGCTGCGGCCAGCTGCCCCCGCCCCCCTGATTCCTGCTCTGTACACTGTGCCCCAGTGTTTGAACGGGTTTGTGGCTGTCGCTGTGTGACCTGGTCATCGTGGCGTGGCTGTGAAAATTACTTTTCTTACCGCGAGCCAGCGGCTGCGGCCAGCTGCCCCCGCCCCCCTGATTCCTGCTCTGTACACTGTGCCCCAGTGTTTGAACGGTGGCTGGCTCTCGCTGTGTCACCTGGTCATCGTGGCGTGGCTGTGAAAATTACTTTTCTTACCGCGAGCCAGCGGCTGCGGCCAGCTGCCCCCGCCCCCCTGATTCCTGCTCTGTACACTGTGCCCCAGTGTTTGAACGGGTTTGTGGCTGTCTCCGTGATGGCCGGCCTGGTCAGCGTGACTTTGAAAATTACTTTTCTTACCGCGAGCCAGCGGCTGCGGCCAGCTGCCCCCGCCCCCCTGATTCCTGCTCTGTACACTGTGCCCCAGTGTTTGAACGGGTTTGTGGCTGTCGCTGTGTCCTGGTCATCGTGGCGTGGCTGTGAAAATTACTTTTCTTACCGCGAGCCAGCGGCTGCGGCCAGCTGCCCCCGCCCCCCTGATTCCTGCTCTGTACACTGTGCCCCAGTGTTTGAACGGGTGGCTGGCTCTCGCTGTGTCACCTGGTCATCGTGGCGTGGCTGTGAAAATTACTTTTCTTACCGCGAGCCAGCGGCTGCGGCCAGCTGCCCCCGCCCCCCTGATTCCTGCTCTGTACACTGTGCCCCAGTGTTTGAACGGGTGGCTGGCTCTCGCTGTGTCACCTGGTCATCGTGGCGTGGCTGTGAAAATTACTTTTCTTACCGCGAGCCAGCGGCTGCGGCCAGCTGCCCCCGCCCCCCTGATTCCTGCTCTGTACACTGTGCCCCAGTGTTTGAACGGGTTTTTGGCTGTCTCCGTGATGGCCGGCCTGGTCACGTGACTTTGAAAATTACTTTTCTTACCGCGAGCCAGCGGCTGCGGCCAGCTGCCCCCGCCCCCCTGATTCCTGCTCTGTACACTGTGCCCCAGTGTTTGAACGGGTTTGGCTGGCTGTCGCTGTGTGACCTGGTCATCGTGGCGTGGCTGTGAAAATTACTTTTCTTACCGCGAGCCAGCGGCTGCGGCCAGCTGCCCCCCCCCCCTGATTCCTGCTCTGTACACTGTGCCCCAGTGTTTGAACGGGTGGCTGGCTCTCGCTGTGTCACCTGGTCATCGTGGCGTGGCTGTGAAAATTACTTTTCTTACCGCGAGCCAGCGGCTGCGGCCAGCTGCCCCCGCCCCCCTGATTCCTGCTCTGTACACTGTGCCCCAGTGTTTGAACGGGTTTGTGGCTGTCTCCGTGATGGCCGGCCTGGTCCGCGTGACTTTGAAAATTACTTTTCTTACCGCGAGCCAGCGGCTGCGGCCAGCTGCCCCCGCCCCCCTGATTCCTGCTCTGTACACTGTGCCCCAGTGTTTGAACGGTTTGTGGCTGTCTCGGTGATGGCCGGCCTGGTCAGCGTGGCTTTGAAAATTACTTTTCTTACCGCGAGCCAGCGGCTGCGGCCAGCTGCCCCCGCCCCCCTGATTCCTGCTCTGTACACTGTGCCCCAGTGTTTGAACGGGTGGCTGGCTCTCGCTGTGTCACCTGGTCATCGTGGCGTGGCTGTGAAAATTACTTTTCTTACCGCGAGCCAGCGGCTGCGGCCAGCTGCCCCCGCCCCCCTGATTCCTGCTCTGTACACTGTGCCCCAGTGTTTGAACGGGTGGCTGGCTCTCGCTGTGTCACCTGGTCATCGTGGCGTGGCTGTGAAAATTACTTTTCTTACCGCGAGCCAGCGGCTGCGGCCAGCTGCCCCCGCCCCCCTGATTCCTGCTCTGTACACTGTGCCCCAGTGTTTGAACGGGTGGCTGGCTCTCGCTGTGTCACCTGGTCATCGTGGCGTGGCTGTGAAAATTACTTTTCTTACCGCGAGCCAGCGGCTGCGGCCAGCTGCCCCCGCCCCCCTGATTCCTGCTCTGTACACTGTGCCCCAGTGTTTGAACGGTTTGTGGCTGTCTCCGTGATGGCCGGCCTGGTCAGCGTGACTTTGAAAATTACTTTTCTTACCGCGAGCCAGCGGCTGCGGCCAGCTGCCCCCGCCCCCCTGATTCCTGCTCTGTACACTGTGCCCCAGTGTTTGAACGGGTTTGTGGCTGTCTCGTGATGGCCGCCTGGTCAGCGTGGCTTTGAAAATTACTTTTCTTACCGCGAGCCAGCGGCTGCGGCCAGCTGCCCCCGCCCCCCTGATTCCTGCTCTGTACACTGTGCCCCAGTGTTTGAACGGGTGGCTGGCTCTCGCTGTGTCACCTGGTCATCGTGGCGTGGCTGTGAAAATTACTTTTCTTACCGCGAGCCAGCGGCTGCGGCCAGCTGCCCCCGCCCCCCTGATTCCTGCTCTGTACACTGTGCCCCAGTGTTTGAACGGGTGGCTGGCTCTCGCTGTGTCACCTGGTCATCGTGGCGTGGCTGTGAAAATTACTTTTCTTACCGCGAGCCAGCGGCTGCGGCCAGCTGCCCCCGCCCCCCTGATTCCTGCTCTGTACACTGTGCCCCAGTGTTTGAACGGGTTTGTGGCTGTCGCTGTGTGACCTGGTCATCGTGGCGTGGCTGTGAAAATTACTTTTCTTACCGCGAGCCAGCGGCTGCGGCCAGCTGCCCCCGCCCCCCTGATTCCTGCTCTGTACACTGTGCCCCAGTGTTTGAACGGGTGGCTGGCTCTCGCTGTGTCACCTGGTCATCGTGGCGTGGCTGTGAAAATTACTTTTCTTACCGCGAGCCAGCGGCTGCGGCCAGCTGCCCCCGCCCCCCTGATTCCTGCTCTGTACACTGTGCCCCAGTGTTTGAACGGGTGGCTGGCTCTCGCTGTGTCACCTGGTCATCGTGGCGTGGCTGTGAAAATTACTTTTCTTACCGCGAGCCAGCGGCTGCGGCCAGCTGCCCCCGCCCCCCTGATTCCTGCTCTGTACACTGTGCCCCAGTGTTTGAACGGGTGGCTGGCTCTCGCTGTGTCACCTGGTCATCGTGGCGTGGCTGTGAAAATTACTTTTCTTACCGCGAGCCAGCGGCTGCGGCCAGCTGCCCCCGCCCCCCTGATTCCTGCTCTGTACACTGTGCCCCAGTGTTTGAACGGGTGGCTGGCTCTCGCTGTGTCACCTGGTCATCGTGGCGTGGCTGTGAAAATTACTTTTCTTACCGCGAGCCAGCGGCTGCGGCCAGCTGCCCCCGCCCCCCTGATTCCTGCTCTGTACACTGTGCCCCAGTGTTTGAACGGGTTTGTGGCTCTCGCTGTGTGACCTGGTCATCGTGGCGTGGCTGTGAAAATTACTTTTCTTACCGCGAGCCAGCGGCTGCGGCCAGCTGCCCCCGCCCCCCTGATTCCTGCTCTGTACACTGTGCCCCAGTGTTTGAACGGGTGGCTGGCTCTCGCTGTGTGACCTGGTCATCGTGGCGTGGCTGTGAAAATTACTTTTCTTACCGCGAGCCAGCGGCTGCGGCCAGCTGCCCCCGCCCCCCTGATTCCTGCTCTGTACACTGTGCCCCAGTGTTTGAACGGGTTTGTGGCTGTCTCCGTGATGGCCGGCCTGGTCAGCGTGACTTTGAAAATTACTTTTCTTACCGCGAGCCAGCGGCTGCGGCCAGCTGCCCCCGCCCCCCTGATTCCTGCTCTGTACACTGTGCCCCAGTGTTTGAACGGGTGGCTGGCTCTCGCTGTGTCACCTGGTCATCGTGGCGTGGCTGTGAAAATTACTTTTCTTACCGCGAGCCAGCGGCTGCGGCCAGCTGCCCCCGCCCCCCTGATTCCTGCTCTGTACACTGTGCCCCAGTGTTTGAACGGGTGGCTGGCTCTCGCTGTGTCACCTGGTCATCGTGGCGTGGCTGTGAAAATTACTTTTCTTACCGCGAGCCAGCGGCTGCGGCCAGCTGCCCCCGCCCCCCTGATTCCTGCTCTGTACACTGTGCCCCAGTGTTTGAACGGGTTTGTGGCTGTCGCTGTGTGACCTGGTCATCGTGGCGTGGCTGTGAAAATTACTTTTCTTACCGCGAGCCAGCGGCTGCGGCCAGCTGCCCCCGCCCCCCTGATTCCTGCTCTGTACACTGTGCCCCAGTGTTTGAACGGGTGGCTGGCTCTCGCTGTGTCACCTGGTCATCGTGGCGTGGCTGTGAAAATTACTTTTCTTACCGCGAGCCAGCGGCTGCGGCCAGCTGCCCCCGCCCCCCTGATTCCTGCTCTGTACACTGTGCCCCAGTGTTTGAACGGGTTTGTGGCTGTCTCCGTGATGGCCGGCCTGGTCAGCGTGACTTTGAAAATTACTTTTCTTACCGCGAGCCAGCGGCTGCGGCCAGCTGCCCCCGCCCCCCTGATTCCTGCTCTGTACACTGTGCCCCAGTGTTTGAACGGGTGGCTGGCTCTCGCTGTGTCACCTGGTCATCGTGGCGTGGCTGTGAAAATTACTTTTCTTACCGCGAGCCAGCGGCTGCGGCCAGCTGCCCCCGCCCCCCTGATTCCTGCTCTGTACACTGTGCCCCAGTGTTTGAACGGGTGGCTGGCTCTCGCTGTGTGACCTGGTCATCGTGGCGTGGCTGTGAAAATTACTTTTCTTACCGCGAGCCAGCGGCTGCGGCCAGCTGCCCCCGCCCCCCTGATTCCTGCTCTGTACACTGTGCCCCAGTGTTTGAACGGGTGGCTGGCTCTCGCTGTGTCACCTGGTCATCGTGGCGTGGCTGTGAAAATTACTTTTCTTACCGCGAGCCAGCGGCTGCGGCCAGCTGCCCCCGCCCCCCTGATTCCTGCTCTGTACACTGTGCCCCAGTGTTTGAACGGGTGGCTGGCTCTCGCTGTGTCACCTGGTCATCGTGGCGTGGCTGTGAAAATTACTTTTCTTACCGCGAGCCAGCGGCTGCGGCCAGCTGCCCCCGCCCCCCTGATTCCTGCTCTGTACACTGTGCCCCAGTGTTTGAACGGGTTTGTGGCTGTCGCTGTGTGACCTGGTCATCGTGGCGTGGCTGTGAAAATTACTTTTCTTACCGCGAGCCAGCGGCTGCGGCCAGCTGCCCCCGCCCCCCTGATTCCTGCTCTGTACACTGTGCCCCAGTGTTTGAACGGGTGGCTGGCTCTCGCTGTGTCACCTGGTCATCGTGGCGTGGCTGTGAAAATTACTTTTCTTACCGCGAGCCAGCGGCTGCGGCCAGCTGCCCCCGCCCCCCTGATTCCTGCTCTGTACACTGTGCCCCAGTGTTTGAACGGGTGGCTGGCTCTCGCTGTGTCACCTGGTCATCGTGGCGTGGCTGTGAAAATTACTTTTCTTACCGCGAGCCAGCGGCTGCGGCCAGCTGCCCCCGCCCCCCTGATTCCTGCTCTGTACACTGTGCCCCAGTGTTTGAACGGGTGGCTGGCTCTCGCTGTGTCACCTGGTCATCGTGGCGTGGCTGTGAAAATTACTTTTCTTACCGCGAGCCAGCGGCTGCGGCCAGCTGCCCCCGCCCCCCTGATTCCTGCTCTGTACACTGTGCCCCAGTGTTTGAACGGGTTTTGGCTGTCTCCGTGATGGCCGGCCTGGTCAGCGTGACTTTGAAAATTACTTTTCTTACCGCGAGCCAGCGGCTGCGGCCAGCTGCCCCCGCCCCCCTGATTCCTGCTCTGTACACTGTGCCCCAGTGTTTGAACGGGTTTTGGCTCTCGCTGTGTGACCTGGTCATCGTGGCGTGGCTGTGAAAATTACTTTTCTTACCGCGAGCCAGCGGCTGCGGCCAGCTGCCCCCGCCCCCCTGATTCCTGCTCTGTACACTGTGCCCCAGTGTTTGAACGGGTGGCTGGCTCTCGCTGTGTCACCTGGTCATCGTGGCGTGGCTGTGAAAATTACTTTTCTTACCGCGAGCCAGCGGCTGCGGCCAGCTGCCCCCGCCCCCCTGATTCCTGCTCTGTACACTGTGCCCCAGTGTTTGAACGGGTGGCTGGCTCTCGCTGTGTCACCTGGTCATCGTGGCGTGGCTGTGAAAATTACTTTTCTTACCGCGAGCCAGCGGCTGCGGCCAGCTGCCCCCGCCCCCCTGATTCCTGCTCTGTACACTGTGCCCCAGTGTTTGAACGGGTGGCTGGCTCTCGCTGTGTGACCTGGTCATCGTGGCGTGGCTGTGAAAATTACTTTTCTTACCGCGAGCCAGCGGCTGCGGCCAGCTGCCCCCGCCCCCCTGATTCCTGCTCTGTACACTGTGCCCCAGTGTTTGAACGGGTTGTGGCTCTCGCTGTGTCACCTGGTCATCGTGGCGTGGCTGTGAAAATTACTTTTCTTACCGCGAGCCAGCGGCTGCGGCCAGCTGCCCCCGCCCCCCTGATTCCTGCTCTGTACACTGTGCCCCAGTGTTTGAACGGGTGGCTGGCTCTCGCTGTGTCACCTGGTCATCGTGGCGTGGCTGTGAAAATTACTTTTCTTACCGCGAGCCAGCGGCTGCGGCCAGCTGCCCCCGCCCCCCTGATTCCTGCTCTGTACACTGTGCCCCAGTGTTTGAACGGGTGGCTGGCTCTCGCTGTGTCACCTGGTCATCGTGGCGTGGCTGTGAAAATTACTTTTCTTACCGCGAGCCAGCGGCTGCGGCCAGCTGCCCCCGCCCCCCTGATTCCTGCTCTGTACACTGTGCCCCAGTGTTTGAACGGGTTTGTGGCTGTCGCTGTGTGACCTGGTCATCGTGGCGTGGCTGTGAAAATTACTTTTCTTACCGCGAGCCAGCGGCTGCGGCCAGCTGCCCCCGCCCCCCTGATTCCTGCTCTGTACACTGTGCCCCAGTGTTTGAACGGGTGGCTGGCTCTCGCTGTGTCACCTGGTCATCGTGGCGTGGCTGTGAAAATTACTTTTCTTACCGCGAGCCAGCGGCTGCGGCCAGCTGCCCCCGCCCCCCTGATTCCTGCTCTGTACACTGTGCCCCAGTGTTTGAACGGGTTTGTGGCTGTCTCCGTGATGGCCGGCCTGGTCAGCGTGACTTTGAAAATTACTTTTCTTACCGCGAGCCAGCGGCTGCGGCCAGCTGCCCCCGCCCCCCTGATTCCTGCTCTGTACACTGTGCCCCAGTGTTTGAACGGGTGGCTGGCTCTCGCTGTGTCACCTGGTCATCGTGGCGTGGCTGTGAAAATTACTTTTCTTACCGCGAGCCAGCGGCTGCGGCCAGCTGCCCCCGCCCCCCTGATTCCTGCTCTGTACACTGTGCCCCAGTGTTTGAACGGGTGGCTGGCTCTCGCTGTGTGACCTGGTCATCGTGGCGTGGCTGTGAAAATTACTTTTCTTACCGCGAGCCAGCGGCTGCGGCCAGCTGCCCCCGCCCCCCTGATTCCTGCTCTGTACACTGTGCCCCAGTGTTTGAACGGGTGGCTGGCTCTCGCTGTGTCACCTGGTCATCGTGGCGTGGCTGTGAAAATTACTTTTCTTACCGCGAGCCAGCGGCTGCGGCCAGCTGCCCCCGCCCCCCTGATTCCTGCTCTGTACACTGTGCCCCAGTGTTTGAACGGGTGGCTGGCTCTCGCTGTGTCACCTGGTCATCGTGGCGTGGCTGTGAAAATTACTTTTCTTACCGCGAGCCAGCGGCTGCGGCCAGCTGCCCCCGCCCCCCTGATTCCTGCTCTGTACACTGTGCCCCAGTGTTTGAACGGGTTGTGGCTGTCGCTGTGTGACCTGGTCATCGTGGCGTGGCTGTGAAAATTACTTTTCTTACCGCGAGCCAGCGGCTGCGGCCAGCTGCCCCCGCCCCCCTGATTCCTGCTCTGTACACTGTGCCCCAGTGTTTGAACGGGTGGCTGGCTCTCGCTGTGTCACCTGGTCATCGTGGCGTGGCTGTGAAAATTACTTTTCTTACCGCGAGCCAGCGGCTGCGGCCAGCTGCCCCCGCCCCCCTGATTCCTGCTCTGTACACTGTGCCCCAGTGTTTGAACGGGTGGCTGGCTCTCGCTGTGTCACCTGGTCATCGTGGCGTGGCTGTGAAAATTACTTTTCTTACCGCGAGCCAGCGGCTGCGGCCAGCTGCCCCCGCCCCCCTGATTCCTGCTCTGTACACTGTGCCCCAGTGTTTGAACGGGTGGCTGGCTCTCGCTGTGTCACCTGGTCATCGTGGCGTGGCTGTGAAAATTACTTTTCTTACCGCGAGCCAGCGGCTGCGGCCAGCTGCCCCCGCCCCCCTGATTCCTGCTCTGTACACTGTGCCCCAGTGTTTGAACGGGTTTTTGGCTGTCTCCGTGATGGCCGGCCTGGTCAGCGTGGCTTTGAAAATTACTTTTCTTACCGCGAGCCAGCGGCTGCGGCCAGCTGCCCCCGCCCCCCTGATTCCTGCTCTGTACACTGTGCCCCAGTGTTTGAACGGGTTTTGGCTCTCGCTGTGTGACCTGGTCATCGTGGCGTGGCTGTGAAAATTACTTTTCTTACCGCGAGCCAGCGGCTGCGGCCAGCTGCCCCCGCCCCCCTGATTCCTGCTCTGTACACTGTGCCCCAGTGTTTGAACGGGTGGCTGGCTCTCGCTGTGTCACCTGGTCATCGTGGCGTGGCTGTGAAAATTACTTTTCTTACCGCGAGCCAGCGGCTGCGGCCAGCTGCCCCCGCCCCCCTGATTCCTGCTCTGTACACTGTGCCCCAGTGTTTGAACGGGTGGCTGGCTCTCGCTGTGTCACCTGGTCATCGTGGCGTGGCTGTGAAAATTACTTTTCTTACCGCGAGCCAGCGGCTGCGGCCAGCTGCCCCCGCCCCCCTGATTCCTGCTCTGTACACTGTGCCCCAGTGTTTGAACGGGTGGCTGGCTCTCGCTGTGTGACCTGGTCATCGTGGCGTGGCTGTGAAAATTACTTTTCTTACCGCGAGCCAGCGGCTGCGGCCAGCTGCCCCCGCCCCCCTGATTCCTGCTCTGTACACTGTGCCCCAGTGTTTGAACGGTTTGTGGCTGTCGCTGTGTCACCTGGTCATCGTGGCGTGGCTGTGAAAATTACTTTTCTTACCGCGAGCCAGCGGCTGCGGCCAGCTGCCCCCGCCCCCCTGATTCCTGCTCTGTACACTGTGCCCCAGTGTTTGAACGGGTGGCTGGCTCTCGCTGTGTCACCTGGTCATCGTGGCGTGGCTGTGAAAATTACTTTTCTTACCGCGAGCCAGCGGCTGCGGCCAGCTGCCCCCGCCCCCCTGATTCCTGCTCTGTACACTGTGCCCCAGTGTTTGAACGGGTTTGTGGCTCTCGCTGTGTCACCTGGTCATCGTGGCGTGGCTGTGAAAATTACTTTTCTTACCGCGAGCCAGCGGCTGCGGCCAGCTGCCCCCGCCCCCCTGATTCCTGCTCTGTACACTGTGCCCCAGTGTTTGAACGGGTTTGTGGCTGTCGCTGTGTGACCTGGTCATCGTGGCGTGGCTGTGAAAATTACTTTTCTTACCGCGAGCCAGCGGCTGCGGCCAGCTGCCCCCGCCCCCCTGATTCCTGCTCTGTACACTGTGCCCCAGTGTTTGAACGGGTGGCTGGCTCTCGCTGTGTGACCTGGTCATCGTGGCGTGGCTGTGAAAATTACTTTTCTTACCGCGAGCCAGCGGCTGCGGCCAGCTGCCCCCGCCCCCCTGATTCCTGCTCTGTACACTGTGCCCCAGTGTTTGAACGGGTGGCTGGCTCTCGCTGTGTCACCTGGTCATCGTGGCGTGGCTGTGAAAATTACTTTTCTTACCGCGAGCCAGCGGCTGCGGCCAGCTGCCCCCGCCCCCCTGATTCCTGCTCTGTACACTGTGCCCCAGTGTTTGAACGGGTGGCTGGCTCTCGCTGTGTGACCTGGTCATCGTGGCGTGGCTGTGAAAATTACTTTTCTTACCGCGAGCCAGCGGCTGCGGCCAGCTGCCCCCGCCCCCCTGATTCCTGCTCTGTACACTGTGCCCCAGTGTTTGAACGGGTGGCTGGCTCTCGCTGTGTCACCTGGTCATCGTGGCGTGGCTGTGAAAATTACTTTTCTTACCGCGAGCCAGCGGCTGCGGCCAGCTGCCCCCGCCCCCCTGATTCCTGCTCTGTACACTGTGCCCCAGTGTTTGAACGGGTTGTGGCTGTCGCTGTGTGACCTGGTCATCGTGGCGTGGCTGTGAAAATTACTTTTCTTACCGCGAGCCAGCGGCTGCGGCCAGCTGCCCCCGCCCCCCTG
The DNA here is from genome assembly GCA_019059645.1 of Caranx melampygus. NCBI lineage: Eukaryota > Metazoa > Chordata > Actinopteri > Carangiformes > Carangidae > Caranx > Caranx melampygus. The sequence goes on along the minus strand of JAFELL010001329.1, from coordinate 33,878 downwards.
ATTCCTGCTCTGTACACTGTGCCCCAGTGTTTGAACGGGTGGCTGGCTCTCGCTGTGTCACCTGGTCATCGTGGCGTGGCTGTGAAAATTACTTTTCTTACCGCGAGCCAGCGGCTGCGGCCAGCTGCCCCCGCCCCCCTGATTCCTGCTCTGTACACTGTGCCCCAGTGTTTGAACGGGTGGCTGGCTCTCGCTGTGTCACCTGGTCATCGTGGCGTGGCTGTGAAAATTACTTTTCTTACCGCGAGCCAGCGGCTGCGGCCAGCTGCCCCCGCCCCCCTGATTCCTGCTCTGTACACTGTGCCCCAGTGTTTGAACGGGTGGCTGGCTCTCGCTGTGTCACCTGGTCATCGTGGCGTGGCTGTGAAAATTACTTTTCTTACCGCGAGCCAGCGGCTGCGGCCAGCTGCCCCCGCCCCCCTGATTCCTGCTCTGTACACTGTGCCCCAGTGTTTGAACGGGTGGCTGGCTCTCGCTGTGTCACCTGGTCATCGTGGCGTGGCTGTGAAAATTACTTTTCTTACCGCGAGCCAGCGGCTGCGGCCAGCTGCCCCCGCCCCCCTGATTCCTGCTCTGTACACTGTGCCCCAGTGTTTGAACGGGTGGCTGGCTCTCGCTGTGTCACCTGGTCATCGTGGCGTGGCTGTGAAAATTACTTTTCTTACCGCGAGCCAGCGGCTGCGGCCAGCTGCCCCCGCCCCCCTGATTCCTGCTCTGTACACTGTGCCCCAGTGTTTGAACGGGTGGCTGGCTCTCGCTGTGACCTGGTCATCGTGGCGTGGCTGTGAAAATTACTTTTCTTACCGCGAGCCAGCGGCTGCGGCCAGCTGCCCCCGCCCCCCTGATTCCTGCTCTGTACACTGTGCCCCAGTGTTTGAACGGGTGGCTGGCTCTCGCTGTGTCACCTGGTCATCGTGGCGTGGCTGTGAAAATTACTTTTCTTACCGCGAGCCAGCGGCTGCGGCCAGCTGCCCCCGCCCCCCTGATTCCTGCTCTGTACACTGTGCCCCAGTGTTTGAACGGGTGGCTGGCTCTCGCTGTGTCACCTGGTCATCGTGGCGTGGCTGTGAAAATTACTTTTCTTACCGCGAGCCAGCGGCTGCGGCCAGCTGCCCCCGCCCCCCTGATTCCTGCTCTGTACACTGTGCCCCAGTGTTTGAACGGGTTTGTGGCTGTCTCCGTGATGGCCGGCCTGGTCAGCGTGACTTTGAAAATTACTTTTCTTACCGCGAGCCAGCGGCTGCGGCCAGCTGCCCCCGCCCCCCTGATTCCTGCTCTGTACACTGTGCCCCAGTGTTTGAACGGGTGGCTGGCTCTCGCTGTGTCACCTGGTCATCGTGGCGTGGCTGTGAAAATTACTTTTCTTACCGCGAGCCAGCGGCTGCGGCCAGCTGCCCCCGCCCCCCTGATTCCTGCTCTGTACACTGTGCCCCAGTGTTTGAACGGGTGGCTGGCTCTCGCTGTGTGACCTGGTCATCGTGGCGTGGCTGTGAAAATTACTTTTCTTACCGCGAGCCAGCGGCTGCGGCCAGCTGCCCCCGCCCCCCTGATTCCTGCTCTGTACACTGTGCCCCAGTGTTTGAACGGGTGGCTGGCTCTCGCTGTGTGACCTGGTCATCGTGGCGTGGCTGTGAAAATTACTTTTCTTACCGCGAGCCAGCGGCTGCGGCCAGCTGCCCCCGCCCCCCTGATTCCTGCTCTGTACACTGTGCCCCAGTGTTTGAACGGGTGGCTGGCTCTCGCTGTGTCACCTGGTCATCGTGGCGTGGCTGTGAAAATTACTTTTCTTACCGCGAGCCAGCGGCTGCGGCCAGCTGCCCCCGCCCCCCTGATTCCTGCTCTGTACACTGTGCCCCAGTGTTTGAACGGGTTTGTGGCTGTCGCTGTGTGACCTGGTCATCGTGGCGTGGCTGTGAAAATTACTTTTCTTACCGCGAGCCAGCGGCTGCGGCCAGCTGCCCCCGCCCCCCTGATTCCTGCTCTGTACACTGTGCCCCAGTGTTTGAACGGGTGGCTGGCTCTCGCTGTGTCACCTGGTCATCGTGGCGTGGCTGTGAAAATTACTTTTCTTACCGCGAGCCAGCGGCTGCGGCCAGCTGCCCCCGCCCCCCTGATTCCTGCTCTGTACACTGTGCCCCAGTGTTTGAACGGGTGGCTGGCTCTCGCTGTGTGACCTGGTCATCGTGGCGTGGCTGTGAAAATTACTTTTCTTACCGCGAGCCAGCGGCTGCGGCCAGCTGCCCCCGCCCCCCTGATTCCTGCTCTGTACACTGTGCCCCAGTGTTTGAACGGGTGGCTGGCTCTCGCTGTGTGACCTGGTCATCGTGGCGTGGCTGTGAAAATTACTTTTCTTACCGCGAGCCAGCGGCTGCGGCCAGCTGCCCCCGCCCCCCTGATTCCTGCTCTGTACACTGTGCCCCAGTGTTTGAACGGGTGGCTGGCTCTCGCTGTGTGACCTGGTCATCGTGGCGTGGCTGTGAAAATTACTTTTCTTACCGCGAGCCAGCGGCTGCGGCCAGCTGCCCCCGCCCCCCTGATTCCTGCTCTGTACACTGTGCCCCAGTGTTTGAACGGGTGGCTGGCTCTCGCTGTGTCACCTGGTCATCGTGGCGTGGCTGTGAAAATTACTTTTCTTACCGCGAGCCAGCGGCTGCGGCCAGCTGCCCCCGCCCCCCTGATTCCTGCTCTGTACACTGTGCCCCAGTGTTTGAACGGGTTTGTGGCTGTCGCTGTGTGACCTGGTCATCGTGGCGTGGCTGTGAAAATTACTTTTCTTACCGCGAGCCAGCGGCTGCGGCCAGCTGCCCCCGCCCCCCTGATTCCTGCTCTGTACACTGTGCCCCAGTGTTTGAACGGGTGGCTGGCTCTCGCTGTGTCACCTGGTCATCGTGGCGTGGCTGTGAAAATTACTTTTCTTACCGCGAGCCAGCGGCTGCGGCCAGCTGCCCCCGCCCCCCTGATTCCTGCTCTGTACACTGTGCCCCAGTGTTTGAACGGGTGGCTGGCTCTCGCTGTGTCACCTGGTCATCGTGGCGTGGCTGTGAAAATTACTTTTCTTACCGCGAGCCAGCGGCTGCGGCCAGCTGCCCCCGCCCCCCTGATTCCTGCTCTGTACACTGTGCCCCAGTGTTTGAACGGGTGGCTGGCTCTCGCTGTGTCACCTGGTCATCGTGGCGTGGCTGTGAAAATTACTTTTCTTACCGCGAGCCAGCGGCTGCGGCCAGCTGCCCCCGCCCCCCTGATTCCTGCTCTGTACACTGTGCCCCAGTGTTTGAACGGGTGGCTGGCTCTCGCTGTGTCACCTGGTCATCGTGGCGTGGCTGTGAAAATTACTTTTCTTACCGCGAGCCAGCGGCTGCGGCCAGCTGCCCCCGCCCCCCTGATTCCTGCTCTGTACACTGTGCCCCAGTGTTTGAACGGGTGGCTGGCTCTCGCTGTGTCACCTGGTCATCGTGGCGTGGCTGTGAAAATTACTTTTCTTACCGCGAGCCAGCGGCTGCGGCCAGCTGCCCCCGCCCCCCTGATTCCTGCTCTGTACACTGTGCCCCAGTGTTTGAACGGGTGGCTGGCTCTCGCTGTGTGACCTGGTCATCGTGGCGTGGCTGTGAAAATTACTTTTCTTACCGCGAGCCAGCGGCTGCGGCCAGCTGCCCCCGCCCCCCTGATTCCTGCTCTGTACACTGTGCCCCAGTGTTTGAACGGGTGGCTGGCTCTCGCTGTGTGACCTGGTCATCGTGGCGTGGCTGTGAAAATTACTTTTCTTACCGCGAGCCAGCGGCTGCGGCCAGCTGCCCCCGCCCCCCTGATTCCTGCTCTGTACACTGTGCCCCAGTGTTTGAACGGGTGGCTGGCTCTCGCTGTGTCACCTGGTCATCGTGGCGTGGCTGTGAAAATTACTTTTCTTACCGCGAGCCAGCGGCTGCGGCCAGCTGCCCCCGCCCCCCTGATTCCTGCTCTGTACACTGTGCCCCAGTGTTTGAACGGGTTTGTGGCTGTCTCCGTGATGGCCGGCCTGGTCAGCGTGACTTTGAAAATTACTTTTCTTACCGCGAGCCAGCGGCTGCGGCCAGCTGCCCCCGCCCCCCTGATTCCTGCTCTGTACACTGTGCCCCAGTGTTTGAACGGGTGGCTGGCTCTCGCTGTGTCACCTGGTCATCGTGGCGTGGCTGTGAAAATTACTTTTCTTACCGCGAGCCAGCGGCTGCGGCCAGCTGCCCCCGCCCCCCTGATTCCTGCTCTGTACACTGTGCCCCAGTGTTTGAACGGGTGGCTGGCTCTCGCTGTGTGACCTGGTCATCGTGGCGTGGCTGTGAAAATTACTTTTCTTACCGCGAGCCAGCGGCTGCGGCCAGCTGCCCCCGCCCCCCTGATTCCTGCTCTGTACACTGTGCCCCAGTGTTTGAACGGGTGGCTGGCTCTCGCTGTGTGACCTGGTCATCGTGGCGTGGCTGTGAAAATTACTTTTCTTACCGCGAGCCAGCGGCTGCGGCCAGCTGCCCCCGCCCCCCTGATTCCTGCTCTGTACACTGTGCCCCAGTGTTTGAACGGGTGGCTGGCTCTCGCTGTGTCACCTGGTCATCGTGGCGTGGCTGTGAAAATTACTTTTCTTACCGCGAGCCAGCGGCTGCGGCCAGCTGCCCCCGCCCCCCTGATTCCTGCTCTGTACACTGTGCCCCAGTGTTTGAACGGGTTGTGGCTGTCGCTGTGTGACCTGGTCATCGTGGCGTGGCTGTGAAAATTACTTTTCTTACCGCGAGCCAGCGGCTGCGGCCAGCTGCCCCCGCCCCCCTGATTCCTGCTCTGTACACTGTGCCCCAGTGTTTGAACGGGTGGCTGGCTCTCGCTGTGTCACCTGGTCATCGTGGCGTGGCTGTGAAAATTACTTTTCTTACCGCGAGCCAGCGGCTGCGGCCAGCTGCCCCCGCCCCCCTGATTCCTGCTCTGTACACTGTGCCCCAGTGTTTGAACGGGTGGCTGGCTCTCGCTGTGTCACCTGGTCATCGTGGCGTGGCTGTGAAAATTACTTTTCTTACCGCGAGCCAGCGGCTGCGGCCAGCTGCCCCCGCCCCCCTGATTCCTGCTCTGTACACTGTGCCCCAGTGTTTGAACGGGTTTGTGGCTGTCGCTGTGTGACCTGGTCATCGTGGCGTGGCTGTGAAAATTACTTTTCTTACCGCGAGCCAGCGGCTGCGGCCAGCTGCCCCCGCCCCCCTGATTCCTGCTCTGTACACTGTGCCCCAGTGTTTGAACGGGTGGCTGGCTCTCGCTGTGTCACCTGGTCATCGTGGCGTGGCTGTGAAAATTACTTTTCTTACCGCGAGCCAGCGGCTGCGGCCAGCTGCCCCCGCCCCCCTGATTCCTGCTCTGTACACTGTGCCCCAGTGTTTGAACGGGTGGCTGGCTCTCGCTGTGTCACCTGGTCATCGTGGCGTGGCTGTGAAAATTACTTTTCTTACCGCGAGCCAGCGGCTGCGGCCAGCTGCCCCCGCCCCCCTGATTCCTGCTCTGTACACTGTGCCCCAGTGTTTGAACGGGTGGCTGGCTCTCGCTGTGTCACCTGGTCATCGTGGCGTGGCTGTGAAAATTACTTTTCTTACCGCGAGCCAGCGGCTGCGGCCAGCTGCCCCCGCCCCCCTGATTCCTGCTCTGTACACTGTGCCCCAGTGTTTGAACGGGTTTGTGGCTCTCGCTGTGTGACCTGGTCATCGTGGCGTGGCTGTGAAAATTACTTTTCTTACCGCGAGCCAGCGGCTGCGGCCAGCTGCCCCCGCCCCCCTGATTCCTGCTCTGTACACTGTGCCCCAGTGTTTGAACGGGTGGCTGGCTCTCGCTGTGTGACCTGGTCATCGTGGCGTGGCTGTGAAAATTACTTTTCTTACCGCGAGCCAGCGGCTGCGGCCAGCTGCCCCCGCCCCCCTGATTCCTGCTCTGTACACTGTGCCCCAGTGTTTGAACGGGTGGCTGGCTCTCGCTGTGTCACCTGGTCATCGTGGCGTGGCTGTGAAAATTACTTTTCTTACCGCGAGCCAGCGGCTGCGGCCAGCTGCCCCCGCCCCCCTGATTCCTGCTCTGTACACTGTGCCCCAGTGTTTGAACGGGTGGCTGGCTCTCGCTGTGTCACCTGGTCATCGTGGCGTGGCTGTGAAAATTACTTTTCTTACCGCGAGCCAGCGGCTGCGGCCAGCTGCCCCCGCCCCCCTGATTCCTGCTCTGTACACTGTGCCCCAGTGTTTGAACGGGTTTGTGGCTGTCTCCGTGATGGCCGGCCTGGTCAGCGTGACTTTGAAAATTACTTTTCTTACCGCGAGCCAGCGGCTGCGGCCAGCTGCCCCCGCCCCCCTGATTCCTGCTCTGTACACTGTGCCCCAGTGTTTGAACGGGTGGCTGGCTCTCGCTGTGTCACCTGGTCATCGTGGCGTGGCTGTGAAAATTACTTTTCTTACCGCGAGCCAGCGGCTGCGGCCAGCTGCCCCCGCCCCCCTGATTCCTGCTCTGTACACTGTGCCCCAGTGTTTGAACGGGTGGCTGGCTCTCGCTGTGTGACCTGGTCATCGTGGCGTGGCTGTGAAAATTACTTTTCTTACCGCGAGCCAGCGGCTGCGGCCAGCTGCCCCCGCCCCCCTGATTCCTGCTCTGTACACTGTGCCCCAGTGTTTGAACGGGTGGCTGGCTCTCGCTGTGTGACCTGGTCATCGTGGCGTGGCTGTGAAAATTACTTTTCTTACCGCGAGCCAGCGGCTGCGGCCAGCTGCCCCCGCCCCCCTGATTCCTGCTCTGTACACTGTGCCCCAGTGTTTGAACGGGTGGCTGGCTCTCGCTGTGTCACCTGGTCATCGTGGCGTGGCTGTGAAAATTACTTTTCTTACCGCGAGCCAGCGGCTGCGGCCAGCTGCCCCCGCCCCCCTGATTCCTGCTCTGTACACTGTGCCCCAGTGTTTGAACGGGTTTGTGGCTGTCGCTGTGTGACCTGGTCATCGTGGCGTGGCTGTGAAAATTACTTTTCTTACCGCGAGCCAGCGGCTGCGGCCAGCTGCCCCCGCCCCCCTGATTCCTGCTCTGTACACTGTGCCCCAGTGTTTGAACGGGTGGCTGGCTCTCGCTGTGTCACCTGGTCATCGTGGCGTGGCTGTGAAAATTACTTTTCTTACCGCGAGCCAGCGGCTGCGGCCAGCTGCCCCCGCCCCCCTGATTCCTGCTCTGTACACTGTGCCCCAGTGTTTGAACGGGTGGCTGGCTCTCGCTGTGTCACCTGGTCATCGTGGCGTGGCTGTGAAAATTACTTTTCTTACCGCGAGCCAGCGGCTGCGGCCAGCTGCCCCCGCCCCCCTGATTCCTGCTCTGTACACTGTGCCCCAGTGTTTGAACGGGTTGTGGCTGTCGCTGTGTGACCTGGTCATCGTGGCGTGGCTGTGAAAATTACTTTTCTTACCGCGAGCCAGCGGCTGCGGCCAGCTGCCCCCGCCCCCCTGATTCCTGCTCTGTACACTGTGCCCCAGTGTTTGAACGGGTGGCTGGCTCTCGCTGTGTCACCTGGTCATCGTGGCGTGGCTGTGAAAATTACTTTTCTTACCGCGAGCCAGCGGCTGCGGCCAGCTGCCCCCGCCCCCCTGATTCCTGCTCTGTACACTGTGCCCCAGTGTTTGAACGGGTGGCTGGCTCTCGCTGTGTCACCTGGTCATCGTGGCGTGGCTGTGAAAATTACTTTTCTTACCGCGAGCCAGCGGCTGCGGCCAGCTGCCCCCGCCCCCCTGATTCCTGCTCTGTACACTGTGCCCCAGTGTTTGAACGGGTGGCTGGCTCTCGCTGTGTCACCTGGTCATCGTGGCGTGGCTGTGAAAATTACTTTTCTTACCGCGAGCCAGCGGCTGCGGCCAGCTGCCCCCGCCCCCCTGATTCCTGCTCTGTACACTGTGCCCCAGTGTTTGAACGGGTTTGTGGCTCTCGCTGTGTGACCTGGTCATCGTGGCGTGGCTGTGAAAATTACTTTTCTTACCGCGAGCCAGCGGCTGCGGCCAGCTGCCCCCGCCCCCCTGATTCCTGCTCTGTACACTGTGCCCCAGTGTTTGAACGGGTGGCTGGCTCTCGCTGTGTGACCTGGTCATCGTGGCGTGGCTGTGAAAATTACTTTTCTTACCGCGAGCCAGCGGCTGCGGCCAGCTGCCCCCGCCCCCCTGATTCCTGCTCTGTACACTGTGCCCCAGTGTTTGAACGGGTGGCTGGCTCTCGCTGTGTCACCTGGTCATCGTGGCGTGGCTGTGAAAATTACTTTTCTTACCGCGAGCCAGCGGCTGCGGCCAGCTGCCCCCGCCCCCCTGATTCCTGCTCTGTACACTGTGCCCCAGTGTTTGAACGGGTTTGTGGCTGTCTCCGTGATGGCCGGCCTGGTCAGCGTGACTTTGAAAATTACTTTTCTTACCGCGAGCCAGCGGCTGCGGCCAGCTGCCCCCGCCCCCCTGATTCCTGCTCTGTACACTGTGCCCCAGTGTTTGAACGGGTGGCTGGCTCTCGCTGTGTCACCTGGTCATCGTGGCGTGGCTGTGAAAATTACTTTTCTTACCGCGAGCCAGCGGCTGCGGCCAGCTGCCCCCGCCCCCCTGATTCCTGCTCTGTACACTGTGCCCCAGTGTTTGAACGGGTTGTGGCTGTCGCTGTGTGACCTGGTCATCGTGGCGTGGCTGTGAAAATTACTTTTCTTACCGCGAGCCAGCGGCTGCGGCCAGCTGCCCCCGCCCCCCTGATTCCTGCTCTGTACACTGTGCCCCAGTGTTTGAACGGGTGGCTTGTGGCTGTCTCCGTGATGGCCGGCCTGGTCAGCGTGACTTTGAAAATTACTTTTCTTACCGCGAGCCAGCGGCTGCGGCCAGCTGCCCCCGCCCCCCTGTCTCCGTGATGGCCGGCCTGGTCAGCGTGACTTTGAAAATTACTTTTCTTACCGCGAGCCAGCGGCTGCGGCCAGCTGCCCCCGCCCCCCTGATTCCTGCTCTGTACACTGTGCCCCAGTGTTTGAACGGGTGGCTGGCTCTCGCTGTGTCACCTGGTCATCGTGGCGTGGCTGTGAAAATTACTTTTCTTACCGCGAGCCAGCGGCTGCGGCCAGCTGCCCCCGCCCCCCTGATTCCTGCTCTGTACACTGTGCCCCAGTGTTTGAACGGGTGGCTGGCTCTCGCTGTGTCACCTGGTCATCGTGGCGTGGCTGTGAAAATTACTTTTCTTACCGCGAGCCAGCGGCTGCGGCCAGCTGCCCCCGCCCCCCTGATTCCTGCTCTGTACACTGTGCCCCAGTGTTTGAACGGGTTTGGCTGTCGCTGTGTGACCTGGTCATCGTGGCGTGGCTGTGAAAATTACTTTTCTTACCGCGAGCCAGCGGCTGCGGCCAGCTGCCCCCGCCCCCCTGATTCCTGCTCTGTACACTGTGCCCCAGTGTTTGAACGGGTGGCTGGCTCTCGCTGTGTCACCTGGTCATCGTGGCGTGGCTGTGAAAATTACTTTTCTTACCGCGAGCCAGCGGCTGCGGCCAGCTGCCCCCGCCCCCCTGATTCCTGCTCTGTACACTGTGCCCCAGTGTTTGAACGGGTGGCTGGCTCTCGCTGTGTCACCTGGTCATCGTGGCGTGGCTGTGAAAATTACTTTTCTTACCGCGAGCCAGCGGCTGCGGCCAGCTGCCCCCGCCCCCCTGATTCCTGCTCTGTACACTGTGCCCCAGTGTTTGAACGGGTTGTGGCTGTCGCTGTGTGACCTGGTCATCGTGGCGTGGCTGTGAAAATTACTTTTCTTACCGCGAGCCAGCGGCTGCGGCCAGCTGCCCCCGCCCCCCTGATTCCTGCTCTGTACACTGTGCCCCAGTGTTTGAACGGGTGGCTGGCTCTCGCTGTGTCACCTGGTCATCGTGGCGTGGCTGTGAAAATTACTTTTCTTACCGCGAGCCAGCGGCTGCGGCCAGCTGCCCCCGCCCCCCTGATTCCTGCTCTGTACACTGTGCCCCAGTGTTTGAACGGGTGGCTGGCTCTCGCTGTGTCACCTGGTCATCGTGGCGTGGCTGTGAAAATTACTTTTCTTACCGCGAGCCAGCGGCTGCGGCCAGCTGCCCCCGCCCCCCTGATTCCTGCTCTGTACACTGTGCCCCAGTGTTTGAACGGGTGGCTGGCTCTCGCTGTGTCACCTGGTCATCGTGGCGTGGCTGTGAAAATTACTTTTCTTACCGCGAGCCAGCGGCTGCGGCCAGCTGCCCCCGCCCCCCTGATTCCTGCTCTGTACACTGTGCCCCAGTGTTTGAACGGGTTTGTGGCTGTCGCTGTGTGACCTGGTCATCGTGGCGTGGCTGTGAAAATTACTTTTCTTACCGCGAGCCAGCGGCTGCGGCCAGCTGCCCCCGCCCCCCTGATTCCTGCTCTGTACACTGTGCCCCAGTGTTTGAACGGGTGGCTGGCTCTCGCTGTGTCACCTGGTCATCGTGGCGTGGCTGTGAAAATTACTTTTCTTACCGCGAGCCAGCGGCTGCGGCCAGCTGCCCCCGCCCCCCTGATTCCTGCTCTGTACACTGTGCCCCAGTGTTTGAACGGGTTTGTGGCTGTCTCCGTGATGGCCGGCCTGGTCAGCGTGACTTTGAAAATTACTTTTCTTACCGCGAGCCAGCGGCTGCGGCCAGCTGCCCCCGCCCCCCTGATTCCTGCTCTGTACACTGTGCCCCAGTGTTTGAACGGGTGGCTGGCTCTCGCTGTGTCACCTGGTCATCGTGGCGTGGCTGTGAAAATTACTTTTCTTACCGCGAGCCAGCGGCTGCGGCCAGCTGCCCCCGCCCCCCTGATTCCTGCTCTGTACACTGTGCCCCAGTGTTTGAACGGGTGGCTGGCTCTCGCTGTGTCACCTGGTCATCGTGGCGTGGCTGTGAAAATTACTTTTCTTACCGCGAGCCAGCGGCTGCGGCCAGCTGCCCCCGCCCCCCTGATTCCTGCTCTGTACACTGTGCCCCAGTGTTTGAACGGGTGGCTGGCTCTCGCTGTGTGACCTGGTCATCGTGGCGTGGCTGTGAAAATTACTTTTCTTACCGCGAGCCAGCGGCTGCGGCCAGCTGCCCCCGCCCCCCTGATTCCTGCTCTGTACACTGTGCCCCAGTGTTTGAACGGGTGGCTGGCTCTCGCTGTGTGACCTGGTCATCGTGGCGTGGCTGTGAAAATTACTTTTCTTACCGCGAGCCAGCGGCTGCGGCCAGCTGCCCCCGCCCCCCTGATTCCTGCTCTGTACACTGTGCCCCAGTGTTTGAACGGGTGGCTGGCTCTCGCTGTGTCACCTGGTCATCGTGGCGTGGCTGTGAAAATTACTTTTCTTACCGCGAGCCAGCGGCTGCGGCCAGCTGCCCCCGCCCCCCTGATTCCTGCTCTGTACACTGTGCCCCAGTGTTTGAACGGTTTGTGGCTGTCGCTGTGTGACCTGGTCATCGTGGCGTGGCTGTGAAAATTACTTTTCTTACCGCGAGCCAGCGGCTGCGGCCAGCTGCCCCCGCCCCCCTGATTCCTGCTCTGTACACTGTGCCCCAGTGTTTGAACGGGTGGCTGGCTCTCGCTGTGTCACCTGGTCATCGTGGCGTGGCTGTGAAAATTACTTTTCTTACCGCGAGCCAGCGGCTGCGGCCAGCTGCCCCCGCCCCCCTGATTCCTGCTCTGTACACTGTGCCCCAGTGTTTGAACGGGTGGCTGGCTCTCGCTGTGTCACCTGGTCATCGTGGCGTGGCTGTGAAAATTACTTTTCTTACCGCGAGCCAGCGGCTGCGGCCAGCTGCCCCCGCCCCCCTGATTCCTGCTCTGTACACTGTGCCCCAGTGTTTGAACGGGTGGCTGGCTCTCGCTGTGTCACCTGGTCATCGTGGCGTGGCTGTGAAAATTACTTTTCTTACCGCGAGCCAGCGGCTGCGGCCAGCTGCCCCCGCCCCCCTGATTCCTGCTCTGTACACTGTGCCCCAGTGTTTGAACGGGTTTTTGGCTGTCTCCGTGATGGCCGGCCTGGTCAGCGTGACTTTGAAAATTACTTTTCTTACCGCGAGCCAGCGGCTGCGGCCAGCTGCCCCCGCCCCCTGATTCCTGCTCTGTACACTGTGCCCCAGTGTTTGAACGGGTTGTGGCTGTCGCTGTGTGACCTGGTCATCGTGGCGTGGCTGTGAAAATTACTTTTCTTACCGCGAGCCAGCGGCTGCGGCCAGCTGCCCCCGCCCCCCTGATTCCTGCTCTGTACACTGTGCCCCAGTGTTTGAACGGGTGGCTGGCTCTCGCTGTGTCACCTGGTCATCGTGGCGTGGCTGTGAAAATTACTTTTCTTACCGCGAGCCAGCGGCTGCGGCCAGCTGCCCCCGCCCCCCTGATTCCTGCTCTGTACACTGTGCCCCAGTGTTTGAACGGGTTGTGGCTGTCGCTGTGTCACCTGGTCATCGTGGCGTGGCTGTGAAAATTACTTTTCTTACCGCGAGCCAGCGGCTGCGGCCAGCTGCCCCCGCCCCCCTGATTCCTGCTCTGTACACTGTGCCCCAGTGTTTGAACGGGTGGCTGGCTCTCGCTGTGTCACCTGGTCATCGTGGCGTGGCTGTGAAAATTACTTTTCTTACCGCGAGCCAGCGGCTGCGGCCAGCTGCCCCCGCCCCCCTGATTCCTGCTCTGTACACTGTGCCCCAGTGTTTGAACGGGTGGCTGGCTCTCGCTGTGTCACCTGGTCATCGTGGCGTGGCTGTGAAAATTACTTTTCTTACCGCGAGCCAGCGGCTGCGGCCAGCTGCCCCCGCCCCCCTGATTCCTGCTCTGTACACTGTGCCCCAGTGTTTGAACGGGTGGCTGGCTCTCGCTGTGTCACCTGGTCATCGTGGCGTGGCTGTGAAAATTACTTTTCTTACCGCGAGCCAGCGGCTGCGGCCAGCTGCCCCCGCCCCCCTGATTCCTGCTCTGTACACTGTGCCCCAGTGTTTGAACGGGTGGCTGGCTCTCGCTGTGTCACCTGGTCATCGTGGCGTGGCTGTGAAAATTACTTTTCTTACCGCGAGCCAGCGGCTGCGGCCAGCTGCCCCCGCCCCCCTGATTCCTGCTCTGTACACTGTGCCCCAGTGTTTGAACGGGTTGTGGCTGTCGCTGTGTCACCTGGTCATCGTGGCGTGGCTGTGAAAATTACTTTTCTTACCGCGAGCCAGCGGCTGCGGCCAGCTGCCCCCGCCCCCCTGATTCCTGCTCTGTACACTGTGCCCCAGTGTTTGAACGGGTGGCTGGCTCTCGCTGTGTCACCTGGTCATCGTGGCGTGGCTGTGAAAATTACTTTTCTTACCGCGAGCCAGCGGCTGCGGCCAGCTGCCCCCGCCCCCCTGATTCCTGCTCTGTACACTGTGCCCCAGTGTTTGAACGGTTTGTGGCTGTCGCTGTGTCACCTGGTCATCGTGGCGTGGCTGTGAAAATTACTTTTCTTACCGCGAGCCAGCGGCTGCGGCCAGCTGCCCCCGCCCCCCTGATTCCTGCTCTGTACACTGTGCCCCAGTGTTTGAACGGGTTGTGGCTGTCGCTGTGTCACCTGGTCATCGTGGCGTGGCTGTGAAAATTACTTTTCTTACCGCGAGCCAGCGGCTGCGGCCAGCTGCCCCCGCCCCCCTGATTCCTGCTCTGTACACTGTGCCCCAGTGTTTGAACGGGTTGTGGCTGTCGCTGTGTCACCTGGTCATCGTGGCGTGGCTGTGAAAATTACTTTTCTTACCGCGAGCCAGCGGCTGCGGCCAGCTGCCCCCGCCCCCCTGATTCCTGCTCTGTACACTGTGCCCCAGTGTTTGAACGGGTGGCTGGCTCTCGCTGTGTCACCTGGTCATCGTGGCGTGGCTGTGAAAATTACTTTTCTTACCGCGAGCCAGCGGCTGCGGCCAGCTGCCCCCGCCCCCCTGATTCCTGCTCTGTACACTGTGCCCCAGTGTTTGAACGGGTTTTGGCTGTCTCCGTGATGGCCGGCCTGGTCAGCGTGACTTTGAAAATTACTTTTCTTACCGCGAGCCAGCGGCTGCGGCCAGCTGCCCCCGCCCCCCTGATTCCTGCTCTGTACACTGTGCCCCAGTGTTTGAACGGTTTGTGGCTGTCTCCGTGTGGCCGGCCTGGTCAGCGTGGCTTTGAAAATTACTTTTCTTACCGCGAGCCAGCGGCTGCGGCCAGCTGCCCCCGCCCCCCTGATTCCTGCTCTGTACACTGTGCCCCAGTGTTTGAACGGGTGGCTGGCTCTCGCTGTGTCACCTGGTCATCGTGGCGTGGCTGTGAAAATTACTTTTCTTACCGCGAGCCAGCGGCTGCGGCCAGCTGCCCCCGCCCCCCTGATTCCTGCTCTGTACACTGTGCCCCAGTGTTTGAACGGGTTTTTGGCTGTCTCCGTGATGGCCGGCCTGGTCAGCGTGACTTTGAAAATTACTTTTCTTACCGCGAGCCAGCGGCTGCGGCCAGCTGCCCCCGCCCCCCTGATTCCTGCTCTGTACACTGTGCCCCAGTGTTTGAACGGGTTTGTGGCTGTCTCGGTGATGGCCGGCCTGGTCAGCGTGGCTTTGAAAATTACTTTTCTTACCGCGAGCCAGCGGCTGCGGCCAGCTGCCCCCGCCCCCCTGATTCCTGCTCTGTACACTGTGCCCCAGTGTTTGAACGGGTTTGTGGCTGTCGCTGTGTGACCTGGTCATCGTGGCGTGGCTGTGAAAATTACTTTTCTTACCGCGAGCCAGCGGCTGCGGCCAGCTGCCCCCGCCCCCCTGATTCCTGCTCTGTACACTGTGCCCCAGTGTTTGAACGGGTGGCTGGCTCTCGCTGTGTCACCTGGTCATCGTGGCGTGGCTGTGAAAATTACTTTTCTTACCGCGAGCCAGCGGCTGCGGCCAGCTGCCCCCGCCCCCCTGATTCCTGCTCTGTACACTGTGCCCCAGTGTTTGAACGGGTTTGTGGCTGTCGCTGTGTGACCTGGTCATCGTGGCGTGGCTGTGAAAATTACTTTTCTTACCGCGAGCCAGCGGCTGCGGCCAGCTGCCCCCGCCCCCCTGATTCCTGCTCTGTACACTGTGCCCCAGTGTTTGAACGGGTGGCTGGCTCTCGCTGTGTCACCTGGTCATCGTGGCGTGGCTGTGAAAATTACTTTTCTTACCGCGAGCCAGCGGCTGCGGCCAGCTGCCCCCGCCCCCCTGATTCCTGCTCTGTACACTGTGCCCCAGTGTTTGAACGGGTGGCTGGCTCTCGCTGTGTCACCTGGTCATCGTGGCGTGGCTGTGAAAATTACTTTTCTTACCGCGAGCCAGCGGCTGCGGCCAGCTGCCCCCGCCCCCCTGATTCCTGCTCTGTACACTGTGCCCCAGTGTTTGAACGGGTTTGTGGCTGTCGCTGTGTGACCTGGTCATCGTGGCGTGGCTGTGAAAATTACTTTTCTTACCGCGAGCCAGCGGCTGCGGCCAGCTGCCCCCGCCCCCCTGATTCCTGCTCTGTACACTGTGCCCCAGTGTTTGAACGGGTGGCTGGCTCTCGCTGTGTCACCTGGTCATCGTGGCGTGGCTGTGAAAATTACTTTTCTTACCGCGAGCCAGCGGCTGCGGCCAGCTGCCCCCGCCCCCCTGATTCCTGCTCTGTACACTGTGCCCCAGTGTTTGAACGGGTGGCTGGCTCTCGCTGTGTCACCTGGTCATCGTGGCGTGGCTGTGAAAATTACTTTTCTTACCGCGAGCCAGCGGCTGCGGCCAGCTGCCCCCGCCCCCCTGATTCCTGCTCTGTACACTGTGCCCCAGTGTTTGAACGGGTGGCTGGCTCTCGCTGTGTCACCTGGTCATCGTGGCGTGGCTGTGAAAATTACTTTTCTTACCGCGAGCCAGCGGCTGCGGCCAGCTGCCCCCGCCCCCCTGATTCCTGCTCTGTACACTGTGCCCCAGTGTTTGAACGGGTGGCTGGCTCTCGCTGTGTCACCTGGTCATCGTGGCGTGGCTGTGAAAATTACTTTTCTTACCGCGAGCCAGCGGCTGCGGCCAGCTGCCCCCGCCCCCCTGATTCCTGCTCTGTACACTGTGCCCCAGTGTTTGAACGGGTTTTTGGCTGTCTCCGTGATGGCCGGCCTGGTCAGCGTGACTTTGAAAATTACTTTTCTTACCGCGAGCCAGCGGCTGCGGCCAGCTGCCCCCGCCCCCCTGATTCCTGCTCTGTACACTGTGCCCCAGTGTTTGAACGGGTTTGTGGCTGTCGCTGTGTGACCTGGTCATCGTGGCGTGGCTGTGAAAATTACTTTTCTTACCGCGAGCCAGCGGCTGCGGCCAGCTGCCCCCGCCCCCCTGATTCCTGCTCTGTACACTGTGCCCCAGTGTTTGAACGGGTGGCTGGCTCTCGCTGTGTCACCTGGTCATCGTGGCGTGGCTGTGAAAATTACTTTTCTTACCGCGAGCCAGCGGCTGCGGCCAGCTGCCCCCGCCCCCCTGATTCCTGCTCTGTACACTGTGCCCCAGTGTTTGAACGGGTGGCTGGCTCTCGCTGTGTCACCTGGTCATCGTGGCGTGGCTGTGAAAATTACTTTTCTTACCGCGAGCCAGCGGCTGCGGCCAGCTGCCCCCGCCCCCCTGATTCCTGCTCTGTACACTGTGCCCCAGTGTTTGAACGGGTGGCTGGCTCTCGCTGTGTCACCTGGTCATCGTGGCGTGGCTGTGAAAATTACTTTTCTTACCGCGAGCCAGCGGCTGCGGCCAGCTGCCCCCGCCCCCCTGATTCCTGCTCTGTACACTGTGCCCCAGTGTTTGAACGGGTTTGTGGCTGTCGCTGTGTGACCTGGTCATCGTGGCGTGGCTGTGAAAATTACTTTTCTTACCGCGAGCCAGCGGCTGCGGCCAGCTGCCCCCGCCCCCCTGATTCCTGCTCTGTACACTGTGCCCCAGTGTTTGAACGGGTGGCTGGCTCTCGCTGTGTCACCTGGTCATCGTGGCGTGGCTGTGAAAATTACTTTTCTTACCGCGAGCCAGCGGCTGCGGCCAGCTGCCCCCGCCCCCCTGATTCCTGCTCTGTACACTGTGCCCCAGTGTTTGAACGGGTGGCTGGCTCTCGCTGTGTCACCTGGTCATCGTGGCGTGGCTGTGAAAATTACTTTTCTTACCGCGAGCCAGCGGCTGCGGCCAGCTGCCCCCGCCCCCCTGATTCCTGCTCTGTACACTGTGCCCCAGTGTTTGAACGGGTGGCTGGCTCTCGCTGTGTCACCTGGTCATCGTGGCGTGGCTGTGAAAATTACTTTTCTTACCGCGAGCCAGCGGCTGCGGCCAGCTGCCCCCGCCCCCCTGATTCCTGCTCTGTACACTGTGCCCCAGTGTTTGAACGGGTTTTGGCTGTCTCCGTGATGGCCGGCCTGGTCAGCGTGACTTTGAAAATTACTTTTCTTACCGCGAGCCAGCGGCTGCGGCCAGCTGCCCCCGCCCCCCTGATTCCTGCTCTGTACACTGTGCCCCAGTGTTTGAACGGGTTTGTGGCTGTCGCTGTGTGACCTGGTCATCGTGGCGTGGCTGTGAAAATTACTTTTCTTACCGCGAGCCAGCGGCTGCGGCCAGCTGCCCCCGCCCCCCTGATTCCTGCTCTGTACACTGTGCCCCAGTGTTTGAACGGGTGGCTGGCTCTCGCTGTGTCACCTGGTCATCGTGGCGTGGCTGTGAAAATTACTTTTCTTACCGCGAGCCAGCGGCTGCGGCCAGCTGCCCCCGCCCCCCTGATTCCTGCTCTGTACACTGTGCCCCAGTGTTTGAACGGGTGGCTGGCTCTCGCTGTGTCACCTGGTCATCGTGGCGTGGCTGTGAAAATTACTTTTCTTACCGCGAGCCAGCGGCTGCGGCCAGCTGCCCCCGCCCCCCTGATTCCTGCTCTGTACACTGTGCCCCAGTGTTTGAACGGGTGGCTGGCTCTCGCTGTGTCACCTGGTCATCGTGGCGTGGCTGTGAAAATTACTTTTCTTACCGCGAGCCAGCGGCTGCGGCCAGCTGCCCCCGCCCCCCTGATTCCTGCTCTGTACACTGTGCCCCAGTGTTTGAACGGGTGGCTGGCTCTCGCTGTGTCACCTGGTCATCGTGGCGTGGCTGTGAAAATTACTTTTCTTACCGCGAGCCAGCGGCTGCGGCCAGCTGCCCCCGCCCCCCTGATTCCTGCTCTGTACACTGTGCCCCAGTGTTTGAACGGGTGGCTGGCTCTCGCTGTGTCACCTGGTCATCGTGGCGTGGCTGTGAAAATTACTTTTCTTACCGCGAGCCAGCGGCTGCGGCCAGCTGCCCCCGCCCCCCTGATTCCTGCTCTGTACACTGTGCCCCAGTGTTTGAACGGGTGGCTGGCTCTCGCTGTGTCACCTGGTCATCGTGGCGTGGCTGTGAAAATTACTTTTCTTACCGCGAGCCAGCGGCTGCGGCCAGCTGCCCCCGCCCCCCTGATTCCTGCTCTGTACACTGTGCCCCAGTGTTTGAACGGGTTTTTGGCTGTCTCCGTGATGGCCGGCCTGGTCAGCGTGACTTTGAAAATTACTTTTCTTACCGCGAGCCAGCGGCTGCGGCCAGCTGCCCCCGCCCCCCTGATTCCTGCTCTGTACACTGTGCCCCAGTGTTTGAACGGGTTTGTGGCTGTCGCTGTGTGACCTGGTCATCGTGGCGTGGCTGTGAAAATTACTTTTCTTACCGCGAGCCAGCGGCTGCGGCCAGCTGCCCCCGCCCCCCTGATTCCTGCTCTGTACACTGTGCCCCAGTGTTTGAACGGGTGGCTGGCTCTCGCTGTGTCACCTGGTCATCGTGGCGTGGCTGTGAAAATTACTTTTCTTACCGCGAGCCAGCGGCTGCGGCCAGCTGCCCCCGCCCCCCTGATTCCTGCTCTGTACACTGTGCCCCAGTGTTTGAACGGGTGGCTGGCTCTCGCTGTGTCACCTGGTCATCGTGGCGTGGCTGTGAAAATTACTTTTCTTACCGCGAGCCAGCGGCTGCGGCCAGCTGCCCCCGCCCCCCTGATTCCTGCTCTGTACACTGTGCCCCAGTGTTTGAACGGGTGGCTGGCTCTCGCTGTGTCACCTGGTCATCGTGGCGTGGCTGTGAAAATTACTTTTCTTACCGCGAGCCAGCGGCTGCGGCCAGCTGCCCCCGCCCCCCTGATTCCTGCTCTGTACACTGTGCCCCAGTGTTTGAACGGGTGGCTGGCTCTCGCTGTGTCACCTGGTCATCGTGGCGTGGCTGTGAAAATTACTTTTCTTACCGCGAGCCAGCGGCTGCGGCCAGCTGCCCCCGCCCCCCTGATTCCTGCTCTGTACACTGTGCCCCAGTGTTTGAACGGGTGTGGCTGGCTCTCGCTGTGTCACCTGGTCATCGTGGCGTGGCTGTGAAAATTACTTTTCTTACCGCGAGCCAGCGGCTGCGGCCAGCTGCCCCCGCCCCCCTGATTCCTGCTCTGTACACTGTGCCCCAGTGTTTGAACGGGTTTGTGGCTGTCGCTGTGTCACCTGGTCATCGTGGCGTGGCTGTGAAAATTACTTTTCTTACCGCGAGCCAGCGGCTGCGGCCAGCTGCCCCCGCCCCCCTGATTCCTGCTCTGTACACTGTGCCCCAGTGTTTGAACGGGTTGTGGCTGTCGCTGTGTGACCTGGTCATCGTGGCGTGGCTGTGAAAATTACTTTTCTTACCGCGAGCCAGCGGCTGCGGCCAGCTGCCCCCGCCCCCCTGATTCCTGCTCTGTACACTGTGCCCCAGTGTTTGAACGGGTGGCTGGCTCTCGCTGTGTCACCTGGTCATCGTGGCGTGGCTGTGAAAATTACTTTTCTTACCGCGAGCCAGCGGCTGCGGCCAGCTGCCCCCGCCCCCCTGATTCCTGCTCTGTACACTGTGCCCCAGTGTTTGAACGGGTTTGTGGCTGTCGCTGTGTCACCTGGTCATCGTGGCGTGGCTGTGAAAATTACTTTTCTTACCGCGAGCCAGCGGCTGCGGCCAGCTGCCCCCGCCCCCCTGATTCCTGCTCTGTACACTGTGCCCCAGTGTTTGAACGGGTGGCTGGCTCTCGCTGTGTCACCTGGTCATCGTGGCGTGGCTGTGAAAATTACTTTTCTTACCGCGAGCCAGCGGCTGCGGCCAGCTGCCCCCGCCCCCCTGATTCCTGCTCTGTACACTGTGCCCCAGTGTTTGAACGGGTGGCTGGCTCTCGCTGTGTCACCTGGTCATCGTGGCGTGGCTGTGAAAATTACTTTTCTTACCGCGAGCCAGCGGCTGCGGCCAGCTGCCCCCGCCCCCCTGATTCCTGCTCTGTACACTGTGCCCCAGTGTTTGAACGGGTGGCTGGCTCTCGCTGTGTCACCTGGTCATCGTGGCGTGGCTGTGAAAATTACTTTTCTTACCGCGAGCCAGCGGCTGCGGCCAGCTGCCCCCGCCCCCCTGATTCCTGCTCTGTACACTGTGCCCCAGTGTTTGAACGGGTGGCTGGCTCTCGCTGTGTCACCTGGTCATCGTGGCGTGGCTGTGAAAATTACTTTTCTTACCGCGAGCCAGCGGCTGCGGCCAGCTGCCCCCGCCCCCTGATTCCTGCTCTGTACACTGTGCCCCAGTGTTTGAACGGGTTTGTGGCTGTCGCTGTGTCACCTGGTCATCGTGGCGTGGCTGTGAAAATTACTTTTCTTACCGCGAGCCAGCGGCTGCGGCCAGCTGCCCCCGCCCCCCTGATTCCTGCTCTGTACACTGTGCCCCAGTGTTTGAACGGGTGGCTGGCTCTCGCTGTGTCACCTGGTCATCGTGGCGTGGCTGTGAAAATTACTTTTCTTACCGCGAGCCAGCGGCTGCGGCCAGCTGCCCCCGCCCCCCTGATTCCTGCTCTGTACACTGTGCCCCAGTGTTTGAACGGGTTTGTGGCTGTCGCTGTGTCACCTGGTCATCGTGGCGTGGCTGTGAAAATTACTTTTCTTACCGCGAGCCAGCGGCTGCGGCCAGCTGCCCCCGCCCCCCTGATTCCTGCTCTGTACACTGTGCCCCAGTGTTTGAACGGGTTTGTGGCTGTCGCTGTGTCACCTGGTCATCGTGGCGTGGCTGTGAAAATTACTTTTCTTACCGCGAGCCAGCGGCTGCGGCCAGCTGCCCCCGCCCCCCTGATTCCTGCTCTGTACACTGTGCCCCAGTGTTTGAACGGGTTTGTGGCTGTCGCTGTGTCACCTGGTCATCGTGGCGTGGCTGTGAAAATTACTTTTCTTACCGCGAGCCAGCGGCTGCGGCCAGCTGCCCCCGCCCCCCTGATTCCTGCTCTGTACACTGTGCCCCAGTGTTTGAACGGGTGGCTGGCTCTCGCTGTGTCACCTGGTCATCGTGGCGTGGCTGTGAAAATTACTTTTCTTACCGCGAGCCAGCGGCTGCGGCCAGCTGCCCCCGCCCCCCTGATTCCTGCTCTGTACACTGTGCCCCAGTGTTTGAACGGGTTTTTGGCTGTCTCCGTGATGGCCGGCCTGGTCAGCGTGACTTTGAAAATTACTTTTCTTACCGCGAGCCAGCGGCTGCGGCCAGCTGCCCCCGCCCCCCTGATTCCTGCTCTGTACACTGTGCCCCAGTGTTTGAACGGTTTGTGGCTGTCTCCGTGATGGCCGGCCTGGTCAGCGTGACTTTGAAAATTACTTTTCTTACCGCGAGCCAGCGGCTGCGGCCAGCTGCCCCCGCCCCCCTGATTCCTGCTCTGTACACTGTGCCCCAGTGTTTGAACGGGTGGCTGGCTCTCGCTGTGTCACCTGGTCATCGTGGCGTGGCTGTGAAAATTACTTTTCTTACCGCGAGCCAGCGGCTGCGGCCAGCTGCCCCCGCCCCCCTGATTCCTGCTCTGTACACTGTGCCCCAGTGTTTGAACGGGTTTTTGGCTGTCTCCGTGATGGCCGGCCTGATCAGCGTGACTTTGAAAATTACTTTTCTTACCGCGAGCCAGCGGCTGCGGCCAGCTGCCCCCGCCCCCCTGATTCCTGCTCTGTACACTGTGCCCCAGTGTTTGAACGGGTTTGTGGCTGTCTCGGTGATGGCCGGCCTGGTCAGCGTGACTTTGAAAATTACTTTTCTTACCGCGAGCCAGCGGCTGCGGCCAGCTGCCCCCGCCCCCCTGATTCCTGCTCTGTACACTGTGCCCCAGTGTTTGAACGGGTTTGTGGCTGTCGCTGTGTGACCTGGTCATCGTGGCGTGGCTGTGAAAATTACTTTTCTTACCGCGAGCCAGCGGCTGCGGCCAGCTGCCCCCGCCCCCTGATTCCTGCTCTGTACACTGTGCCCCAGTGTTTGAACGGGTGGCTGGCTCTCGCTGTGTCACCTGGTCATCGTGGCGTGGCTGTGAAAATTACTTTTCTTACCGCGAGCCAGCGGCTGCGGCCAGCTGCCCCCGCCCCCCTGATTCCTGCTCTGTACACTGTGCCCCAGTGTTTGAACGGGTTTGTGGCTGTCGCTGTGTGACCTGGTCATCGTGGCGTGGCTGTGAAAATTACTTTTCTTACCGCGAGCCAGCGGCTGCGGCCAGCTGCCCCCGCCCCCCTGATTCCTGCTCTGTACACTGTGCCCCAGTGTTTGAACGGGTGGCTGGCTCTCGCTGTGTCACCTGGTCATCGTGGCGTGGCTGTGAAAATTACTTTTCTTACCGCGAGCCAGCGGCTGCGGCCAGCTGCCCCCGCCCCCCTGATTCCTGCTCTGTACACTGTGCCCCAGTGTTTGAACGGGTGGCTGGCTCTCGCTGTGTCACCTGGTCATCGTGGCGTGGCTGTGAAAATTACTTTTCTTACCGCGAGCCAGCGGCTGCGGCCAGCTGCCCCCGCCCCCCTGATTCCTGCTCTGTACACTGTGCCCCAGTGTTTGAACGGTTTGTGGCTGTCGCTGTGTGACCTGGTCATCGTGGCGTGGCTGTGAAAATTACTTTTCTTACCGCGAGCCAGCGGCTGCGGCCAGCTGCCCCCGCCCCCCTGATTCCTGCTCTGTACACTGTGCCCCAGTGTTTGAACGGGTGGCTGGCTCTCGCTGTGTCACCTGGTCATCGTGGCGTGGCTGTGAAAATTACTTTTCTTACCGCGAGCCAGCGGCTGCGGCCAGCTGCCCCCGCCCCCCTGATTCCTGCTCTGTACACTGTGCCCCAGTGTTTGAACGGGTGGCTGGCTCTCGCTGTGTCACCTGGTCATCGTGGCGTGGCTGTGAAAATTACTTTTCTTACCGCGAGCCAGCGGCTGCGGCCAGCTGCCCCCGCCCCCCTGATTCCTGCTCTGTACACTGTGCCCCAGTGTTTGAACGGGTGGCTGGCTCTCGCTGTGTCACCTGGTCATCGTGGCGTGGCTGTGAAAATTACTTTTCTTACCGCGAGCCAGCGGCTGCGGCCAGCTGCCCCCGCCCCCCTGATTCCTGCTCTGTACACTGTGCCCCAGTGTTTGAACGGGTTTGTGGCTGTCTCCGTGATGGCCGGCCTGGTCAGCGTGACTTTGAAAATTACTTTTCTTACCGCGAGCCAGCGGCTGCGGCCAGCTGCCCCCGCCCCCCTGATTCCTGCTCTGTACACTGTGCCCAGTGTTTGAACGGGTGGCTGGCTCTCGCTGTGTCACCTGGTCATCGTGGCGTGGCTGTGAAAATTACTTTTCTTACCGCGAGCCAGCGGCTGCGGCCAGCTGCCCCCGCCCCCCTGATTCCTGCTCTGTACACTGTGCCCCAGTGTTTGAACGGGTGGCTGGCTCTCGCTGTGTCACCTGGTCATCGTGGCGTGGCTGTGAAAATTACTTTTCTTACCGCGAGCCAGCGGCTGCGGCCAGCTGCCCCCGCCCCCCTGATTCCTGCTCTGTACACTGTGCCCCAGTGTTTGAACGGGTGGCTGGCTCTCGCTGTGTGACCTGGTCATCGTGGCGTGGCTGTGAAAATTACTTTTCTTACCGCGAGCCAGCGGCTGCGGCCAGCTGCCCCCGCCCCCCTGATTCCTGCTCTGTACACTGTGCCCCAGTGTTTGAACGGGTTTGTGGCTGTCGCTGTGTGACCTGGTCATCGTGGCGTGGCTGTGAAAATTACTTTTCTTACCGCGAGCCAGCGGCTGCGGCCAGCTGCCCCCGCCCCCCTGATTCCTGCTCTGTACACTGTGCCCCAGTGTTTGAACGGGTGGCTGGCTCTCGCTGTGTCACCTGGTCATCGTGGCGTGGCTGTGAAAATTACTTTTCTTACCGCGAGCCAGCGGCTGCGGCCAGCTGCCCCCGCCCCCCTGATTCCTGCTCTGTACACTGTGCCCCAGTGTTTGAACGGTTTGTGGCTGTCTCCGTGATGGCCGGCCTGGTCAGCGTGACTTTGAAAATTACTTTTCTTACCGCGAGCCAGCGGCTGCGGCCAGCTGCCCCCGCCCCCCTGATTCCTGCTCTGTACACTGTGCCCCAGTGTTTGAACGGGTGGCTGGCTCTCGCTGTGTCACCTGGTCATCGTGGCGTGGCTGTGAAAATTACTTTTCTTACCGCGAGCCAGCGGCTGCGGCCAGCTGCCCCGCCCCCCTGATTCCTGCTCTGTACACTGTGCCCCAGTGTTTGAACGGGTTTGTGGCTGTCTCCGTGATGGCCGGCCTGGTCAGCGTGACTTTGAAAATTACTTTTCTTACCGCGAGCCAGCGGCTGCGGCCAGCTGCCCCCGCCCCCTGATTCCTGCTCTGTACACTGTGCCCCAGTGTTTGAACGGGTGGCTGGCTCTCGCTGTGTGACCTGGTCATCGTGGCGTGGCTGTGAAAATTACTTTTCTTACCGCGAGCCAGCGGCTGCGGCCAGCTGCCCCCGCCCCCTGATTCCTGCTCTGTACAGTGTGCCCCAGTGTTTGAGCGGGTTGGCTGAATGACTGTGTGTTTCACGGCCGGTCTGGTCAACGTGGCTCTTTTGCTCTCTACACCGCGAGCCAGCGGCTGAGCCCAGCTGCCCCCGCCCCTCCGCTTGCTGCTCTGTATAGCCCTGCCAGTGTTTGAGCGGGTTGGCTGAGTGACTGTGTTTCACGGCGGTCTGGTCAACGTGGCTCTTATGCTCTCTACACCGCGAGCCAGCGGCAGAGCCCAGCTGCCCCCGCCCCTCCGCTTCCTGCTCTGTATAGCCTGTGCCTGTGCTTGAGCGGGTCGCTGAGTGAGTGTCTCCCTCCATGTTTCACGGCCAACGTGGCTCTTTTGCTCTCTACACCGCGAGCCAGCGGCTGAGCCCAGCTGCCCCCGCCCCTCCGCTTCCTGCTGTGTATAGCCCCTGCCAGTGTTTGAGCGGGTTGGCTGAGTGACTGAGTGTTTCACGGCCGGCCTGGTCAACGTGGCTCTTTTGCTCTCTACACCGCGAGCCCGGCTGCCCCCGCCCCTCAGCTTCCTGGTCAGGCAGCGAGTGGCTCTGCCCGGAGTGTAATGTAATGTAATGTAATGGAGTCTAACCCGTGGCCGAGTCTGCCCGTGGCTGGTGTTGAGCCGCTGGGGTACCGCGAGCCACGGCTGCCCCCGCCCCTCAGCTTCCTGTCAGGCAGCGAGTGGCTCTGCCCGCAGTGTAATGTCATGTAATGTAATGGAGTCTAACCCGTGGCCGAGTCTGCCCGTTGGCTGGCGTTGACCGCGAACCCCGGCTGCCACCGCCCCTCAGCTTCCTGGTCAGGCAGCGAGTGGCTCTGCCCGCAGTGTAATGTCATGTAATGTAATGGAGTCTAACCCGTGGCCGAGTCTGCCCGTTGGCTGGCGTTGACCGCGAACCCCGGCTGCCACCGCCCCTCAGCTTCCTGGTCAGGCAGCGAGTGGCTCTGCCCGCAGTGTAATGTAATGTAATGTAATGGAGTCTAACCCGTGGCTGAGAGTGTAACGTGTGCCTCTGTCTGTGTGGCTGAGTCTGCCCGTTTGCTGGCGCTGAGCCCGCGGGGTAGTTGACTCGTTCAGGTTGGCGTGAGCTTGGCGTACCGCGGCCCCCAGCTGGCCAGCCCCTGTCCCTCCTTCCTGTACAGCGTGAGTTCCTGTACCAGTCTGTACAGTAGGGACGGGGGCTTAAAACGAGAGAGTAAAACTCAAAATCATTAAAAAATGGTTTTTAAAAAATTAAAAATTATTATTGGAATAAAAATATATAAAGTGAGAGTCCTTGAATCTCGACCTACTGCTACTTTTTGCTGTTGCTGTCCATCTCCCCCAGTTCAGTGCAGTTCTCCGTCTGACCATTAGATGGCAGTATGTGACAGTTTTTGGCTGAATTATCTTTTGGCGATCTCGTCAGTGATGAATGAGCAGACTGAGCAAAGTCACACACACGTAGGAAACTGTTTGTTCTGAGTCATTTGGGGCGTCAGTTTAATTAACAGGGTTTTTTTTTTCTGCGTCAGGTGAGTTGTTCATCACAGAGGAACAAAAAAAAACTCAAATTGACTTTCAGCCACTTCCTTCCCTGAGATTGTGAACCCATTCTGGCCTCATTACTTCTCCTTGTAGGGCAAACTCCAGCTCCATGGCATCTGGGTAAGGAAAACAAACCATTAAATGTGGTTTATGAAACTGAGCTGGTTTTCAAACTGGATTTTCTTAATGAGTCGTTAATGTGTCATTTATACATAAACTGGCAAAATGCATGTTTGCTTTAATATGTGTCACAGATTCAGCATGTACAGTGACTGACTCCAGTCTGCAGGATGTCATCTATTCCTTTATTTAAAAGGGAAATTAATATATATGTTTTTTAAAACAATAGAGACCTGCTCATATGGATATAATGATGAATATTAATGTTTTTAATCAGTTCGGTTGAGCTGTTTCCATGTAAGTGATACAGTGGGATGGTCCACACTGTCACGGCTCTGTGCAATGAAAATAAAAGTCTAGCTAAAGCTGAACCCTTCAAGGTTAAACTCTGCAGTATGAAAATACATCTTTGTGGCTGCAGACAGAAGGAGAGAGTGAAGCTGTGCCACAGAAACAGTAACTAAATAAAGTTATTACAAGAAACAGCTGAAAACATGTGGATGATGCAATCAGATAAACATGTATAGAGACAATGTGAACTTATATTGCATTGTAAAGATAACCATGTGACTTACAGGTACAACTGCAGTTTAAGGTCATGTCTTAACATGTTCTCAGATCTGCTTCCCTGCAGGTGAAGAAATAAATCTCTGAAACGCCTCACATTCAAAGCTGTTTTTTGTTTTTGAATTGATTTCCTGAAAAGTCGATGTTTTGGAGATGTTCATTCTTTTATTTTTTTTCTCTCCATAGTCAAATGTTTTAGACTGTTTTGACTATGTTCAGTAAGTGTGTTCCCCCAACAATTTGATGAGGAGGAAGAGGTATTGGATTATGTCCTCAACTCAACCCCGTTGGGATGCACCGGTCCGAACCAGAACCCAACATGATGCATGATGCTGCAGTCTGGTTCTACAAGTCTGAGACGTTTCACTGTCCGTATACTTTTGGCCATGTAGTGTATAATTAACATAACAAATGTTCTGGCCTGTGCACCTTTGATGTGGAACCACCAGACCAGCAAAGTAAAGTAGCAGAATGGCAGAACGGTTCCTAACTATAGATCTCTACAGCTCTGCTCTTTGTGTAGGACTCAGTTCAGTTTTCATATGTCAGTTTGTGGGCGAGCTATACTGAGCCCTCTCTGTCAGAGAGAGAGAGAGAGACTTCAGGCCTGTGTCTCTTCCAGACCAAACATAAATCCATCTCCGTTTCCCTGGCTGCCGGTGACCTCTGCTATCTGGCGTCGAGCTAGTAACCTTCACTCTGGCGTCCGCGAGCAGCCTGGCTCGTCACCGGAGGCCACCCAGCCTCTGTGGTCGCTCACAGGATTCGGTATTAGCAGGAGATGATGATGATGAACGTCTTGGAGCACTGCAGCAACAAGCCCCACAGTCACCCAGGGTACATACAGGAGCCTTTTTTTAAAGGGGGTAATAAAACTTCTCACAGTGGTGCTGCTTCTCTGCTCTGACGGATGGACGGAGTCGTGAGGTTTATTTCAGACTTTGTGGCAGATTTTGATGAGGAACTGTTACAGCTTCAGCCTTCAAAGATGAGGTTGTGCTTTCCTACCGTGTCCTTAATTCACCGCACACACTTTAACCTGACAGCTCCTCCTCCCTGAACAACAACATCTGATTGGACCTGTAGAAGGGTCTCCTGAAACAGTGTGGTGACATTAACTAACACACCGGCTCTAACTGTGTCTTCATTCAAGGGTTGCATTATTTGGAGGCTTCATTGGACTGGACTGGGACTTCACTGTCCTTTTGCAGAGGTTTCCTCAACAACAAAGCAACCCAACACACCAACAGGTGGATCCTCCATGGTCTGACTGATTCTAAGACTCACTGTGCACAAGTACTGGGTTTCATCTCAGTTCAACAGCTGAAAGGTAAGCCTACAACTCACAGGCCTTAAACCCACAAGGTTTTATGATAAAAACAACGTGTTATGCCTAAAGGTTTCTAGGTGACAGCTAGGAGCAACAATTATGGTGTATATCTTTCATAGACCAGACCATCTCATTTCAGATCAACCTTCGTGGTCTACGACATCTCTGAGGAACCAAACCTTCGTAGATGATGTCACTTCTTGTATGAAGAGCAGTCTACCTTATTTGTTGCCATGGTTATCGCCTTGGTTTGGTTGAGGTACAAGAACGATGTGAATAGGTTTTGAGAAAATATCGCAATCTGGGTTAAATTAAATATAGTGCGTCTACATTATGCAGTATGTGTCACCATGGTTTCAGCTAACCCACACTTTGTTGAACAGTCATGGATAATAGCTAGATATAGAAGCAATAGATCTCACTCTCCTGTATCATAATCATGATACATCATGGCACGTTTCCCTTTGCTCTTGTCATAATTCACTATGACCACTAGATGTCGCCTAGCAACAAATGTATCGACAAATGCACCAATGACCCACAGCCTGAAATAAACAGGATTTCTGTCTGTTAGAATCAGCTCCATATTCTGCAAGCAACACTATCTGTCAATCAATGCATACCCTCCTGATCAAACAACCAAATTCTCAACAAACATAAAAAAAAAAGCAAAGCAGAATCTATCTCGATGCAAACAAGTTTGAGTTTGGAAAGGAGCGACTTTCATCCAGAGAGTCGGGGGAGTTCCTTCATTCTGAGTCTATATGAACCTGCTCTTATTGTTGTGTTTCTGCATAAAGTCTGCATCCACTCTCTGCATACTGATCTCTGTCTGTTGCCCATTTTAAGCTCATTCATCAAAACCCAGCCAAGGATAAACCACAGGAACCCCCCCCCCAAAAAAAAAAAACAGACTCTTCTTCTCCTCACTGTCAGTCAAAATATTATGGTGAGTCTCCACACATCCTCCTTCACCTCCTCCTCTTCCTCCTACTCCAGATCTTAATGAAACACGGCGAAGCTCTGCAGTGAAAATGAGTCACCAAAGTGAGTTTTTAATTTAAATGCAGATGATGTTTTCAGGTGACTGAGGGCCAAGCGTTTGGCGGCTGTTCAGGTTCACGGTTTAGTGCAGAGGAAGAGAGAGAGAGATGGAGGGATGGATGGGTGGAAGGGTGAAGAAATGGAGGGATGGAGGGAGGGAGACTGCAGCATCGTCTGGCAGGTGGTGAGGCCTGATGCAGGTTGCAGCGTTGGCATGTCTGGAAGCGAAGCGCCTGAGCAGCAGGGATGAAACGGTAGCATTTTAAACTGGGTTTCCTGGCCGCTGCACAGCTGGGCGTCCCTCAGAGACTCGTTAAGAGTTCCTGTGGGTGCTGATGTCTGGTGGCATCGACGAGTCCAACTGACAGAAACAAGACAAAGACCTGACTGCTGCTGCTGCCGTGCTTGTCAAGAGTTGTATGGACACTGATTGATGGACGTCATGGGGGTTTGAGACCTTAATGTGTAACTTTCCTTCAGTCAAATGTCTTTTCAAGTCTAGTGTCTGGAGACAACAGCTCCCATGATCCAGTTTGACTTTTCTTAATACATTGATTAAGATGGTCTTTGTGTGCGTAGGTAAAATCAGGACATGTTTGGAAAGTACAGACAAACAGAACAAACTGAATACAACACAACAAATCACACACAGCTCCAGTACATTTCCATCTCTTTAGCAGCTCAGTTCTTCAGGAGCTGTAACTTTGTCCATCTGCTGAGTCAGGAACCTGCAGTGGATCCTCTTTTTTTCTGCACTTCCCTGAGAAACCCGGCGCCCACTGAGGCTGAAAATGACTCTGAGGACTGTGAGCATGAACCAAAACAGTAAAGTGAACCATAAACACAACAGTGAGTGAGCTGAGTGGAGATGCAGAGTCTGCTGATAGCTCTCTGCAGGTTCATTATTACAAGCGACTCTGTCTCTCATTACATAGTCGTCTTATCCGTCATTATAGAGATATTAAATATGGTTCCAGTGAGTTGGTGGAGGGAGATCAGGATCATGGTTCATAGAGATTTTTTATATGAAGGTAATTTGTGAGGACTGTTTGAGGGTCACCACTTAACTCCAGGGCTAAAAGTCTGAGGGCATGAACGTGTGTGAGTATGCTGTAAATAAAAGTGCACATTTTAGCCGTAGATGTGTGTGTGTGTGTGTGTGTGTGTGTGTGTGTGTATCCGAGCAGATAAAGCTTCATTGTTCTCATTTAATCACCATCCTGTCTCTAATTATCAGCTCTATCACTGAGGACTTTTAAAGACCATCATCACCGGCATTTTATCACCATTACCACTAATTCTCACAGCCTTCTTCTACTTCTTCTTCTTCTTCTTCTTCTTCTTCTTCTCCTTCCTGTGCAGTTTTCATCCTGAGCAAACAGAAACAGAAAACAAAAGACATATTCTCAGTGTATTTGAGCAGAATTACATATTTGCATCTTGCCAAATATGTAATGAACAATATTTTCTCATTATGTCAAAAGAAAATGAATCTGGTTGCAGTTACAATTTGCTGATGCAAATAAGTTCAAATATCGGGGGGGGGGGTTACTGTGGTGTAGTAACTGCTTAAATTCCCTGAGTTCCCTGAACACACCGATACAAGGACTGAATATCAGAGCACGGCTGTCTGATGGTGAAATGTCAAGTGTGTTTCCTAGGAGAGTGGATTTTCACACATGAAATGTGAAGTAAAGGTGAAACTGAAGAGTGTGTTTTTTTTCTTTCTTTTTTTTTCCTGCAGCTCGGAGTCAAATGTGAAGTGAAGAGGATTCAGATCCTGCTGCATTTGTGATGTAAAAATCTGACCCCAGTTCAGCTCCCAAGTCTCCGTTTTGCACCATCGGCTGCTGACAGGTACGAAATAAATCTGATCATTCACGCTTAGGTCACATGAGATTTATAGATAATGAGCCAGAAACGTGCAAAACCACCAGCACGGAGGCTTTAAAGTGGCATCCAGCCGGCCAGGAAACGTGCCATGACTCTGGCTCCAGTCCTCCTCTCCCACCCCCTCCTCCCTCTCAGAAACTCTCACCTAGAGCTCAGTCCTGGGCTCTTCCCCCACCTCCAGCAGTTCCCTTCATGCTAATGTATTTTCATCAGTCCTGAAAATGCTTGATTATTGCTGCTGGGGTGCATCTCCAGGACCGACCTGCAGGTAATCACCGGAGCTGTGATGGAGCTGCAGGAGAACTCAGTTTGCTTTTCTCAATACCAGTGAAAGTTTGACTGCCTCCCACACACACACACAAACACACTCTTCCGCTCTCTCTCTCTCTCTGTCTCTTCCCTCCTTTTACAAACCAAACCACCCCACAGATGTGGTGGGAGCTGTGCTGTGGATAAAAAAACCCCAGCTAAATAAGACGGCTTGAAAGAGGAAGAGTGCACCAACACGCTGCCAAGAGGATATTTCCATATTTCTTAAAAGCGTCTCTGTTAATGAAAAACAAATGTGTGATTGATGTGTTCGACTTGGGCTCCGACGAAGGAGAGAGGAGAGAGAGGCCGTCCCCGTCCCTAAATGGTCGCTTTGAAATTAGAGAAGAGAGTGAGAGTGCGGAGTTATATGAAGCTATAGAAGAATGTGAGGCCACATTGATGCTGGAATACACAGATTCCCTCGAAGGCCTCCAATCAAAAGTGCATCAGTTGTAAATACAAAGGTGCGAAACCGTGACAAGGGCGGTTTAACCTTCATGATAAAGTCACAAATGAAGCTCTTATACCTCCAGGAATGACTGGAGCAGAGCTCTGACTGATCACTGACTTCCTGGCTGAGCTTTTTGTCCATGCAAATATGACGGAGCAGTTTATGGCTGAAAGACAATACTCATGTCTTAGTGTAATTTCCTGATGCCAGCAGAAACAGCTCCCGGCCTGTCCGTCAAACGTCAAGGTAATCTGCTGATCGGGGTTTTGGAGAGATTCTGCTGGCGGGCAGGCCGACACACACACACACACCACACAACATAGAGAGTAAAAAGGGTGAAATAGGAACCCTTTTGGCAGCAGTGGTAACAAATCACAGAGCTTTTTGTGCGAAGCGTAGACGATTATCTTCATTCAGTGGTTTCTGTCAGAAGTTTCAAAGAGCAGACAAACAAATCCAACAACTGGATCCGTCCATCACTGGAAGTCGGGACAGACTAAACAAACACACAAGACACAAAACCAAACAAACAGGAGAGAGACACGGAGAGAGAGAGGACGAGGAGGAGGAGGAGGAGGAGGAGGGAGGAGATCAGATCCAAACCGTCCAAGGACAGAACCAGGTCCAGGAGGGAGTGAATGCAGCAGAGACTTTAAAGCACCACAGGATCAATATTCAATTGTCATCAATAGTTAAAAACCATCAGGATGAGGAGCAACTTCTCCAAAGTCAGTAAAGATCAAGAGACCATGAGGTCGTTGCCATGGACGACTCAATCAATACCGTCTCAATACATCATCAAATTAGAGTAAATATATTGATTAAGACGACGGCTCCATGTTGGACAGGGTGAGACATCATGGACTTCCATATTCAGGGGTCAGGGGTCACTCCTGCTCAATAAACAGCAGCAACTTTCAGAATAAAACTAAAACAATTTGTGAAGAAATATGAGGTCATGTGCAGGTTATTATGGGATGGACTTGGATTCGACTTCATCAGCGTCGCGCCTCGTTTCTCATTTTCTGTCTGAGCAGTGAATTATTTTTCTGTGTGTGTGTGTGCGTGCAAATTGACAAACTGTTGCAGCATACGCCTTCTCCAGAAGCTGCTCCACACTGCCCCCTGCAGGCAGGTGAGCACATGACCAAACACACACATTTATTTCTTAGTGGTTTGGACCTGGTTCAGTTTGACTGGACGAACTGCTGCCACCTTGGCAGCCACACAGAGAGCTGGATTTTTGGGGGGGGGGGGGTGGGGGCGCAGAGGTAGAGCCCAATATCTCCTCTGTAGCCCCCCCATCTCACCCACACACACATGCTCTGCTGGGTGGGTGAGCAGAAGGATGGTGGGATGAAGCGAGAGTGTGTATCTGCCTGTCATCCCTCCATCCTCAACTCCCAGTTTCAAGGAGGGAGGGTGAAGGTGGTTGGTGGGTGGTGGAGAGGAGGGGAGAGGAGGTGGACTCCCACCCCCCTCTCACCCACTCACCCTCTCACCTCCTGCCGTTACCCATTCAGTTTCCGATTAAGGACCTGGCGAGATGAGGAGTGGGAGGAAAAAAGGGGGAGGAGAAAGTGAAGGATGGGAAGGATATTGGAGGAGGTGGAGGGGTGGGGCTCACCTCCTCTCATCCCTCCCCTCTCTCCCCCTCCACCTCCACCACTGACACTTTCTGGCAGGGGGTGGTGGGGGACAGGTGGAGCTCTTCTCTCTCCCTCCTGAGTGACTAACTGCATTTTCATTTGCACAGCCAAGTCCAGTGTGTTTGAAGGGCGCAAGCAACACACACACACACACACAACACACAGTGGAAAGCTGCCAGGTTGCTGCTGCTGTTGATGAGAGGGAGAGAGAAGCC
>JAFELL010001328.1:0-34369 GCA_019059645.1 Caranx melampygus | reverse complement strand
CATCATCACAATCATCACCATCATCATCATCTACAGCATTGTCATCGTCATCGTCATCATTGTCCTGGTGATGAAGAGCGATAGAGAAGAGGATGACTGGATCAGATTCAACATTATGATGAAATAACAAACAGAATCAACTTGATTCAACAAACAACACGTATGCAACGTCACGCGTGTTCTGTCGCTCATCATGTCAGAACTGGATCCTTATAAATTACAATAAAATCCATGTTTTATCCCCTTTAATGAACTCTTCTATCACTGTCGGTCCCTGTGTGACGACTCAAGACAGACACGTGAACAAAGCATAAAACACCACTATAAAACAAAGGAATAAAAAGAGATAAATAGCATCGTTCTTTCTTCTCCCTCTCTCCATCCTCTCCTCCTCCCCTTATGAACAGTCGTTTGACATAACGACCTCCTGCAGCTTCACGAGCCACAAACGCTTCGGATGAAATCACAGGAGAGTGACTGAGCTCCTTTGTAACACATACGTCTCCATGGAACTGAACTGAGACATCACATCACTAGCAGCCAGGACTGGATCAATGTCTATGTGAACACCTCTTCAACATTCAGTCGCTTTATTTGTTGAAAGTCTTGCTTTACACCTTGTTTTGTTGTCTTTTATTGTGAAGGGCTTCAACTACAGCTCCTGTTTTCACTGTTATTAAACTACTCAATTGCCAATCAATCAGTAACTGATAAAATGTGTCACCATCTTTTTTTCTTTCTCAGTTCTACTCTGCACGTTTTCATCGTCCTTTGTTTGCTCGCTCTGCAGCTCGTGACCACAGCTCTGTTTTCTTTCTTCATCTCAAGGACGTTCAGAAACGAGACGGTGATTTTCACATAAAAAAACAACAACAACAACAACACTCCAGTCTTTTTTAAAACTATCTGGTGACCTGTCAGACATCTCTCAGGGTAAAATTTGACCCACATTTTGATTTTCCCCTCGTTTTCTGCCTCTCCACTGACGCTGGCTTAAGTGTTGTGTGTGTGCATCAGAGGCTCAGCTGCTGCCTCATCACACTGTCACTGTTAAAGCCCACACAGCACACGGATGTAAACATAAACCCCCAGATCAGGATTTGATGTTTGTTTGTTTGTTTATCTTAAATCATACCCTGACCCTGATCTGCTTCGTCCTGCATCAGTGGCTTAACACCAGAGGGAAAACATCTGGGTCAGACACCGACACACACACACACACACCCATATATACAGGCTTTACATTTCGCTCCTTAAATCCTCCTTTACTCATCAATAATCAATCAGCCACAGAGGTCAGTCTGTAACGTGGGGATCAGACTCTCGGAGTCTTGGAGTCACTGTGTGTCTTTTACAAAGTGCTGCGAACACTCATACATGCAAATCAATGCTACTTCATCCTCCTGTGTGGTTCGACCAATGAGCAGAGGAATCGAGGTGTGGTCTCTGCTGCTCACACATGTCGTTAGATCTCACTTGTGAGTTATTATTTTTTTATTTTGCCCGAGGGAGGAATGTTGTTTTTTTTCTTTTACATGTCAGGATAAAACCTCTCCCTTGGACTTGACTCATCATGGAGTCATCACCTCTCTCACATCTAGGTCATCAGTGGCATGAAATCACCATTGTCTTGGGTTTGATTTTTTATAACCACACACACGCATACACACACTACCACCACACACTCTGTTCTGCTGTGTGAGGCTACATGTGTCATATTGATGAATCTTCACATGATCGGGATCAGTGTGTGACTTCAACAGTGAGTCTGAGGAGATTCAAAGCGTCTATATGGCTCAGTCAGTTACAGCAGCAGCAGCAGCAGCAGCGCAGCAGCACCGGTGGTAACGGTACATCATGTTCCACACTGACGCCTCAATAAGAACAACACGTCCTTGGTCAGTGCATGTGACTCAGATCAATGATGCAAACATTTTTTTTAAAGAGCGGAGAAATCACCGTTTCCCGCAGCTAAATAGAATTTGATGTGTATTATCATTATTATTATTATTATTATTATCTGGCATGTGGAGGTCTGAGCTCTCGGAGTGTCCTTCTACTGTTGTGCAGGCGTATTATTCATTTGCAGGGCTGCATGTGTGTGTGTGTGTGTGTGTGTGTGTGTGATCACTTTTTTCGTGGCTGTAACAAGAAAATGTTCAATCTGCTGTTTAGATATGCAGAGGTATTGACTTTGTTTGTCGCGAGCTAACAGCTAACATGGTCACATTGATGCACTTAGCAGGTAGCTGAGTTAGTTAGCGTGTTAAACATCTTAGTTCAGCATGTTAGCGTGGGCAATTAGCACCAACACACAACACGGCAATGTGACTTGTTTTCACGGGGCCGCAGCCTAAAAGTCTGAAGGTGACTGTGGTTTTTTGAGCCGTTCCCTCCGGTTGTCCGTAATGATGTCATTAGATGTTGAATCTGCACAACACCGCCCCTATGGTACCTGTAGAAGGGGTGGGGTCGGGCAAGCAGTGGTTCATTTGCATTTAAAGGGGCAGGGCACTGAAACAGACCGTTCTGAACAGGGCTCCTTGGAGCGGATGAAAGAGCTGTGATGTTTGATCCTTGGTGTGTTTTTGTCACAGACACGTCTTTAAGAGACCTGGAACTGTTTTAATTAATGGAAAAGTTTAAGTTTAATAAAGCTCGTACACTCAGTCTGACGACTGGTTTACTGTAATGTTACTGAAGCAGAGGGGTGGGGGCTGGGTGAGGGGGGCACAGAGTGTTAGTTTGGGACTACATCCAGCAGATGAATCCACATTTGTTGCTCGTGTGGGTATTTTTAGCTGCAGGGTGTGTGTGTGTGCAACTGAGTCAACATGAACTACAGCGAGTGTGTGTGCGTGTGTGTGTGTTGTGTTCATGGTGATGAAGGAAGAAGTCCCGCCCGTGCTACACTCTCGTCTGACTGATGTGTTGTGAGTTGGTTTCTGAACAACAAGAGCTCGATGCTGCAGAGGAGTGAGATGTATCAGGGTTTGGAGACTCACACTTTATGTGGATTTATTTGTCAATAAGAAGATTATTGATTATCACCATCGCTGTTCTTTAATCTGTCATAAACATAGTGAATCATTTCTAACATTTCCTATAATAAAACATATTGTATCAGATAAACAGTGTTCTCTATCTGCAGCAGCTGATCAAACTGCAGAGGTGTTGTTTTTCTTTACCTGCATCATCCCTGCACCGTGACGACCACGTATGTATTTATATATATATATATGTATGTATGTATGTATGTATGTACGCAGCAGGCTGATTAAGATGCTGAGTGCAGAGGCCAGACAGTTGCAGTGACGCGGAGCTGTAACAGCTCAGAGCTAAAAAAAGATCAGCACAGGAAATGTCTTCACACAGGATGCATGCACATACATCGACCACGCTCAGGGCGCTCCCGCCTCTGATGGCAGCAGATAAACTGTGTGACACCCCCCCCTCCCCGCCCAACGTGGTGGTGGTGGTGGTGGTGGTGGTGATGATGATGATGATGATGCTGATGATGATGCTGAGGATGCTGATGTGCGTGGGCCAGTATCTTTGATCAACGTCACAGTGCAGCTTCCATGCAGCCATCATACATACATCATATGATGTTCTGTCCTGATATGTTTATGTTGCATTGTCTTATGTTATGTCATGTTATACTATGCTATGTTATGTTATATGATACTATACTATGATATGCTACATTACACTATGCTATGCTATGTTATGCCATACTATACTGTGTTATGTATATGTCCAGTCCTGGGTGTTTTTCTGGACACTTGTTGTACATGACAGAGCTTGAGAAGTTTTCTGTTGCCTATAATTACTTCCGTTTGTTTCATCAGTTAAAACCCCTCCTCCACTTTCTCTTTATTATCTTGATACTGTCCCTATGTGACAAGAGGCAATGAATCAATGATATCAGTCAGCAGTAACTCATGTCAAACTGAAGTGTGTCTCTGTCGGTGTGTGTGTGGTGTGTGTGTGTGTACAGGAAGTCACACTCTGTGGAAATTTAGTTAGAAAACCACTTGTGTTGTTTGTCTGGAAGTAAATGAGGAAGTATCTCTGTGTGTTATTGGTCTGTGTGTGTTGTGTGTGTGTGCGCGCGTGTGTGTGTGAGATCATTTGATGATCACATGCCAGGCTACAAACACATGACCTCATGCCTCTCACTGTGCTGACTGACAGAGACGTTTGATTACAGCACAGGATTGACTAACTGTGAATGTGAAGGAGTAGGAATGTCTGCATGTGTGTCTGTATATGTATGTGTGT
This sequence comes from Caranx melampygus, assembly GCA_019059645.1. NCBI lineage: Eukaryota > Metazoa > Chordata > Actinopteri > Carangiformes > Carangidae > Caranx > Caranx melampygus. Next base: position 30,085 of record JAFELL010001328.1, on the reverse strand, counting down.
GTGCATGTGTGTGCATGTGTGTGTTGCCTGGCAGAGACAGGAAGTGATGCGGTGATGCCGCCGGCAACAGAATCTGTAGGAGGAGTCTATTTTAAACTCAGCTGCAGGAGGACAGAGCTTTCCAATGCATCTGGCCTTGTATGACAGTGTGTGTGTGTGTGTGCACGTGCGTGTGTGTGTGTGTGTCTGCGCAAATGGCTAATGTCCAGAGGCGATGCATTTGAAGTCCACATGTAATTGCATCTTTAAGGAAGGAAAATCAAATTAAATGATAATGTCTTTGTGTGTTTTCAGCCTCTTTAAGTGTCCACTGTGTGTGTGTGTGTGTGCGTGCGTGCGTGCGTGTGTGTGTGCAGGAGGAGCACAGATGTGGGGACTGCAGGAAGAGCAAAGCGTTCAAAGACAAGAAAGAAAAAAGAGGAAGGGGGTGGGGGGGTCAATAAAACGTGACAACACAGGCGGGAGGGCTGTGTGAGAGTGAGTGCGTAGGTGTGTGTGTGTGTGTTTTCCACAGCCCACATCAGTGACGTAGTGCCAGACGTAGACAGGGAGCAGGAGGAGGAGGAGGAGAAGAGGAGGGAGGAAGGCAGTCTGAGGATGCTCTGCTCTGTGTGGGGCGTTTGATTTCAACATGTTTCAAATGTGCAAATAGAAAGAGAAGCAGCCGGCTGGTGTGTGTGTGTGTGTGTGTGTGTGTGTGTCAGGTCGTCTAACCTCACTGGGGTTTTAACTCTCATTCTTGACTCAGACTGATGCTGCGTCCTGCAGGGAGGAGAGGAGGAGGTGGAGACGAGTCCTCTGATCGACAGGAGGACGGAGCTGATGAGACGAATCAAGCGCTCCTCAGGCCGATGTGTGAAACTGCTTTTAATTGAAAACCAAGACAAAGTTTGAGGACGTTAGGTAGAAATACAGAATAAAACGAGTCTCATTAAGGATTATGTTGAATTTAAAGGCCTCTAAGTCGCCACATGACCACATTTCCAAAGAATCAGCGTCTCACACGTCATCTGATAAACACAGACACTGAGTCAGTACATCATGATTTCAGCTGGGGCCTTCCCCACATACAGCAGATCGAAAACTTCATTTGACTTTTATCACCGTTATGTGTGTGATGACACGTTTTTACTTGATGCTGGAGGAGAACAGGTGGAGGTTTGGTCCAGAAATGCTTCGACTTTTGCCTTCGGAGACGTGTGATGTTGAGTCGTCCTGTAAAAAACAAAAAACAAAGTTACATTCACTGTGGAAGAGTAAAGTTTTGCTCAGGTGCTCTTCAGATTTGAGGTATAAGTTGAAGAGTTTGATTGTTATTCTTCCCTCATTGCAGTGTCTCGAATTGATGACTATAATCATCATATAATGGGCTGGTGGTGTGATGATCAATCAGGTTATTAGAGGAATATACTGTGTCTTATCAGAATTAAAGGAGTCATCGATCAAAAACCATCAGGGATCAATATAATATAGATTATTATGTGATATTGTCTGTTGATTATTTACAGATTATTGTTCATGTTTTTATTATTTAACCACTTAAACGTCACATTGATAACGATGATGTCGGTTACAGCAACACTCCTGCACAGTGAGGAGCAATGCCTGATGGGTAATTGAGTTCACTTCTTCTGCTCAGTTCACTGTTTCCCTTTGAACTCTGGCTTTGAATCTGATCCAGACACAGTTTGAGAGTTTAACCCTGTTCCGTGTCATTTTTTAAAGTTGATCACATGGCTGTGATGTCACCGCGACCCTGGCACACGCAGCGAAACGAAAACATCTGGCTCAACACATGTCTGGACCTCCACATCTGGGCCGGTTCCGGTTGCAATCACTCTGAAGTTTGCACCAGATTTGGTCCAGATGTGGAGGGAGCATTGAAGTTTGTCCAGATGTTTACGTTGTTTTTGCTGTTGCTGTTTTTAATGTCTCATGTTTTCCCCCTCAGGTACAAGAAGACTTTCTGATCTGATGTATCACTTCATTCAGTCTGGAAGATGAACCATGAAACTATGAACTATAGGGTTCAGTCTTTGGACTAGATATGGCCCCTCCGGCCCCTGGGGGCCCCTGTCTGTGGGACTGGTGGGTCACAAGATCAGTGTGTTGGTTGATGTCTGTTCCTCAGTGGACGAGATGTGACGGATGTGCAGTTAATGAAATTAGGTGAAACTAATAGAGACAGAGTGAAGCTGGAGCCTCTGCTGCTGCTCTGCTGCTGCTGCTGCGTTCACTGCTGCTGGTAAAAACGACACTCCTCAGCTCCTTCAGGCACTCACTGAGCATTTTTTTATTCTCTGTAAAACTTTGTATCGTTACATTTTTTACAGTTTGCACGTTTGCACTTTGTGTTTATGGTTGTGAACTCTCACTCTTTTTGTTATTAGACATCTTCAATGTGATTATTACTTATTAATTAGCTATAACAACAGTTCTTGCATCATTGCACCATTATTCACTGATTTTTGGATATTTTAGGTTGCATTTTATCACAGCTTTGTGGATAGGTATCTGTGTGTCATTCTTCTTATTTTCTATTTGCACTAATGTGAAGGTGACCACCACACCTCCAAGCCGCTGCAGAGCGGGGCTGCTGCGGCTACATCATGGAGCCGCCCTCAACATTCAGATAGCTAGCATGCTAGGTGGCTAATAACAACCAGGTGTGCAAAGAATCTTGGGTAAGGGTGGCCACGAAGGATAGGTGAGGTATGTGCCTTTAAAAACTCAAGCTTTTGAAAATACAAACTGTAATCTGACTACTGATGTAATGTGATTGCGTGTGGGTGCAGGACCAATGAAGCAGACAGGAGGATGGGTAGAATGCATTCTCTCTGGTTTATTCAGGTTCTTTAGGAAGAGTTCTGTTTGAAATTACAAAATGCACTGGTAGAAACAGCAGAGATAGATAGAGAAAGAAACAGAGGGGGAGAAAGAGATGGTCGGAGAAGAGAGATAAAGAGAGAGAGTGGGAGAGAGAAAGAAGGGGTTTCATAGCCGGAATAAAACGGGATAACATCACCAGATTCAGGTTCAGGTTCAGGTTCAGGTTCAGTTCAGGTTCAGGCAGCTCTTTACTCTCAGAAGGGATTTTGTTTTCATCGAGGAAAGTTTTTGTTTTCCTTCTCCCCCCTTTTTTTTTAAATCTTTTTTTTTTTCTTATTTTCTTTTTGTTGTTGTTGTTGTAATGTTAGTTAAAGTGTTATCTATCCTTTTGTTCCCCCACGGCCCCCCCCCCTCCCCCTCCCCCCCTCCCCCGGTGAAATAACTGGCAAATATAACAAACAAACATTCTTTGATTTCATCACCAAAGTCATTTCCTTTTTTTTTTTTTTTTTTTTTTTTTCAGGATGATTTTTTTTTTTTTTTTTTGAGGGGGGGGGGGGGATTTTTCTTATCGTTTATGTATTTGTTTTTTTTTTGTATTTTTTGGTCAAATTTTTTTCCATTTTTTGTTTTTAAAAATAGAAGAAAAAAGAAACACGTTGCTCTTAAAAACATCTATCTATATATATTTTTACATATATATACTTTTTTCTTTATATTTATTATTTTTTTTAATTCCTGAAGTTGACTTGTTACCCCACATAGTGGCATGCACATTGCACATGCAAATCTGTTAATTAAATACTTCTCTTTTATCTTAAATTGCCATGTATGTTTAGTTTTTTTTTCTTCTTTTGTCCCCAACTTGCTGAGTGAATCCTGTATGGTTTTCTACTGTGGCACTGGTTCGGTTTCTACTGGGTCGAGTGAACGATGGATGGATGGACGGATGGAGGGATGGAGGGATGGATGGTTCGTTGCTTCAGAGAGTTTCCCCAACACTGACTCGATCCATTAAAATGAAGTTTAACCCTTTGTGGCTGCTTTTTAATCACTGAGTTTTACTTCCTTGTTATGCTTCCTCTAACTTTGACTTTTGGCTTGTTTGAGCATCACACAGGTGCAACAGTGAGTAGAAAGGTCATACTCTGATATTTCTAAGATTGGAGACAGAAACGTCCCCAAATCTTTGGGTAAAGTTTCCAGAATTAGCCTCAAGGACCAGATATCCATGAGGTTTGATCAGGGAAAGAGTCAAATCTGAGCTACAGAGGGGCTGAAACAAAGAGAGAGAAACAGGTGAGGACACCTGGAGGTGTTTTAACTCTGCAGCGTCAAACACTGAGGAGGAAAAAAAATCCTCTGGAAGCAACTTGTCTCGACTGGGGGATGGAGATGGAAAAACAAAAGGGAGGACAGACAAAGAGGAAGAGAAAGAGAGAGAGAGGGAGGGAGGGATGGATGGATGGATGGATGGATGGAAACAGAGAGTGAGACAGGGTTGCCTTGAGGGTTGCTGTGGCGACGGCAGGAGACAAATCACCCATGGTTTCTGGGGAAAAAAAATCAGCTCACTGTAGAAACACTGGAGCCCGGCGAGTGATGATTTGGAGGCGAACACACACACACACACACACACACACACACACACACACACACACACACACTCATCTTTAGTGCAACAGTCTGTCAATCATTTGAGATGCTACATCTTTTTAAAAAAAAAAAGCAGTAACAGTCCTTCCTGTCGTCTCTCGACCTGCAGGAGTCGGTGTCGACCCAAAACTGAGCCAAAAGTGCCAAAGACAAAGAGATGGTTCTGTGTTCTCACCTGTTCTGGTATTATGTGACGCTGACGTTTAAAATCAGGTGGAAAAAGTTTCCTACAACGTTCGTTAAATCAAATGAATCGGATTAAAAAGAATCACTGATCTGAGCTCAGCTTGTTTCTGGTCTCCTCTGCTTTTGTTTTCTCTCCTGTGGAGCTCATAATGAGTCTAATGTCTAATCACTCTCCTGCCCCTGCTGGTCAGTATTGATCAGTACCGCTTTCAATGTAAATGATTATTTTATCTGCACAAATTATTTATACCAGAAAACAAATTAAATGATTTCAGGGTACGGATCAGAAATTCAGCTCTGAAACCTGCTGGGCTCCACACACACACACACACACACACACACACACACATTGCACACAGACAAAACACACACACTCGAAGACTCTGGCAAATGAACTCATTCAACCTGCACACACACCTTTCATAATGAGTGAAGCTGAAGCTCAACCCCATCACCTTGTGTTGATGAATGGTATTACATGTAGGATGCAGAGAAGAAGAAGAAGAGGAGGAGGAGGGGGATAGAAGAAGAAGAGAGAAGAATGAGGCGTTCACTGACATCAGGTCCAGTTTTTCAGAAACTTTATGGATTATATACACAAGAATCACAGAGACAAACAGCAGATGGTGAGACAGACAGAGAGAGAGAGAGAGAGAGAGGGAGAGGGAGTGAAATGGGTGAGACAAATGATGTGATCATCTACTGACACCCCACCCCCTCACCTCCATCCCTCCCTCCCTCCCATCCTCACCCACCTGGAAATAAGCAAAAGGTGAGGGAGGGAAGGAGGGAGGGAGGGGGTGATGAAGATGATGGCGATGAAGACATGTGTGCTGCGATGACTGTGTCCCGTACAGTGTAAGGCACTGAGGTCACCTACTGTAGCTGATGGTGTCAGGACACGTGCGTGCACACACACACACACACACACACACACACACACACACACACACAGTGCAGAAACGAGAAGCCAATCAACAGAAAATGAAACTGATTAATTGATTGAAGTCAATGAACAAATGAAAGTGTTTCAGCTTCTTGATTTTTTCTCATTTGGTTATTTGATTATTGATTATCAATATTTGGGTTTTTTTTGTAGATTTTTGGGATCAATCACTTGCAGATATCTGTGATAGCGAGGCCTGATGGTAGTTACGTTCTGCACAACCTCATTTATAAGAATAGAAAGTAAAAACCTGCAGCTCCTCTGTGGTTTACGCTTCTATGGTTTTCTATGGTGTAAATCCACAGCTGTGATTCTTCCCTTTGTGTGACTCATCTGTTCTTGTTGGCATTTTGAGAATGTGTGTGTGTGTGTGTGTGTGTGTTAGTGCAGGATGTGTTTCAGCAGCTGAACTGTCCTGTAATAAACCTGCACACATTGAAAACTGATTCATCACAAACACAAATAATGATGAAAATAATGAGTTTCAGCTCAAAGTGCACACACACACACACACACATGTACACGTACACACACACACACACACACACACACACACTCACACAGGTAAACGTCTCCCTGTTGCAGTTGCGCCTCCGCCCCCCCGCCCTCACAGAGTGTGTGATTCATGAGGATGAGTCCAGTGCCATTGTGAAATTGTGTGTTAACACCACTAACGACCTCTGCCCCACCCCCACCCTCCCCTACCTACACCCACTACTTCATCCTTCTTCCTCCACCCTAAACAGGACCCCCTCCATCTTTAAAACTCTCTCTCACTCTTTGCCTCCAGCACCCCCCCCCCCCTTCCCCTCCTACACACACATATGCATGCACACATCTAGTGCTGTACAGAGGGGAGACCACGGCGTGGCTTCAGCTACATAAGCACAACTTTTGGCAGCACGACTGTACATTAACACTCATTGTGTAGTAGTCTGTCTGTTTTTTTTTAAAGAGAGCCCTTATTCGTGTTTTTGTCGACACGTCGCCTCACGACTGACCCACTGACACAATTTCACAGCCGACTGAGTGGATGGGTTTGTGTAAAGTGTTTCTGTGTTTGTTTGTTTCCTTCGTGAAGACATGATGATTAGTCAGAGAGTGAGAGAAGCTGGAGGTGAAGACACAGGAAGCAGATAAGTGAACGAAAAACTTCACCCCCCCCCCGTTTGAAAAAAAAAAACGACGAAAAACAAACAGAAACGAACAAAGGTCAAATGTTCACTTTTGTTTTTGTTTTTTCCTTTTCTCGGAAAAGTACACACACACACACCACACACACACACACACAACATGCTTTCACACAAGGGCAGTGTTGTGTGTCAGCCATTTTGGATCTGCTGTTACAATTCTGGACAAGCGAGTGGTGGTGGTGGTTTCGTGTCGTGGAGCCAAAATGGAAGAAGAAGAAGAAGAGGAAGGAGGAGGAAGAGGAGGTGGTGGTTGTGTTTCTCCTGCCTGTCTGTTGGGGAGTCGGCAGGCTGTTAATGAAGGGAGGTGAAAGGTCAGGAGTGTGTGACGTGGGTTAGTTGAAGGAAAGACAGAAAGAAAGGGAAGGAGGAAGGAGGAGGAGAAGAAGAAGAAGGGGGGGCAACGTGACGACGTCTGACGCCATGCCAGGTAAAACCATACAATAACTCAATCGAGGCCTGACTCTTCGTAGCTACCTAAACGTCTAGAGGGACCTGAGAAGTAAGCAAACGGCTTCGCACCTCTGTAAACCTCTCACTACACCGCCTGAAACTGGACCCAGGACGGACACAAAATGGCGTCCCCGTGTACCTTGGGGAGGGTGAAGCCAAGAGGGGCAGCATCGGCATCATCATCCAGTCATAGAGTTGAAAGGAGTTTTAACCCCTGAACACCCACATTAAGCATTAAGGGTTAAAGTGATTACCCCCCCCCCCCCCCCCCCCCCCCCCCCAAAAAAAAAAAAACTGGATGTAACACTGATTTCCCTTGCTGTGGCCCAGTCTCAAATTTCACCGCTCCCCCACCCCCCCACCCCAGGTGTCTATGCTAACATGGGAGCCCGGCTCTTAAGGCGTAGAATGGTGGATGTCATCTACTAAAGAGGGTGAGGAGGAGGAGGAGGAGAAGGGGGGGGGGGGTGACCTTACAGAGAGGTTTGGGGGTGGTGGTGACGAATGTGACTCTGATACAGAAGGCACTGTGGCTCTGTAGGGGGGGTGTTTTCTATTTTTGGGAGGGGAGGAAGCTCCACCCCGGCCTCTCAAGAAGGGCAGAGGGGTTTCAGGTTTTTGCGCCCCAGACCATCGACAAAAACACCCCCACCCCCCGGGTCGTCATCTCTACACTCATGCTCAACTATACAATGCCTGGAGGCAACACATTTTAGGAGAGGAGAGAAAGATGGAGGAGGAGGAGGAGGAGGAGGAAGAGGGGTATAAAGACAGTGACAGAGGACGGAGTGGTGGGGGCGAGGGGGGGGGGGTTTCATTTGTGGGATGTCAAGTGACAGTGTTTGTCCCCAGATCCACGAGCTCCAGTTTCATTCATCCCTTTTTATTTTTTCATGTTTTACAGTACCACAGCGTTTGCAGTTCACTCCTCCGACATAATACGATGAGGATGAAGCTGTAATGAGGTCTGCATAGAGTCAAAAACATGTGAACTGGGAGGGGGGTGGGGGGTGCGGGGGGGGGGCCGGGAGGACGGAGGACGGGTTCTGTTTTCTGGCTTCTGGCAGCACGAGGTGTTTTTATCAAGAGTAGCTTAGATCGCCGACCGTGTCATGAGCATGAACGGTATATGCAAAATAAATAAACATCTGAAGTATCTCTTATTATACTCTGTCTGTTATCTATAACTACATCTACGGTATTATATCTAGATTTATCTGTAGGTTATCTTCTATATTAATCTATGTTTTATCTTCATCTTGTCCTAGAGTTATTGAATAGTCAACAGTTGTTTGTCCCTCATAACAATAAGGATGGACGTAGTTGTAGTCCTAAGTGTTCCTGTTTCTGTCCTGTGATGCCTTCAGTGTCCTCAGTGTCGCTCTCTGACGAAGCTGAAAGAACAGATGTTGAAGGAAATGGACAGAAAAAAAGAAAAGAAAAGTGAGGACGAGGAGAGGTTGGTTGATACTGGGTGGGCTTTTTTTGGCAGAGGAGGTTTTCATTTGTTTGTTTTCATTAGCTTTGCTACAACCTCACGTGATTGGATTGATTGATCGGTGGTGATCTGGTGGTGACTGTTCTCTGGTTATCCAGACCTGAGAGAAAGTGGGGTCGAAAGGTGGGGGTGGGGGGGTGGTTGGGGGAGGGGGGGGGGGGGGGGGTGGCGGTGGGGTCAGCATTGGCACAGACAGGCAGGACGGGTGGACGAACCGGATAAACATACAGATATGGAGCTTTCCAGGTAACACCCCCACCCCCACCCCAACCCACCCCCTGTTCAGAGGGTGGATAATGTGTGTTGATAACTGCCCCCTGGCGGCCAAAAAAAAAAGAGAGAAAACAACACCACCTAATACTCACTCACACCAACACTGTATACCATCAATACTGTGCTGTTGCCGCTGGCAACCGAGCTGAACAGAGGGTAACGATTGAGTTTTTTTTTTTTGGCTGCAAGTAGAAGAAACACAATTGTCCTTCTCGTTATGTTATCAATAAATTCAAAATGACCCCCCCCACCCACCCAGCTCTGAATGTGAAATCTTGATCTTTGGGTTGGTAGTATACTGACCCCCGTCATCAAATAATCATTGCAAGTCAGGTACTGAGATGCCCCCCCCACCCCCCAACTCTGACCTCCACCTCCACCGTTTCTTAAGAGAGAGTGTGTATCTTAAGAGGTTTGCGTTACAACACGCAATGCTGCAAAGTGAATGTTTCCCAAGCCGCCATTATCGCCAAAACGTTGCAGAAAGGCATCAGGAACCCGGTAAACGTCATTTAAACGAGGGGGGGGAGGGGGTAGGGGAGGGCAGGATCATCAAAAACATAAAGGATGTAAACAAGATGGACATAGCATAGCCTACTTGAACTCCAAAGAACATGACAACAAATCTACAGCAACAGTTCTATCAATCAATCAGTCAATCAATCATCATCATCATCATCATCATCAGTAACATCATCATCATTGTCATCGTCATTTTGCATTGACATTGATATCATTATTCATAAGACTATCATCATTAACAATAATAAATCAAGTGTGGTAAGAAGTCCGCTCCTCTCCTGCTCTTTCTCCCTCTGGTTTTCTCGAGGACGACGAAGAAACCCGTCGTCTTTTGTTTTTTTCCGTTGTTTTTTTTTTTTTTTTTTTTCCCCAAAACAGGTCGTAGAAACGCCCCCGAAAAACAGCGTCGCTGCCAAAAAACTGAGACGCCGACGATCGACGAAAGCCCCACGTTTTAAGGATTTTCAAAAACGGGAAAAAAGGCAAAAGAAATTTTTTTTTTTTTTACGTCTGAGATGTAAGAGAGAGAGAGAGAGAGAGAGTCTGAAAGAAGAGAACTTCTTTTGTTTTTTTTTTTTGTAAACCTAAATGCAAAGTTTTTCCTATAAAGCCCCCCTAGGTCCCACCCACGCCAGTTAGATTTCCTTTCTCTAGTATGTATTTAATCAATCATGCAGGTTTCCATCAAATTTTGGACTCCAAAAAAGATCAAAGGAGGAGGCTGAGCGAATGCAACAGAAGAACCAAGCTCCAATGTCCGAAGAAGAACAAGAAGGAGAAGTAATCGATAGAAGAAATACTGAAGAAATTAGTCTTTTTCCCCATCCCTCCTTTCCTCTCCTCCGCCCCCGATCAACCGTGTGATGTCATTTCCTCTCAGGTCGTCCGTCGCACTGAGATGAGTAACCCGGAGGAGGAGGAGGAGGAAGGGGCTTCACCAAAGTGTCTGACTCCCTTCTCTAGTTACCCGAGCTCGCCCCCCCATAGCGCACTCGAACAGGAAGTGAGCCCACACCGTGCCCCGCCCACCACCACCCACCACCCCGCACCTCCCCACCTCCACTACCGCCGTCGCCGCCAGACAGGAAGTGATGTCACACCAGTTCCGTCAGCATTAAGTGAGTCTTTAACAGTAAACAGAGATGATAAAACTCATCGAATATCAGCCAGCGCTGAGATTGGCTGGTTTTTGCAGTGTAGGCGGAGCTTCCTGGTTCTGTCCCTTGGAAAGGAAAAAGGTTAAAGATAAAGTGGTTGTTCTCCCTTTTTTTCTTTTCATTGTTTGTCATGTAAAGTTTCATTTTGTTCTTCATTGTTCAAGTTTGATTTTTCTGGAGGCATAGCTTGGCATGTAAGGGGTTTGGGGGAGGGGGGGGTTGGGGGGGGTCCTGGCTTTTTGTTTATCATTTATTTTTCTTTAAACATCATATCTGTCGCGGAGCAGAGTCAAAAGCGGACTCTGCACTCCAGCTCATTTGTCAGGCTTTTACTTTAGCGGACTGGCCGGCGACAGGTTGCACGCATCGGATGAAAACTAACCAATCACGCGTCAGTCTGGGAGAAGTGCTTTTTTTTGGGCCTCGTAAACTGCGGTGGTCATGGCCGATTTTACAGCGACATGCTCCTTCCATCATTTTCCTGCTCCACCATGCCTCTCTCTTCCTCTCCTGCAGCCTGGCCTCCCTGGTCAAGCAGAGAATTCTGGGAAGTGTAGTTCTGAGACTGAGAGAGAGGCAGAGGTAGCCTGAACCCTCGGTATCTTAGCTGTCACTTTTCTTTTTCGTTTATCCGTGTGCTGCTCTGTCACTCATTCGAGTCTCTACACCAAATGTGTAAAAGGCTCCGGCAGCACCATCACCCCCTCCCCTCTGCCCCTTCCTCTCATTTAGAGTCCAAGGGACGAGGATAGAGGGTCTCGAGGGCGTCCGCCCCCTCCATACCACCAACCTTTCCACCATCGCTGCTTTATCAAAAGTCTACATATCCAAGGCCAGAGCACCGGAGGCTGCTGTTCTTCTTCTCCTCTCCTGCCTTTATCCCTCGCTCTGTGTGGTCGCTAGCACCAGTCATCTTCGTCCGTCTCACTATAAGGTTCATGCAGGCCCTTGCGGGGCCCTCTGGCATGGGGGGGACGGTGGTGCGGGTGGGGGGGTACCCGGGTGGTCCCCGTCGATGTGGGGAAGGTGAAGATGAGCGGTAGCCATTGGGTACCCTACGTGGATGCGGGTGAGGGGGTGGAGGGGGCCCGTGGCGGGCAGTCCTAGGTGAGCGTGGGTGTGGGTGAGGGTTTCCCCCATGTGGGTGCGGGTTGCCATGGGAGAGGCTTTGCTCGTAGGCGGGGGGCTCATGGTGCCGCTCGTACTCGTAATCGTGCTCGTAGAAGGGCCCGTCGCCCTCCAGGCTGTCGCCCGGCGGAGGCCCACTCCAGCGGCCTCGGTGTGGGGACCTAGGTGAGCCGTGGAGGGGGGAGCGCGGGGACTGGTGCCTGGGTGAGCGCGGCGAACCGTGCCGGGATGAGGAGCCCCCGTGGTGGGGGGAAGCGTGGCGTGACGGGGGCCGGTGGTGGTAGCCTCTGTCGTGATCTGGCGGGGAGAAGTGTCGAGGGGAGGGCGAGCGCAGGCGGCCTGGCCCCGGGGGGCCATAGCTGGGCTTGCGGACGGCGGGGGAGTAGGTGACATGCGGACGGGGGACGGCAGGGGTCTGGGGCAGCTGGCGACGACCTCTCCGTGGAGTGCTGGTCCCGAGGTGGAGGGGACCGGGCTGCCGCTCACCGAACTACTGCCCTACAGCAAAATGTAAACAAGGAAAATCAAAACGCACCACAACAACAACAACAACAGAGACCAGCATAGAGCAGAGTGGTGGTGAGCAGATAGATAGATAGATAGATAGATAGATAGATAGATAGATAGATAGACAGATAGATAGATAGACAGATAGATAGATAGACAGATAGATAGATAGATAGATAGATAGATACCATTGAAAATCATTTAAAAACGCAGTGATGAGGCAAAAATTGACACCAAGAAGCCACATGTCACATTGAAGAAAATGGACAGAGAGAAACAGTGACAAAGAAAAAAGCATAACACAACAAAAAAGAGAGATTGATATCCATAAGTAAGTGTTTGTGAAATCACCACGTGTGAACTGTCACTGGATAAAACTAATAACAGCTGTTTCAGTGGCGACGCCAAAAAAAAAAAAAAAAAAAAATCAGGTGCATTGGGATCAAAGCATTTGAAATCCAGAAGACAAACACAGGTCATTTGAGCTTTATCAGTATGATGTTCAGTACCATCATCAGCACTGACGTATCTGTGATGGTACAGAACAGCATCACCAGTAAAAAGCCTTAGATATTCTTCAAAATATGAAACTTAAGAAAGAGGAGGAAAAACTGAAAACAGAGCGGGACAGTATTAGGAAACTGCCCTAAACGTGTTTATGGCCCTTGGTTTTCGTCTTGGTGCCTTGGAGCCCACCTGTCTGTGACCGCGTCCATCTGGCCCCTCGCTGGGTGACGGGACCAGTGGCGGTCGTGGGGGTGCCTGTGAGGGTAGTCGTGACGGTCGGGGCCGTAGCGCTCCTTGTCCATAGAGCTGTGGTGGTGGTGGTGGTGATGATGGTGACGACGGTCCTTGGTCCGGCCGCGGTCCCGCTCGCGCTCCTTAGGTGGGAGGTCGCCCGACTGAGTGGTGGTGCTGAGATCTGTGCCCAGCCCTAACAAGGAGATGTCTCAGTTTACATTTGTAAGAGCAAAGAAACTCATTGCAATTGTCAAGATATGACCTGACACAAGATTACAACAGTGACTGCAAGTTATTGTGATTGTGTCAGAGTAAGTGGCAGAACCAAAGGGAATTTACCTTAATCACTAGAGCGAAACAAGTCAGGACTGTGGACGGTCCTACCCAACTTTCACTTCTGCTCAGTTAGTCACAAAAGCCTCATTTCGACCACAGGAACCTTTTTAAGGAACTCTGTGCCTTTTGACCACAGGAACCAGGGTTTAAATTTAGGTCCATGATAATGGTGATCTATGCAGCGAAAAAGTCCCTGGACGAAGGGGTTGTACTTTCCAAAGGTTCGGTAACTGTAGGGGTTTCAAATATTTGCTGCGTTTTATTTCATCCTCCATGTTTGAAAGGCCACAGCTGCCTGAAAGCTATTTTGTTTTGATTACAGAATGTCTTTTCATTGTAGTTCAAGATGGAGTCCCAGTAGAAACCATACGGCAGATGGCACAATGCCTTGGTGAAGGCCTTGCGGAAAATGATATCTAGCATAAATTGGAATCTGTGACCTACAACAAGAAGGTCTACTCCAAAATATCAATGGAGCTCAACATCATCCACTCTGTCAAACAGACTCTAAAGAAAACGAAGAACTGCACCAGCCTGGTGTGGTTCGGGTTGTTGTCGTCCATATGTCATTGGACTAATTTGCATAGTCTTTCCAGGACTTTAGGTTGTGGTGGAAACATGGACAACAGTAGACCACAGGAACCTTTCAGTTCCAGGTACTTTATACTCAAAATGCCGTTCAATAATGTAATACGCTAATTAGCATATTCGTAAGGTCACTGCATCTCATTAGCATTCATCTTAGCGGCAGCTGGCTTGCCCTTTTCTACTCTCTCCATTCATATACAAGGAGTACCGGCGACTCCCTTCTACAAAAAGACGCCAGGGTTTGGTAGCAGATTTGTCAATGTATGTTTTTTTTTTTTAAGAGGGTTTGAAATGAAGACTAAAAATGTAAACTCATGGATCTGCTTGAATGACATGTGAGTAGTTAAATGTAGAAGGAGAAGTAAGTTAAAATGCCATCTTCACTCCTGAGGCTGGAAGTAGAGCGGAGGACCCTCGATCAGATTAGAGAGCTCTCCAATTATGAAGGGGATTTAGAGTTGAACTGTGCCAGCCTTGTTGGATTAGTTTTACAGCTGAAGCATGCAATTTGCTCTCACAAATGGGTGATGAAGTGAGCTATCTGCTAGCACAATGTTCTTTTCAAGGACTTCTTTGTGCCAACGCTCGACTTGCATGAAATTTAGTGAATATGACGAGTCTCCGCTCTTACCTTGATGAACGGACAGATTGCTCTTGATTACCTCGACGAGCTCATTGAAGCTCTAAGGCACTGGGACTGTGATCATGTTAAAGACACTACAGTGTTTTATTATCGCTACATGTCTAAGGTCAGCAGTGTCAAACTCACATGACTGTATTCAAAGATGGATGTAGCCTTCACCTTAGTCTTGGCTAATCCGAAAAGGGTAAAGAGGTGGAGATTGGATGAATTACAAAAAAACTGACAACAGCACAGTTGTCATGAGGGAGGAAATAAATTGTATATATTTTATGTATCAGGCTCTAGTGGCCATTAGAGGAACTGCAGTTTTCCGCTGTTTCATTTTCTGGAGCTCACAGCTTGGTCGAACTTCAGTATTTCCATCTCACACTCATTCTTAACATCTCTGATACGTCTACACTGTTTGAAACTGACATTTCGGACCCTCTGCTGTGGCTTTTGTCACCAAGTTTCCATAGTAACCAGAGGAAACAACATGCTTGGCCATGTGTGGACAACAAAACAGGATGCTGGGTTTCTCAGATCACACCTCCATTATACTGGGCTCTGCCATCATGAGGAACCCACCCACCCAACAAATGGACAGTTTGTCTCGCCTCCCCTCAGGTAGAAGGCTGAGGACACATCTGAAGTCCAACTTCTTCCCAGAGGCTGTGATATTGACAAAGTCACTCTGTCATTATCTGAACCCTCTGCTCCTCCACTGATGCTGCTGTGGACTTTATCTTGTCTTTTATTTACCTGTTTTTACTCTCACTTTATTGTGCTACTGGGACCCGAGGAACAAATTTCATTCTCTACATGTTGCTACATACTGAGAGTGACAATATGAAAACCTTGAGGATTTAACAGGAACTTAAACCCATCTCCATTGAAAAACATCTACTTCAGCTGAAGAACTCAAGTAAAATATAGTTTTACTGCTAATTTTAGCATTAGCATGTAAATACGTGCAGTTAGAGTTGAGGGGCCTGTTCTCAGATTGAGAGTCATAACTGCTGCTGGTCCTGACGTCAGGTATCATGTGTGGACAGCGGCTCTGAGCAGCTCACCCGTGTCTCCATCGGTGTATCTGGTCAGAGATCGCTGCGAGGCGCGGTGACTCTTGTCCCTGTGCCGGCGTCCTCCTCCACCGTGCCTCCCTCTTCGGACACCACCCTCTCCAGGGAGTAGTCGTCCAGCCTCACGCCCCGGCCCGTGCGCCCATGGACCAGGCTGGAGGTGGAGCGACGCATCGGACTGGTGTCAGTGATGGTCTGTGAAGGACGGAGGAGAGGGAAAGACAGACAGGAAGGGAGAACATAAAGTAGGAAAAGGAGAAAATGAGAGAAGAGATAACAAAAAAATAGTGGGGGAGGGAAAGAAAGACAGAGGAGAACAGAAGTGAGATTCAATGCATCCTCTATGAACACACATTTTGACTTTTTCTGAGCGTATGACTCTCCCACAGAGCTTTTTGCCTATTGGATGACAATATCTAACTTCAACAGCAGGACCTGATCTTTCTGGTTAAGGTGGGTGGTGGTTAACCACACTTGGACAATTCAGATTTTCACAGGTAAAAAAAAGCGAACAGGAAGACTTTCTGTTGTCTGTTGTCCCGTGTGGCGACCCGCACCCATTTGATCTGACACTAACTGACCCCTTGACCCCCACAGCGCCTGAAATCCGTGACAACTTCTTCTTGGCTTTTTGACAACAAGCACATGCTTCTCCACCAAAAACATGGAGGGATGAAACGGACGGAGATATAAACAAGGAACTGACAGGGAGAGAAGAAAAGGGGCAGAGAGACAGAGCAAGCATGAAGGAGGGCTGTATAGAAGACCATCATGCCTCACATGCACAAGGCCAAGGAGCCCCATACTGGCTTTAGCCAACGGCAGCCATGTTTCATCTGGATCAAACTCAGGCTGGGAGGCCAGACAGTTGGACCATCATCACATCAGTTCTGGGGTTAATGAACCTCGTTGTCCATCTTTTTTCTTCTTATTCGACAACAATAGCACCAGAAGGGAAACATCTGACTCGTTTTTCTTGAGTTGGTCAAACACATTTCCCAACACAGAGTCTGATATAAATCAAACATGGCAGCCATGTGGATAAAAAAAAACTAACCTCGGAGCCTGGTCAAAATGATCTGTGAGATCCCAACAGGAAAAACCTACAGAACTGATTTATTTATAATGATAATAATTCAAATTCAACATCATTAGTGATATATTGGAGATATTCACTGTAGAAACAGGTAAAAACAGTGTGTATTCTATATAAATCCATTTGACCTTGTGAGTGTATCCATGTGTGTGTATATGAATATAAAACTAATCAAAATGCACTTTCTCCAGCATTATTAATTATTCAGCCAGTTTGTTTAGCTGTAAATTACAGTTTATAAAATGAAGTGACTCGAGTTAAAGGTAGACGTTTGCCTTAAAGCTGGGTACATACATATAAAGTGTATCATGTGAGACTTGTGTTGTGTTGTGATTTTCCTGCTGGGTTTGTATCAGACTCTTCTGACCAGGACTCGAACTCTCAACACCCTGAACCCCCCCTCCACCCCAGCCAGAAATATTCACATCACCCTGACGACCAAGCACACGTCAAGCACGACCGGGGAGGAGGAGTCACCGTCCTGAGAGGAGCTGCACTACACACACACACACACACACAGTGTACAGAGTGTACTCTCTCTGAGCAGCCCGACACAAGCCATGCACGCCCCATGGGCAGCTGCACATGTAGGGACACACACTTTATATCCTTATACACACACACACCTGGATGTGTATTTTCATATTTTCTGTGAGTCCACACTGAGATGACACATGTTTGTTTCTTTTCATTAGAAAAGATCAATAATTTATTTGCCCAAGGACGTGTTTTATATTCAGTTCTCGGTCTGTTGTGTGGCTCTGAGGTGAAACATTAGTCTGATCTTTAATAAATACACTTCTTCCTGCTTAGTTGACGCCTGACTCATACCTCAACTTTTCATCTTAAAGTGCAAGAACAGACACTTTAAACAGGTTTAATGATAAAATGAGGTAGTTCTGATGTGTTCGTACTTTTTAATACTTTAAAATACCACCTGTCTTTTTGCATTGTACTGATACTAGACTCATTTACACAAAACAATGATAATGAGAAAGAGTTTAAATATGGTTCTGGAGCAAAAAGCTGCAAACACTGATGTCATCCAACTGGAGACAGACAGAAGACACTCGGCCTCCATCCATCCGTCCATCTGTCTATCCATCCATCCATCCCTCAGGCTCCTCCATGACAGCGTTTGGCCAAAGCAACATACACCCTTCCCCCTCCCCTCAGTGTGGATACACCACCTCCACCTCCTCTCCATCACATCATGACATCATCACAGCGAGACTCAGCTCCGTCTCGTCATGCACGACTGCTCATAACATGATAATTACATGATCATAACATGACCATAACATGATAATAACATGCTGGCACGCTGCGCACCACCCCGTCCCCTGCACAGGCCAACAGTCGCACATCAGGCCAGTCCATGCTTTTCTCAAACACTGTTGACCCAGTCTGCAGCGATGCAACGGACTACAACACACAAGTAACACACGCACGCACCCAGACACGCACACACACACACACACACTCGCATACACTGCGAACAAGCAGAAGTCCAGGGAAAGTCGTCACAGAAAACAAACAATGGGGGAAGCAGAGAGACCGCAACACGAGCAGAGAGCAAGAGGGGGAGAGAGAGGAGAGAGAGAGAGACAGAGAGAGAGAGAAAGAGAGAGAGAGGCGATCAAACTGGATCTGAACAGTGACAGTTAGGCTGAAGTTGATTTACAACACTTGCAACACCAGGAGGGCGGAGCTTAGGCTTACTGCATCAGCACCGTGCAGGTGGTGTCTGCATCAGAGCAGTGAATTAACACCCAGGCACACGACGTCTGCAACAAAGCGTTAGATCAGTGGGCTCATGTTGATTGGTCTCTACACTGTGTCACTGTGTTGTCAGGTAAAATGTGTTTTGTTATCGTCTCTGCACTGTTGTGTGTGTTTATTGATCAGTCTACAGAACTGTTGAAGCACCGAGTGTGTGAGGAAACACACCTGTCATCTGATGTGATGTTCATCTGTTTGACACTAGAACACATGTACATACACAGTGTTTCTGTTTGTACATGCAAAACACGTCTTCTGTTTTTCTGTTTAGTATGTTGTATTTAAAGTATATCGCATGTGTGTGGATGTCGGGGAAAGAAGAGGAACAGAATTAACTTTAATCTTAAGACTGAGTTTAAACAGAAGTTCAGCTTGAAGCTTGATTTGATCTGGTGTAAAGGTTCAAACTTGTTCATGTCGTCCAGCCTCAAACTAGAGTTTGGCACAATGAAAATCTGAAAATCCTGCAGGTGATGTTTTGTTGTTTTAGAGAATCAACCAATCAGAGAGCAGAGTTTAGTGATTGACAGCCCAACAGCAACAACAACAACAACAACACCCACCTGAACTGTAGCCCACTGCAGCTCAAACACACCTGGTGCCTCAGGTGGAGTGAACACAACCAACAACAACAGACTACAAACTGGTGCAGATCCAGTTTGAAAAAGAGAGAGAGAGAGAGAGAGAGAGAGAGAGAGAGAGAGGAGAGAGAGAGAGAGAGAGAGAGAGGTGTACATACACTGAGGTTATTTCCACGGGGCCTGTGTCTCCTCCGCTGCAGAGCAGGCAAACACAGAGATGATACGTAGAGCAGAGCAGTGTAGCGTGCGCGCGCACACACACACACACACACATACACACAGAGCATAGGCCCGACGTAGCGTAGCCGCCGGGGTCAAGGGAGAACAGAGAGCAGGGGCAGCAGAAAGAGACAGAAATGAATAAATGGACAGAAAGAAGGAGAAACAATGAAAGATAAGAGGATGAGGGGGAGAAGGGGGAGGAGGGGGATAATGGGATTATGGGAGGAGATAAATGTGATTCAGGCGGGAAAAGAGAGGAAATAGAGGGAGAGGGAAGGAGACAGATGGAAGATATATATGAAAAAGGAGAGAGGAAAAGAAGGGATGAAAGGAGAGGAAATGATAGGAGAGAGAGGAAGGAGAGAGAGAGAGAGGAGAGAGAGAGAGAGAGAGAACCGAGTTAATTTTAGACCAGAGCACACACACACACACACATATAAGAGTGAGGAGGGTGTGCCAGCGAGCGAGAGAGGACAGGGAACAATGTAAGATGCATGTGCACGCACACACACACACACTGACACACACACTTAAACACACACACACACACTTACCGAAACAGCATGAACTCTCTGTAAGGCAGAGCAGTGTTAGAGGACAATAAGTAACAGTGTACAGACACACACATATATACTGTATACACAACACACACACACACACACACACACACACATAAAGGACATGGCTGCCTTCCTTCATGTCCACTTGCGTCCTACATAAATTAACATGTGTAGTTATCTCAACACCAGGACTAATGACGCAGGTCAGGGAGGGAGCGCTCGTTTTAATGAAGCTGCAGCACCAAATGGGCGGAGCTTGGCCAAACGATAACACATGCTCTGGTGTTTGTTAAATCTTGATTTTTTCCCCTTGTTGACCTGAAGAATGATCGATATCTCAGGTGACATGGAAGTACAGGTAGGAATTTCAAAATAAAAGCCTAGAGAGTAGCACAGTGTAAAAGTCTATTTTCTTTTGGGTTTAAAATCTTAAATATTTTTGAATTTGAATATTTGTCTTTCAAGTTTGGAGCATGTTGAAACTATTAGGTGTCACATTATGTAGTCAAGATTATTTTATGGCTCTTGATGTTTAAAGAAAATATTATAATCATCAACATCGCTTCAGCAAACTGAATTTCAGAATAAAAGGGACTTGATCATGTTGTAGAATATGAACTTGCTTGTTCTAAGAGTGAATAATAATCTAACATATGGGGACCTCTGCTGGTCATTTACTGGGACCACACTCTGCACTTCCACTTACTGGCGGTTAAATTACACCACTCAAGTCAGCAAGTTAACATCACTGACTTTTAATTTGAAATATTTTTCATTCTCTTAATGCAAAGACATGAAATAACAGATATTTATCCTTGTGTCTGTCACATCTTATATCGCTTTATCATCTGGGCTTTTATTTTGAAGTCCGTAGCTCCAAATTCTTCTAAAAGTCAACTAGAAAATATTAATTCCAATTTGATGATGTTGTTTTTCAGTTTCTGGCTGATCCACTCTCCATGTAAAGACACACATCTGCTCTACACTGTAGTCTGTGAGTGTTTGGAGAGTTGAGTCGTGTTACTCTATATCATGTATCTAGATCATGAGGGTAAAGCACTGGTAAGTTAATATAAACCTGACTATCAAAAGATCAGACGCTGGTCTGTGCAGGTCTGACACTATATCAGTGACACTAACACCTCCTCCTCCTGCTCCTCCTCCTGCTCCTCATACAGAACCACTTCACTGCGTTACCAACACACCAGAGTGAGAGCAACATGACTACAGATGCAGTGAGTATGGACGTGTGAAGGGTGTAACTGCAGCCAGAGGCTTCGTGCTAGAGTTTCATGTCCTTCACAAAGGCAGCTGACGTGAACATGTCGGAGGAAACACTGAGTGAAACCTCTGACAGGTAAAGCACACCTCACACCTGGCTTCATGATGCGCCTCAAGTAAAACACATCATCATGTCTCAGCTCTGAACATGGGTCTGATGAGTGGCTGGATCTCGGATACATCTTGGGTCCGTGAACGGTGGCTTGTAGACGCTGCCCTCCTCTGCACAGTAACATCACATCACATCACCTGTCCTGCTCTCAGCTCCTTCATTTACCTCAGAGACAACACATGTGACCCTCGCAGCCAAATGTGAACATCTGTCACATCTGGACAGAGAGGATTTCAGAGTGAGTCTTTTCTGTTCGAACCTGTCTCTGCTCACTTCTAAAGGCGTCACGTCCAGATGTGAAGTTAATAAACGGAAAATTTAGACTTTGATTTGAACACCTCCCATCACACACACACCTGCACACACACACACACACACTGCTTTGTTAAGTGTCAAATTCAGCTGTAAAATAGTGATCACACATTTCTCCAATGAACCGACAAAGCTACAGTTGATGATGTATGTTTGACTTTGCCTCCGTGTGTTTGTGTTTGTACTGAAACGCTGCAGAAACACTAATAATATAAATAATAATCAATAATATTCTATGATCATTCGTTTTTGTCTGATTTTCATTTGAGTGGTGACGAGTGACAGGAACTCTGGCCACAGTTTACACAGGACAGACACACCAAGGATTCATGGAAATGGAGGGGGGGGGGCAGGAAAAGGTTGGAGGGTGGGGATTATTCTATACATATAGATTTTATAGATACATATATGTTTATATGTACATATACATATCTAGGACACTTATCCAGCTGTCTGACACACACACACACCCTGCTCTGAGGTTCACATGGAGCAGCAGCAGTGGCGGTGGTGGTGGTGGGTCGGCTGCTGGAGGAGTGTGGGGGTGAGAGTGATGGTGGTGAAGGTGGGAGGGGAGGGGTGGAAGAGGTGGAGGAGTGGGAGGGGAGGAGGGGGAGTCAGACAGAGGGAAGTGATTTTTACAAAAGTCTCCCTGCATCTTATGTTGCATCCTGAACCGAGGTCCCCGCTGACAAATTAAACCTCTGCCAACAACTGGAAAGAGGTGAGTTACAGTGTCAGACAGTTGAATAAAGACTGTAAAATGTTAAATAAGTAGAAAATAAACAAAAATATATAAGTGATCAATATGTTATATACAAATCTGAACAATCATTAATCCTCATGGCATCTTGTGCCGTCACTTGTCTTGTTATGTGTCTAAAGGTATTTGAAATGTAATGACAGAGAAAACATAAAGAATAAAAACAAATCATATCAAACAAATCGATTGGAAACTGACACTAGAGATCAATAAGGACCTCTCCGTCTGAACACACTGTATCTGGACCCCTGCAGGATTTGGGGGCGTTTGGTTCGGATGCAAACAGAGACTTTTTCCGTTCACTTCTGCTGTCCTCACTGTCTAACGAGTAAAACGATGGACAATGACAGTGATGGCGGTGAAAGTGAAGGTGGTGATGATGATGATGATGATGATGATGGTGGGATGAAGGTGCTCACTTGGTTGTCTGCCGAGAGGCGGGGCATGGAGAGGGTCCGCCCATGCCCATCCATTGGGTGATAGGGCTCAGTGTCGGAGTACCCGTCCCGCCCATCTCCCTCATCTCTACCGTCTGTAAAACACAACGAGAGGGGGGGCGTGACCACTGTCTGTCTGCTGAGGTGGTGGTGGGGGGGGGGGCGTTGACTAATAATGAGAGGGGGATGGGCTAACTGAAATGGGAGGGGCAAGATAGAAACTCATTTGAGGTGATCTAAAGACATGTAATCTGTCGAATATTGATCAGATCAGAACGATCAATATCTTTAAGCAGTCCCTCCAGAAAATGTGATTATGCGATGATTCAACGCATAATCAGCCAAAGCACGCATATTAAGCAGGGGGGAGGAGTCACATTTTTGTCACATATATCTTGTTGCATGTTTACTTCACACAGGAGGGAGCAGCCATTTTTACCCTGTTGCCTTGGTAACATTATGACGTGACATAATTACACCTCCTGCGAGAAGATGAACAAAACCGTGATTTTGTTTTTTGCTTTGTTTTTGCATAAACCCGCTGCATAATGAAGCGTCTTTGCCCTGAACGATGACAAACACTCTGCATTTCTCTGGAAGGACTGATTAACAACAACAGCAACAACCTTCTGAACCAAAATGATCCAGATCTGGGGCAGGAAAGATCTCAAACTTCTGCCTAACTCCTTCTACACCTCTGTACACTATCTACAGGACGGAGTAAAGACAGAGAGAGGGAGAGAGATGAGGAGGCGCTGGGAGGGGGGGGGGCATGTCCCAACAGACAAGTGAAGGTAAGAGGCAGTGAGGAGGAAAAGGTGAACATCATAAAACCACATCTACCAGCTCTATAAGTCACGGACTCAAGAGGAGGTGGCAGAGTGAGCGGAGGGAAGGAAAGAAGGAAAGAAGGAAGGAAAGAAAGAAAGAAAGAAAGAAAGATAGAAGGGAACAGGAACAAGTGAGACTGAGAGAAGACAGGAGATGAGGAAACAGATAAAGAGTCTTGAACATCCAGCTCTTCGGATGAGACTCACTGGCCGGAGATGCTGGTGTTTTGTTGGTTGGTTTCACAGACAGGAAGCTGGATTTACAAATTAAGAGCCTGAAGATCCTCTTACAGAAATAAAACACTTACCTGGAAAACATTTGCTGACTTTGACTTTGTGTAGAAAAGTCCAGCTGCACTTTGATTCCTCATAAGTTCAATAACACCGAGAGTATCAACAGCTACAGGTTCTGATCAGTTCAATAACAAATCAATACCTTCGATAGGAACATGCAGATTACGTGAGGTCTTGTTAAAGTGGAATGAGAGTGTGATGTGTTAGAGGTGACCCGTGTGATCGGAGGCAGCGAGAGGCCAACGCTGGCTTAATCGGTGCGTTACCATGGCAGTGGTGGTAACATGTGTGTGTGTGTGTGTGTGTGTGTATTCACCATACCTGGGGTTGTGCCGGTTGTCGTGGAGATCGTCAGGGTAGGGTCTGTCAGGGCTCCAGTTACCCGTCTTTTGGAACATTTCCTGGGCTTTGGCCGTCACCCACGACTGGCTCTCAGTCATGCACCCTCCGGAGGTCTGGCACACACACACACACACACACACACAAAACACACACATAAACACACACACAAGTCAGGGGATTTAAAAAAAACACGAGTATTTTGACGGCCATCATGTTCAGTTACACTTTAAATCTAAAATATCACAGTTTTTCAAGTAGTTGTTGAAAAAAGTGAAAAAAACTCAATATACACACAAAGATCACATACGTGTGTGTGTGTGTGTGTGTACCCAGGTCAACTCACATGCTGTTGATGTTGTCCGGCTGGGTGCTGGGGAGGCCGTTGACGCCCTGCTGCCCCCCCTGTCCGTCCGTGCCCCTCCCTCAGAGGGCGGCGCCATGCGCTGAAACATTAATGGCGTTTGGTTCTGTGTGAGATACATGACATGGCCTGGAATCAGGCACACTCAGGGGGGGCAGACACAGGACACAAACACACAGGATGCACTCGCAGCATGCACCCACACGGGGGCGCCATCAGCAAGCACATGGCTGTGGGTATCCAAGGTAAAGTGCCCTGGCAGACGACAGATCTGGGATCTGCTCACCGGTGGCTTGAACCAGTGCAGAAATTAAGATGTTTTAATGGTTTAATGTGGGATGGGGGGCAAAAGGCAAACTGATCTCAGATCTGTGTCAGGGTGGAACTTCTACCTTGGTATTTGAGGTAAAATTGCTCTTAAATCACACGTGTTGGACCAGATCAATGAAACTCATCAGAAAAAAGACGTTTCACTCAAAAACCAGATGAAGTTTTTTGAGTAAAGCACCATTTTTTGTGTGGAACCAAACTTCACATCTGATCCTGACCCAGTTGTGTTAAAAAGCAACTTCTGCTTCCATCAGACAGGACAGGTCAGAGGTCAGGGATGGGGACGGGGGAGGGATCCTGGGTAATGGAGTCCTCTCAGGAGCGGCCGGTTCCATGACTACAGCAGCTGGAGTCATGTCCGTCCACACACAGCCAGCTGGAAGCTAACGGGGCCGTGATGCTGCTGAATGAGCGCAGATGGATCGAAGCCTGTTCAGAAACAAGATTCACGTCCAAACCTCCTCAGACACATGACGAGGGGCTCGGTGTGGCTGCACTGTGCAGGAAAACAATCAGACTTGTGTTGGTGTGGTGGAGGAGGGAGTGGAGGCTTTACAGCTGCTTCTAACATCTGGATTAACAGTTATCGTTGTTGTGATGGATTGACAGATTTCAGTGTAGGTCGTCTAAGTCAGTGGTTCTCAGAGTGGCCCAGGGGTCCTTCAGGGGACTCCATGGGGGCCCCTGGTATTCTCACAACAACTCCATCCATAAGTAACAAGGTGATGGACGAACAGTGTCTCAATTCAGGGGCCACATCCTCAGGGGCCACATCATAACAACATGACCAAGACCACGGCTCCTTTAACCGTAGGATCTTTGGCGAACCCTGCATATCCCACAATGCATTTCAATCCACTTTCGAAGGCAAATGTGATGGTCTGGTCTGTGGGGATGAAAATTTCCTGTAGTTGATCAGCTGGACGCAGCTGCAGCTGTTCCTACAGTTGCTAGGTAACATTTGCTGGGATTTTGGCGGTGCAGGCTGGATGTTCGCTCCTCTGTAGACTACACCGTCTCATTCACCACCGCTCAGAGAGGCTTTGAAGGGCATGAAGCCCCCGAACTGAGACACAACTAAAGTGAGACTATGTGTGTCATGAGTTCAAACATCAAAACAAACACAAAACATCTGGAAACAGAGACGAACGGTACCAGATGTGGGTCAGTTTGTGAGAACCACTGCTCTAACTGGGCCGACGCTTCGAAGCCAGCGGCGGCCAGATGTTGGTTACTGATGAACATTAACTTAATGTAAGCTTTGGTGGCAGCAATGAGTGTGTGTGACATCATCAGTTCCTGGTCGCCATGGCAGCTCAACTGAAAGCCGTCCATCTCCTCTCTCCTCCCCCTGAACACGATACACAGTGATCAGACAGAGAAACTCAGCGGTCAGAGCTGAGGAGGAGGGGTTTGTTCTCTGGACAGTCAATCTGGGTTTCGGTTTGGGTTTGGCACTGGGCTGGCCAACGCCCCCCTCTCCCCCAGTGATGCATCCTGGGAAAAGTTCACGGTACAGACATGAAGGTGGGGGTGATGTAACAGTGGACGCCTGACAGAGGCTTGAATGGAGAATGTTACAGCGGCGTCGTACGTATGTATCAGCTGATGAGCAGGTGATGACATACAGAGCCACTGGTTACAGGAGCCTCCACTCAACATCCCACCCACCACCACAGACAGGTACAGACACACAGATACAGGTACAGACAGGTACAGACAGATTCATGAGGAGAAAATGGCTCTTGGTTAGAGAAACTTGGTGACAATCGACCTGGATTGACCAAACAGGGAGAGCTTGATAAGTCAAGGTCTCGTCTCTTCTGGAAGGATAAAGCGAGAGAGCGTCAGAGAGACGGAGACGACGTGGACGGGACGGGAACGAGGGGCTACAGACAACAGAGGAAAGGGACAGACAGCCCGATGACAGACAACAGAGGTAAACAACAACAAACACATCTGAGACACAACAACAAACACTGACAGATGACACAGAGGAGAGAGAGATGAAGAAGAAATCCACCCCTGCTTCAGTTCCCTGTCATGTGATGGTGCTGTTATTCTTGGTCGTGGTTATCTAACGCTGCAGCCTCTTCAAACACCACCTGCTTTTTGGTTTCTTTACCTGGAGGACCTCTGTGCTTTAAACTTCATACATTTATACGTTGCGTCCTCCATTTTCTGCCACGCTGAAAAGATGCTGATCTGCACGACTTCCATGTGTCACTGCTGTGATGACACATATTATCGATGCATTGTGTAACAAGCTGTTTAAGATACGACCGAGAGTCTGGATCTGGACCCACACACCGTCTGCATCCGGACCTGAACCTTTAACCTCTCTATCACTGAGTGTGGCTCAGACACTGGTCATTCATTATTCAGCACTTTACTTTTAAGAAAAACTCTCCTACATGTAGAATATTGAATATTAGACTGGCTGTTATTCATACTTTGCCACATTTACAACAACAGCAGCCAATCAGTGAAGGTCTCTGTAACACTGTTGTGATGCGGTTGGGTGGATTCTTTCTTTACAGAGGAGGAGAAGAGGAACGGGGTGGGATGATGGAGGGATGGTGGGACGGAGCGACAGACACACAGACTGGTTTAAAGTCCTTGTGCGCTGCTGATGTTGAGAGAGCCTGTCCATTCAGTCCAATGGGAATGCTGCATTCAGGAACATACCGACAATACAAGTGTCACTGCAGGGGCCGGGGACTGTCTGAAAGACTGACGAACATACTCTCCAGTCACCTGCTCCTGTAACGCTCTCATCTCCGTCAATATGGAGGATTTTTAAGAAAAATCTTTATTCCAAGAGCAAAATGAATAGATATTTTTAAGTGTTGGATTTTCTGGATTGAACAGGAAGGCATCATGTGAGTGGAGAGATGTTTTCCACACGTCCACAGTGTGCAGACTGAAAATAGACGGTGGGAGCGAGTGCATCGCAAAAGGCATTCATCGACAGGAAGGGGAGAGCACTGACACTGAACAAAATGTAAGGCCATGTGGTATCATCATCATCATCATCATCATCATCATCATCATCATCATCATCGTGAAGAACATCATCAACAAAAAAAAAAAACATCATTTTAACTCAGTGAATCCACTGTGAGAGGAAGATCGTAGCAGTAGGGGAGGGGAGAGGTTGATAAAAAGCTAGACAGAGGTAAACAGCTGGATTCCTCTGTTTGCAAACAGGGTAAAGAAGGAAAGAAAGAAAGAAAGAGGGACAAGGTAGACTTTCAGGTTGCATGCTAATAAAGGGAGCACAGGCTGAGGGGGGGGGAGGTAACATCTGGGGTATTTGGGGAGATTTAAATGTATAAGATTTGATTCTTATGCTTTTAAATCCACATCTGGCAGAGGGAGGTCAGTCCATGGGCTCAGGGCAGCAGCAGAAAACAAAGAGGTCAAGGAAAAAGAAAAAAGGGGAATAACAGGGTTTTTCTTTTCTGTTGCGTTCAGGGAGGGAGGGAGCGAGGGGGGTGTTTCGTTCTCCGGGGGGGTGGGGTCTACCTGTTCCTCTCGCAGCGCCTGCAGCTTTTTGGTCTTGCTCTGGCGGGTAGTACTCCATGATCATCATGGCGGCGTAGATTTTGCCCACCGTCAAGTCTGTGGCTGCTGAGAAAATGACAAGTTACCCTGCAAGATTAGACCCGAGCGAGATGGGACCCTGAGCCGTGGGGGGGTGGGAGTGGGGGGACAAGACACACACACAAAAACCACCAACACAATACATGCAGAATACACAGAGACGGAGGAAGCTCTGTTTAGTGTCGGTCCACAGAGGGACATGCAATAGGGAAAATCGGATAGTTGACGGAAGCATATCTGCCTCCTCAACACTAGGTGGCGATATGTGTCGTCTCAGGCTGTTGATATGGACCCCTCTCCAGGTGGAGCTGTTATGCCACCTGGAAATGAGTCAGGCTGGAAACTGGGATTTTGGACAGTGAGAACATGGAGAATCTGAGGCCTGCTCTGAAACAGAGCCGAGCCATCGCTGGTGCACGACACACAAATACAACATTACAACACTGTACAGTTATTTACACAACAGAGCCGGTAGTCTTTTCACAGGCAGATGCTGCACCTTTATATATTACCAATCCATCATCATTCTTAAATGACAATACTGTCTTAAAAATATGTCTAATCTAAAGTATTAAGGCTGAGGACTGGGTAGCCGCCTCACTAAGAAAGACGTGACGCCTCCGTCTAATGATGCCTGAGAAAAAAAGGAGCTCAATTTTTTTCTAAAAACTCGGACATGTATCCCAGAGTTGGGATGAAACACGTGAAAACATTTAAAATCAGAAAAATATTGAGCTGTGTTTTTGGTCGTCAAATAAACACGAAATAAGCTGCGCAGCAGAGGAGGTTCTTCGTGCATGAGTGGCGCCGTTTCAAAGTGGCACGGCTAAAGTCCTGCAGCATTAAAAGTGTCTTATAGTGTGATGATAAGATATGACCACACATATCTTATTTCTTATTAAACTACTGGACAATAAGACAGACAGTGCATGTCTTGTTTCTTATTAGGTGAACTGCATTTAACAAAACAGCTGAGGTTATTGCTACACTGCATATATTATATAATTATACTTGGTTTTACTAGATCACTTCAAATAATATTATTCTACACAGGTTTACCTGGAAGTGGTCACTCATCATTTAATAATAACTATCAGTCTAGATCTATTTCACCTATTGATCTGCCTCTAATTTTCTTCCTGTAGTGAAAAGACTTCTATAGAGGATCTTCTATAGCAGGCACCCCCTGATACCAGGTCTGACACGAGTGGATTGAGAGATCAGCAGTGTGGTGTGTGTGTGGTGTGTGTTGTGTCGGGTGAGCCTAACATTCAGTGTATGGTGTGTATGAGATGTTTATGTGTAAACAGAAATGATGCAGGGACTAATTTAATGACTTGATCGATCAAAATATGAATCCAAAAACCAAAATTGATAGAGAATGGTACACGGTAAATGTAGAGGCTAATTCTCAAACATCATTGAGGAGCGCTTGTTTCATTTGTACCGTCAAAGTCAGAGG
>JAFELL010001327.1:0-43513 GCA_019059645.1 Caranx melampygus | reverse complement strand
CTTTTATTTTGTAAAAAGCCCTTTTCCAAATCTCCACCACTGCCATTACCATCTGCATGCTGTGCAGCCCAACCCTAAAACACCACCGTCCAACACGGCCTCCTCTCTGAGCACAGAAATGGCTGTGTCATTACAGGAAGATAGCTGTGACTAAGACCATTAGCTAATTGATAGGCTGACTGTGTTGGCTGCAACGGTCAGGCTGACGCAACAAAAACAAAACACCCCCAGTGTTCGTTTCAAACTCCTCAGAAGTACTTGTGATGTTTTACTTTTGGAAAAAAGAGGTTTGAAGCATTTGTGAACGATTTTTTTTCTTTTTTTCAAGCGTTTACATGTTGCACTTTAATTTGAGAGTAGCTCTAAATTCCCAACAAAGACAACCAAAAATCGCTGAAAACGCAAACCTGCCGTCACAAGCCAAACTGTGAATGGAGACTAATGGAAATGGTGTAAATGAAGCTGACAAATAAAACCTCCCCCCCCCCCTTCTCCTCCCCCTCCCCCTCCTCCTCCTCCGATTTACAGCCCTTTCACTGTAATAGTATATAAAGTGGAGAGAGGAACGTGTGTCTCGGTGGTGTAACCGTGTACCCCTTCATCAGATGTGTGTTAAGAGGCAGGACACGACGTCTGGACAGATGCACGCTTTGAAACTTCAGCTCCTCAGTGTGTTTCTGCTACGACAGATGTGTGGCTATAGATGCATTTCCCCTGTGCTCAGCTTTGGAAGTGGATATTTGTTTAATCTGCTGCTTCATGCACTGTTCGCTCCTCAGAGAGAGCAGACATGTTCCCAGTGGAGCACTCCTCATTAAAATAAAGGACGAATCAATGATTTCTAAAACCTTCTATTACCCAGGAAGGAATTTGCTGAGCAGTCAGACTTTCTCTGCAGCAAAGTTTTACCGCCTCTGCTGCACATAAACACCAACACATATTTACATATAAAATATCACCAACTTTTAAAGCTACTTTCGTATTTACGCAGTTCATGATGATATAAATGAGGTCTCATTATGGTACGACATGCTGGTGTGTGTACTTGTACTGCTATAATAGTGAAGGACCAAGTTTAGTTTTAGACCTTGGAGAGTGAAAACACTTTCAACCTTCTCATTGAGAGTTATTGGGTTTAGTGTCCAGGTTAAAGCTACGGTCCTCACAATGATAGTAAAACAAGTATGACTGTGTGTATATGTCACAGGATTAGGAGTGATTGATAAAAGCAGTACTCTACTGACACGCTGTGGTCACATGAGGTACTGCAGGGAAATGGAGGCGCCTTTGTTATTATTGCAAGCACACACACACACACACCACACACAAACACAAAAACACACACGTCTTGCCTTAACCTTCACTGTGAGGACAGTCACCTAAAACCAGGTCATGGTCTTAAAAGCTTTTTGAAATGTCGTCACAATGATGGTTTTAAACCAAAATTCATCTTCACGATGACACACACACACACACACGCACGCACACACAGTAAACCACAGTCCAACATGCTTGTGTATTTCCATTTCTTGTTTCACTCTGCAACGGCTCAGACATTAAATATTCTACTTTTATTGTTCAGTTTGCAGATTAATGATCCTCAGTGCAATCAATAAGTATAACAAATAATGACAGTGAGTAAATATAATATAATATAATAACAATCCATGAGCTACGACCATTAAAACATGCAGTGATTATAATACACATTACTTTTAAATGGTCCGTTCTGCATAATGAACACTGTTCTTTTTGGTACCTAAACTATAATTTTAATGCTGATACTCATTGTTTGTGCTTTCAGGTTGAAAACAGAGTGTTTCTACTCCGTGAAAACTCTACTTTAATTTTTAAACTTATTGATCAGTATTGCAGTCAGGAAACAGCCTCATCTGCCTGCCATCATTCATTTCATCTATTGTGAGTTTCACTCATAAATCACTTTGAAGTAGCTGTGGATTGAATCTGGTGCATGTGTTTATGTCTGCTGCCACCTAGTGGTCAAACAAACGAACTGCAGGGATTCAGAGTTGTCTTCCTGTTTACAACTATTTGCAGCATGTCAAGTCGAACACATAAGTGACCAGGGTCTCTCTTCGCTCTGTCCGACCTATTCTCCTCTTCCTCCTGTCATTTTTTACGTTTCTTCAACATAATTTGCTTTTATACCTATTTTCTCTCCCTCACTCCTCTCCTGTCACTCACTTCCACCTCTCTATACGTCTTTACCCTTTAAACCACAGAGCTGTCTTTACTTCCTTGTCAGCTTTCTCTAGATGCAGTCAACTCTTTCTGAAGCAGAGCGACAACATGTTTTAAATCTGGATGCTCATTTTGTTGTGTGATTTACAGTGATGCAAAATGTTTGTTCACACCAGTATGGGCGACTTCCTGATCTCAAGATAAAGACGTGTCAAAGAGATGAAGCTGTCTGTTGGAGTTTGTTCAGAAGAAGAACTTTTAGACATAGATCCACAAAAACATAGAGTGCATCGCCAATGATGACGTCACTTCATTACCACGAACACAAGGGGGCAGCAGATTCTTATCAGAGAGCAACAGCACCTCCTCCTCACACTTAAGTCTTCTGTCTGTGTGTGTGTGTATGTGTGGTGGTCAGTCAATGAATGAGTGTGTGAGGAAAGAAGGGATGAAGAAATGAAGAGGGAGAAATAAATGAATGAACAGGAGGTAAAAAGAGGAAACATGGCAGAGGAGGATGGAGGGAAAGAAATATGAGGGAAGGATTAATGGACGAATGGGGAAGGAGAGAGGGAGACGAGGGAGAAAGGGAGGAGAAAGGGAAGGAGGAGGAGGAGGAGGAGAGTAAATATTAAAATGAGTGATGTGCACTCTCCAGTCAGAAGTGCAGCTGGCAGCAGAGCGACGTCGCCGAGCCAGCGAAACAAACTGACTGATGCTGGGACTAATACGACACAACAGAGAGATGGAGGCTCAGGGATGGACGGATGGACATGGGGGGGGGGGGGGGGGGGGGTCACCATCCTTATCTGTTTTAGTTCAGTTGTTCATGGTGCAGTTGGAGGAGGTGTCACTGCTGTTTTTAAACAATTCAGGAGTCAGTGATGAGAGTTCTTCTTCTTCTCCTCCTCCTTCTCCCTCCTCTACTTCTGCCAAATGGGACGCTTTGTTAGTTTAGGAGTCTGGCTGAGTAGACTGTGACTCCTTCTGTGTGTGTGCAAATACACACACACACACACACAGTATAAGAGCAGAGGTTTGTTCTGCACAGACCAAACTCTGCCATTTAAAAGCAACGACACTAATCTAATCCAATCTAATGCAGTCTGAATGGTCTCTGTGCAGCAGGACCACAGGCCTCCAGGCTGCTCTGACTGTGGACGTTGGTTTGTTTGCAGCCGTCTGCACCACTTCCTCCCAGCTCTCACCGACTCTACCACAACGACAACAACAACAAAAACATATCTGTTTATGACAACAGATCCGATTGTTTCCTTTCCTTTTTGAAAACAGTGAGTTGTATATAACGATGGAGTGAAGTTTTGTTTACATTGCTTCATCATAAAACACAGTTTGTTCACTTCGTCTACACAGTGAAGCCTGAAGAAAAAAAACAGACCCAATTACACTTTACCTTTTATGTAAGTAATGTTATTAATGCACCTGAGGGGAATGATAATGACCACACACACACACACACACACACACACACACACAAACACACACAGTGGGTTTATGGTGGTGTGTGGCAGCGACAGAATTTGGCAAGAAGTAGCAGCTTTGGCGTGAGGACACTGCAAATGGCCGCAACCTTCATCTCTGAGGAGAGGAGGAGGAGGAGGAAGAGGAAGAGGAGGAGAAAGAGGAGAGAGAGAGAGAGAGACTGAAGAAGAAGAAAAATGAAAGGTTCTTCTTTGATTCATTTCGATGGTTCGGGTCACAAGGATTTTGTCGTACATCACCTACTCAGCTTCAATAAACACTCCTGTGGTTGCTATGGAAACCCATCTCTCACTCACACACACACTGCACATCATATATATGAGAGAAAAACGTTTTTAAGTTCAGAAATGTGAACGTCACTCCGTCAGTAATCGTCATGGTGACAGTGGGTGTGTCATGTTTACAGCGCAGGAGACGGCTGATTTTATTAGGCTGATTGATGTCCAACTGTGTGTGTGTGTGTGTGTGTGTGTGTGTGTGTGCGCACATGTCCGTAGGAGTCCCTGGTTGCAACATAAATCAGTTCCTCTTGTGTGAACTCAGAAACACAGACGTTACACACCTGAGTGTGCGTTCACTGTCAACAATCAAAGAACAGTTTGTTTATGTTGATTGTTTACAAACAAACAAACATTTAAATATTGAGCTGAATCACAGGAAACTGACAGAAGAGGCAGGAGAGTGAAGAATCTTTCAGACTCATTCACTGTGAGTCTTCTTTGACATCAGCCTGAGGAGGACGAGGCCGTCGCTCTCCTCAGTGCTTTTTCTGATTGGAAAAACTTTAACGACATCACGTCCAGAAACAAAGTGATTCTTCACATTCACAAAGACGTTAAAGTTATATTCTCTTTGCTGGAGGCGTGTGGTGTTTTAATGAGACGTCAGGCCTGATCCAAAATCAGATACTTTCACACCTGTGATATATTTTACTGTCCATATTTCATATTTCATACTTTTTATGCTCAGTCAAAATGGAGGATGGGGTGATCGTCTGCCTTCTGGGTTATTTATTGTCATTAAAAGGACCCCCCCCCCCCAAAAAAAACACTCAGCTCTTCCTGGAACACGCCTTGTGCTCGTCGGCAGCTCTTCTCTTCCCTCTTACTCCGTCTTTGCCTATTTTTGCCTCGTGTTTTCCAGACCGCAGCCGTTCTCGTCTTACTGTGACCTCAAGCTGAATCACAGCCTAAAAAACACATCTACAGTAACAGAGCGCACTGGCACTGAAGGGGTTAAAGGACCGGGGGTGGAGTGTGGAGGGGAGGAGGGGGTTGGTTTGACCAGGACGACGTCTGGTTCGACTTTCAAGACGAATTCAGAAGAAAAGAAAAAAAAAAACAGCCGAGGGAAAAGTAAAACGCTGCTTCTTCTTTATTGACACGATCAAAGTGAAACGATGCGTTTGAGTCCACGTGAAGCTTAAAGAGTTAACTGAGCTGGATTCTTCATGACCTCTTGTCGCTCTCTTTTTAAAAAGCCCTGATCGGGCGACTTCAAAATATAACTGAACACATCAATAAATTATTGTGGGTTAAATAATTCAACAGAAATACAAAGCTTTAATACTTTATATTCTTTATATAATAACAAGAAGAAGAAGAAGAAGAAGCCTTTTTAGCCTTTTAGCCAAAACCACCCACTGAGCCTGAGGACTGCAAACACAACATGACGACTGAGCCACTGTTGTTGTTGTTGTTGTTTTTCATCAGTGCCAAGTATTGATCTTTTATTGAATCAATTGCAAATACAAATTAAAAAGAAGGTTTTCTCATTAGATAAAACAAACCTGACAAAGTTTTCACTGCAGGACAAGAAGTCGTTATAAAACACATGATCTGACTGTGACTTCAGTAATAACAGTGTGTTTCCCTCCCACAGACTTGATCGAATCACATTTTTATTCATTAACTCACATGCTCTTCTTCAGTTTTGTGTCATTTGATTGATTTTTATCGTATTGGAAACATATGGATTCTCAGTTCTGAAGCCGCTGAACCCCGGCGACCGAGCGACAGCAGAGACAGGTGAGGCGTTAAATCTGATCTCAATCACAATTACAGAGGTGTAATGACTGGGGGCAGATGTGCAGCTGCAGCAGCTCCTGGTCCCAGGGTCAATAAGGTGCTGTACACCTTTAGAGGCTGGGACATGGGGCATCAGGAGGAGAGGTGGAGTCGGTGTGACACAAACACACACACAGGACCAGAGGGTGATAAAACGTCTATCCTCCCACCCACGGCGGGTCCTTCCCTCCATGGATCTAGTGGCATGACAAGTTAAGTGGGGTTTTAACCTGTCATGTCTAATAAAAATCAGCGTCACCCTCCTCGCCCCCCTTCACCCCCTCGGGCTCCGCTGACACACCTGGTCCGATCTGCAACTGGGTCAGCAGCTGTCTGTCTCCCTGCCTGTCTGTCTGTCTGTCTGTCAAAAAAATAAATAAATAAATAAATAAATAAAACATGGCAACTTGAAGCCACCAGCCCTCTGCCCCTGTGGTACAAAGGTCAGGACTCTGCAGGATCAAGGACACGTGACGGGGAAGA
The DNA here is from genome assembly GCA_019059645.1 of Caranx melampygus. Taxonomy (NCBI): domain Eukaryota; kingdom Metazoa; phylum Chordata; class Actinopteri; order Carangiformes; family Carangidae; genus Caranx; species Caranx melampygus. The sequence goes on along the minus strand of JAFELL010001327.1, from coordinate 37,259 downwards.
AGTCGACATCTGTGGTCGTCTGCAGTGGAAACCTGAGCGAGGAGGAGAAGGAGGAGGAGGAGGAGGAGGAGGAAGTCCTGCTCTGTTCTTACTGCAGCCAAACTCACTCACTTTCATTTCACTGATTACTTCCTCTCCTCTGAAGGTGTCACTCAGTCAGTCAATCAGCTGCTGCAGCTTTTGATTGCAAGAAAAAAAAACTCTGAGACTCTCGGTCCTGTGTGACGTACAACTGACAGACACTGAACAAAGAGCTCATTTCCATCCTACAAAAAGAAATATGGCAACTGTAAGGGTTTCTATGGCGACGCCCACAGCAGTAAAGTCACAACATTAGACTGCTGATTTCTGCATTCGTGGGATCAATAGATAGATAAACACTGAGATTTGTTTTACAGGCCAAAGGAGGAGGTAGAGACACACCGTCTCCTGGTTGAGTCTTTAAATCCACAAACACAATGTGGTGTCAGTCAAAGTTGGTTTTTACAAAACACAGCGAGTGTGAAAAAAAAAAAAAAAAAAAAAAAAGATCTCAAGCTGCATGACCGACGCACGATCAATGACAATATACAGCTATTGATTTTCTTAGCTGTTTGAATCACTTTTGGACTAAAAGCTCCAATAGCATTTGGACATTGATTGATCAGTGTTGAAACAAAGCTTCCCCTTCATTCATTCATTCATTCATTCATTCATTCATTCAGTCTCATAATACACATCCTGGTCAATTCACTTCTTTCTGTTAAAGCTCCATACAGTATAAAGGTAGACGTGTGTCTTAAAGCTCCATACAGTATAAAGGTAGACGTCCATGTGTAGTGTGATTATAAAGCAGCTCTAGGTTCTATATTAATACTGTGAAAGTATCAAAGCCTCAGTCCACAGAGAAATGCACACAGCCTGTATTCAGACACTGAGCCTTAAAACCAGCCGTCAGGACTTCCTGTCACTTTGTGATGTCACAACAGAGCAGTCACACCACCACCTGGACCCACCACCATCCAACAACTTGCAGGATTTGGTGTTTTATTCTGAAATCTTCTCTAATTTTTTACTGAATCACTCAGAAAACAGTCAGCCAATCAGAAGAGAGGCTCAGAGCTTCTTCTCTTCTGTGTTTTTCCATGAAGACTTTGTCTACCTCGTGTACTTGATAATTATGGCTTAGATCAACTGGGACCTCGTTACAACTCCTTGATCCCTGATATGATTACCTCAATTAATGTTGAACAAAACTCATTATGTTTTATGGCTCTCCCCCTGTCTCCAGGTAACCTGTGGAGAGTCCTGTGTCGGGAAGGAAACAGATAAGCTGAAGGAGTTGAGTCTTTTTTTTTTTTTAGCACGTATGAGATATGAGCTGTGTAGGATAATGAATAATCTCAGTGGGAAACAGAGGGAGGAGGAGTGAGGGGGAGGATAAACAGGGAGTGAGGTCCTTGATGTTCGGACATGAGGTGATTACCTGACACCACGCTGCATTGTTTCCAGCTCCGATCATGTTCCCACAGACGTGTTCACGCATTTAGCATCACACCTGCAGTTTAAAATCTATGCTGACAGGTGTTTACATGTGACGTTAAGTGAATGATCCCACCAAGAATTACCACCCACTTCTGCAGCCTTACCAGCTTTTGGTTTTACTGAATGTTTTTTGTTTTGGTTCAGGTTCTTATCAACCTCGTCTCCAGCAGCAGCAGCAGCAGCAGCAATGACCAGCAGGCTCTGATAAACCAACTGTATACAACCAGTCCAGCTCCTCGCCTTCAAACCACAACTATGAGATCCTGCATGGCAGCGGGACAAGAGTCCATCCCGTCAGTATCCTTCACAGGAGGGACTACTGGCAGCTATAGCGAATGGTCAGCATGAACTTCCCCTGGCTCCATCATTAGAACCAAAGACGAGTAAATACATTAGAAAACATCTGGTTCTCTAGGTTCGTTGATCACAACCAAAGGAAGCACGCAGGAAGCGTTCGAAGCAGACAGTAACATGGCTGGAGGACACATGATGAAGTCGACCTTGTGACTCAGTGACCATTGTTAGCCTAGCTTTAGCAGCTCCTCCCACTTCATGACCCTCCCCTGATTCCCAGTTGTAAAATAAAGTGACTTGTACTCACTCCCACTGCTTCCTCCTGGCCTGAGGTGTGTTGTGCAGCTTGTGCGCCTGGTGTGCCTTGATGACATCCCGGTGGTCCACCAGTCCTCCCCTCCGCCGGATCAGTGGGACCGTGGGGTCGGTGCTGCTGGTGACCAGGGACATGGAGTTCCTGCCCGAGCGAACCCCGTAGCTGCCCCCTCCGCCGATGAAGGGCACCTCCCTGTACTGTTCCACGCGGACGTCGTACACGGCGTGATAGTAGGTGGGGTTGGGACCCACGCTGCTCCCGCTGATCGGAGGAGGGTGGCAGCGCAGCGGTCGGTGGAGGCCCTGAGATGAGGAGGAGCGGGACGACGTCGGGGGCCACGCCACTGAGCCGCCATGGTCCTGGTAAAGGTGGGACAGCATGGAGCTGCAGGAGGAGGAAGAGAAGGGGAAGATTTAGAAATGTGTTCCTAGAACCACAACCAGTGTTGATCCTGATCATTGTGTGAAGACAACAGAGAGATTAAAGGCAGTGGATGACAGGTTCAACATGGACGCCCTGTCCTGGAGCTCCACCAGACTGAAGTCCAGTCACTGTACTTGTCTTTGTACGTGAGAGGTTCCCCAACCTTCTCCTGACTTTGGCTTTCACACTCTTTCATCCAGTGCCACCACTCCTCCCCCTCCTGCTGCTGCTCCTGCATGTCATAACTACTACAACCGCTTGGAAAACAAAAACAGTGGGTCATAATAAGCTGCTGAACAAACAGCCAGAGTTCATATCAACGAGCTCCAGTTAAAACCGGAGCATTAGCCAACAATGTGGAGGAATGAAACAAACAGTAAACTTCATTAAGTCCGGATAATGAATAATCTTTGCTGACCACAGTGACTTCAGAGGGAGAGTCAGGAGAGAGAGGAGAGGTGTGGAAGAAGAGAAAAGAGTGGAGAACAGAAACAGAGTGAAGGGTTGTTTCTGCTCTTCGATCGACGGCTCTTTTCTCCGTCATCATTTAGTCACTTCTGAAAACTTTCTTTCACTGTAATAACTTATTTCTTTAGTTTGTCTCTCCTGTCGTATCTTGGATAACGTTCATATCCCAAAGACAGTCTTTACACCTTCATATCATCTGTTCAATACCTTAGCTCTGGTACAACAGTCAGCTGCACGCAGAGCTTAAAAAATATGTATTAAAAACAAAAGTGAAAGTTCACTAACTGAGTTTTTGGTGAAAAAGGTGAACAAGGGAGGAGATGATGGAAAGAAAACAGTCTTGAAAACAAGCTGCCAGCAGAGACGCCTCACCTCACTGTAAACTCCACAGTCACACACAGAGTCTGTCGTTTCCTTTATGATGAGGAATCTTTGATCTCTGCTGTGCATCTGCTGCGTGTACGTTCCATGAGTCACTGGAGTGTCTGTGGTGACGAGCGGAGGGTTTGGGTTTTTTTTTGCGATGGCGATGGGTTTGGGCTCGTTGTTGTTGTTTGTCATTGAGAGAGGAGAAGATTGCTGAAATCTGTCTTCGTGTTGCGTTCGCTCTGAACAACCTCCACCAGCGCCGCTGCCTTAACCCCTCAGTGCACAAGTATAAATCCTGCTTAATGCCTCTATTTATGTTCCCAGGGTCTAAAGCCTGGGGAATTATGGTGTTGTTTTCAGCTGGGTGGGGGGGGGGGGGGGCTGTGGTGCATACTGTATATACGGTCTGTATGATAATCAAATACCCTGTGAGCAGGTAAAACAGTGAACTGCCTCATGTCTCTTCTTTTAATTAACCTTTTAACAGCAAGGTGAGGACACACCGTCAGTGTCACTGTCTCCACCGTCAGACAGGTGCATCTGATTTAACTGGACGCTTTATATGATACTTAGACACTGATTTTCACCAGCGTTTCAGAACGACAACATGTCACATGACATCACAAAGTGATAGTTTGCATATCTGACTCATGGCTGTGTGAGGTTTTTGTGTGTTACCTGCAGGGTCTTTGAATAAAAGCCAATATTAGATCAAGTATGCACTTTATTTTGAAATTTTCACCATCAAATAGTCCTTTATTTTGGAGCCATGCATGTGCACGTAGCAACACAGGAGTTCAGCACCTGGGAAAAAAAAGGTTCAGCTCCTGTGCCGGTGCTTCCTGCTGTGTCTCTAAACGCACTGATCTGAGTCTACTGCAGCGGCTTAGACACCAACTACAGACAAACACTTCAAAGACCACAAACGACCACTTCAAACCCGCATGTCAGCAGCAGCTTTCTGACTCAGGTGCTGCAGTTGCTTTCTTCCTGTTCTTGCATCACCTCTGTGACGACAGCTTTTATTCTACAAACTTCAAATCTGTCACCTCATACAGTAAATCTGCCCCAGAGGACCTCCTCCATTTAACAGCCATAGATTTGACCTGCAGTGAACGCCACACAATCAGACACCGACGTGATCTCACCGACACTGCAGGAACAGGAAGTAGAAGCTGAGTGTGTTTATACTCCACAGAAGGCAGCAAGTGTTTCTATACTTCACATCTTGTATAGTTTGCCCTGATGAACATTTTTGCTGATTCAGGTGCAGTTTTCCAGATGTTTCGCTCACAGTCAACTTTATATCTTACAAACACACAAAAGCACGAGGGCGCGGCGTGGAAAGAAAAGAAAAGTTAAGCATAATATAGAGGAAGGGGAGAAGAGGAGGTGGTATTAACAAAGCAGACATTCAATAAAAGAGCAGAGGACAAACAACAATAAGAGAGAAAGAAAAGACGGGTGGATGGGAAGATAAAGGAGAAACACTTAATTAAAACCCTGCAAAGAATAATGACAACATCCCAGCGTTTTAATGTTTTACAGTGTAATTGCAGGGAGGGAAATAAGCTCTTAGGCAGACACACACATGAACACACACACAAATTGTGTGTGTGTGTGTGTGTGTGTGTGTTCGTATTGGAAACAGCATTTTTCCTCACCAGTTATCTGCTGAGAGTGCATTACACATTATTTCTCCCTGACATGGTGTAAAGTGAAAACTAATTCACAGGGACAGGCGCACACACACACAGATTTACGCTCACACACACTGCAGGTACAATGATGAGACATACTGCTATGGTAAGGACTTTGTTGGGTGATTGAGGGTGTGTGTGCATGTGTGTGCATGAGTGTGTGTGTGTGTGTGTGTGTGTGTGTGTGTGTGCGCTGCAGGGCTTGAATAACACAGGTCTGGTTGTGTTAGAGCACACAAACTCAGGACAATGCACATAACACAGAGCAAGGGCAAAGTACAGAAGTAACAAGGACGCCCAGGACTCACGGAGAGGTGGGGAGACGATACGACGGTGGTGGGGGGTGGGGGGGGTGGGGGGGTGGAGAGGATGAGTGACGGATAAAGAGAGAGAGGAGAGGGTGAGTGAGTGAACACATGAGGGACAAAGAGGGATACAGCAAGGAGGAAGGAAGGGGGGGGGGGAGACAGGAAACCAGCATTTACCCCCAAAGGCACAGTGTTATGATGGAGAGTGCACTTTAATAAAAGGTACAGAGGCAGCAAAAGCCGAGCAAAGGATGAGAGAGAAAGAGCGGCAGAGATTAGGGGACATGACAGATGAGTGGAGGAAAGACTAATTGCCAAACGAGAAAGACAGAGCAAATGCAGATGAAGCAAAAATCCTTTCTCGCTTTTCACTCATCGTGTGTCTCTCGCTCTTCTGCCCCTCGGGGGTGTGTGTGTGGGGGGGTTGACGGCGGGAAAGACAAGGAGGTTTCTGCACCTCTGGCTTAACAGGGTAGGGAACTACTACAACAACTCTGCAGGCTGGACGTGTACAGAACAGAACCGTGTCAGAGAGACCGTCACCACCACCGCCACCGCTGCCACCGCTGCCACTGCTGCCACTGCTGCCACTGCTGCCACTGCTGCGAGGTGGAGACGCAACCATCACAACTACAGAGCCTATATAAGTCATCAAGTGCCACATTCAGTAGTAAAAAAAAAAAAGAACCTCAGATTGAACTTTTTGGACCAAACCCAGCGCACCATCCACCCCACACCACACCATCCACACCATCCACACCACACCTACTTGTGAAGCACGGTGGTGGCCACATGATGCTGTGGGGATGTTTCTCTTCAGCAGTGACTGGGGTGGGACTGAAGGGAAAATGGAAGCGGCAAAGAAACCTACAGCCAGATGCTTGAGGAAAACCTGCATGCGTCCCTCTGCTAGACAACAGAAGACGGACAGGTCATTCACCTTCCTACATGACAACGATCCTAAACACACCTCCGCCACAAGAACAATGCCGTGGCTTAAGGACCAAGGCTGAAGTGGGCAAAGAAGAATGGGTCAATATTCCCCAGTCTAGGTTTGGTTTGATGTTGTAAATGTAAATTTGTAAAATAAATAAAGATGGAAAAACTTTATTTTCAGGCTGTATGACAAATGATCTCACTATGTCAAAGGGGTACGATGACTTTCTATAGGTACTGTTCATCCTGAGGGATCAATGATTGGCTAATCAGTCCAATATATCCACATTAACTTCATATCAGTATCAATATATTCACTGAAACATCCAGTAAGATCTCACAACCACCAACAACAGCCTTAACACATCTTATCCACACGCTGACGACATTGATAGATCAGATTAGATCAGATTAGATACTTAATTGATCTCAAGGGACGTTCAAGACAAACAATTAGATATACAGAACATAAGAAACAATAAAACACAGAGGTCAAGTTTGCGCACCCTTTGCAGATGGCTTCCAGGAACATGGTGATCCATCTCCATCTCAAGGACTAAGAATAACTCGGTAAATGAACCAGTTAAATAACAATGAAGATAATCACAGCTTCACACCTTCTGATGCTTCTGGTGCCGTTACATCTTTGTGTTTGTATAAAACCCCAGAAGACTGTGCAAAATTTAAATTCTTCTGTTCTTCACAAAAAGCCGCTCAGAGCTTGACCTTGTGTCTTGGGAGTTTTTGTTTTTTGTTTGTTTTTTAAACAGTTTTCCATTGAAAATACCAGTTTACCAGTATAACACCAGAGCTTAAACACACAGCCTTTACAATCTGCATATATGCACTGTATTCATCCTGCGGGATTGTTATCTGGCCTCTGACGTCAAAGTCTTCCAACATAAGAGCAATAAAAAAAAAAAAAAAACAACAGGAGAGACGAGAAGCCGGATGGAAGTGGTTCAACTGAACATGACTCATGAGCCTGCGTTTGTATTTTAATTCAAAGTCGTTCTTCATTTTGCCCTCTCCCCTACTTAAAAGTAGAAACAGTAGTGTTGTGATCATTAGGATTTGTGTTCCTGTCACTGTGGCGGAGATAAACAACTGAACAGCAGAAGAGGAAGCACGGGTTTGATGCATGTAAGAGGGACAGAAGAGGAAACACAGGGAGCTACGGCTCAAAGTCACAGAGGCAGGAGTGTGATTGGAAGGTCACTGATCTGAATCCCTGGGCAGCACAAGGGAAATTTGGCCGGTGAAAGTAGATGAGTAAAACCTTTTTTTCTACCTTTGAAGCAGTCCTGAGCTGCTACTTGGACCATAATTTCTCCAAATTTACTGCGAAAACCACCGTTTTCATCAATACAGGGGGAAAAAGAGGTGAGAGTGCAGCAGGGCCGGAGCTGACCGGCAAAGTTATGCTGCATGTGTAAGGTCTAGAGAGGATGCTGTAGGCTGCAGTAGTGCATCCAAGTGCATAACAGTGTGTTTGTCAGCCACTGTGATCGTTGTTGTTAGTCCATGAACAGTTTACATGTCATTAATGCTACAAATAGATTAAAAGAAAGAGCATGGATCAGGGTATTCATTGCCTTTAGTTAGTTTTTCATTATCTAAAGCTAGCTAGAGTTGTTTCTTTGCAGATTCGATTCCTGTGACATTTATTTTTTGCCCTTGCAGGATTACAACAGTGCATAGGAATCATGGATTCCTGGTTAAAATCCAAGTTAATTAGACATATTTAACAAGCTCCGTCAGCCGCAGTGCCGACAACAAGGACTGACGTAGCGCCAAGGCCGTGTGGGACGGCCAGGTCACAGACGCTCAACAATGGCCCCCCTCATTTACCCAGCAGCTCACTGTTGGGAAATAAACACATTGCTATTCTCATTCTTTTCCAAGAGACATATGGGTTTATCATGCTGTAGCATTATTTGCCAGTTGCCCACGTTAGCTATAACCTTCAACCTTTTAAAATCGACAGCGACAGAAGTAGAAAGATTTAAACAATGATGCACTTTACACCTCAGCAACAAAACTGCCACATATCATCTAAACCATGCTACACCATCGGCAGCTTGATGTGGAAGTCATCAGTGATTAGTTGGGGCAAAATGAAGTCGTCCCGCCAGAGTAAAGTCCTAACAAGAGGGTAATTTCACACTGAGCGCATGGGTAATTAAATGCCCACACAGCCTGAAAATAAGGCTATAGGGCAGGACAGTAGCTTAATATCATCATTTATCATGTCCCCATACAATGTTAGGATAAAACGCTTATTGAATATATCACAGCATTCAGCAACTCAGCCCTGCACATGGGGATAAAAGTGTTCCTGGTGTCCTGACTGTCTGACTGCTGCTGTTGACCCCTTTCTGCCTGTCAACCACCCCTCCCATTCACACACACACACACACACACACACACACACACACACACACACACACACAAAAACAACTGCGACCTCTCAGGTCACAGCTCTCTCTCCGACTGCTGCATCCATCAAGGAGCAGGTGAATGCTAACAAGCCCGACTGTTTCTCATTTTACAGCAGTTATCAGGCAAACCCGTGCGTTTGGAGGAAGTCTATATGATGTTTTGTTAAAGGTGCCACCTGGGGCCCGAGTCACAGAGACACCTCCACCACCTGGTCTGGTTTTAACTGTCTGATGCAAATCAGACAACTGTACAACTATAAAGACTGACTAATTGTTAATTGGACACCCCCCCCCCACCAGACTGGTAGCTGGTAACTGTAGCTCAGACGTTGAAAAAGACAAAACAGAGAACAACGTCATTTTCTCTCTCATCTCATTCCTTTTCTACCTTTTCTACCGATACAGTTTTCAGAAGTGGAGATTCAACTTTATGCTTATGGAGGTCGTGGCGTGACATGTTTACATCCATGCATTGACCTCAGCAGCATGTCTCATGTCTGCAGAAATGTGCCACATGGAAACACTGAAGAGTAAATGTACTCCGCTAAATGAAGAGTGAGAGTTTCTCTTGGACCATTGAACTGTGAAAAGAGCGGAGTGCATTTATAGCGTCTCTGTTTAATTTGCTTGCTGTACCAGGAAGGTGTTTTATTTTTCAAGACATTTAAACCAAGCACCAACCAAGAGCCCCAAGAGCGAGAAGCTTCCAGCAAAGAAGTTCCAGCTTTGTTGTAAATTCAGAGACCGAACCGTACGATGTCGCCTTTTTTTAGACCAAGTGCGTCATAAGAAAGTGTAAGAAGAAGATCAGCCCACTACCGTGTAGCCGAAAAAAAAAAGCCCCTTTCCAATTAACAAATGGAGATCAAGTGATTTGGCACAGGGGGAAGATAATTAAAGTGTAAACTGTCCCGGTGAGTCATCGCACTACCTCTGGACATGAATAAAATCTGCTGGCAAAATGCTGGGAAGTGATGGCCAAAATTATAGGCCCGGCAGATGAGACGAGACGAGACGAGAAGAGGCGAGGTGTTACCGGAGCTCGTAAATCTACGTTACTGACGGACACGCAGACAAAAATAGATGCAGTGGTGGTGCAGGTACCTCCCTTTGACCAAAATAACAAACACACACAGGCGTACAGTTGCTGTTCGCATCACTGCTCTGCTGAACCCGGCCAGCACTTCACACAGGAACCATTTACTTTGGGGTTCACCCAAGGGTACCTCAACACACACGCACACACTCTGACTCACTCCACACTTTCATCCCAGACTAGACAACAGAAAAAGCCAGAACACAGGACGCATTTGATTTGACTGACATCACGAAGGGGAGGAAAACAGCTGCAGTTGCCGAGAGCCGGATGTAAAACAGAGGAAAACTCAAAAAGCTTAAACAAGATGAAGTTTAAATCAAACAAAAGACACCGACCCACACAGACGGCTAATCACACAGCTCGAGTGTAAACACCTGTGTAGGTGGAGCAGTGCTCAGTGGAGGCTTTAAAAAGATCATTTTACCCAGGTTGAATTGTAAATGAGCTTTAAAATCGTCCTCCTCTCTGGACCAGAGCTTCCCCTCCATTTTCCAGAGGCTCCACTCAAACACTGCTTCCAGGCCACACGATAACAAACAACACGCACGTTAAACTCTCTCACATCCAGATCTTAGTGGAACAAAGTGAAAACACTATTTACCCTCCTGCTCTGCTGGTTTCTGGTCCACAGGCCAAAGAGTGTGAGACCCTCATGGGAGGATTTCAAACCCACCTGTAGGCTACTTCCTGGTTCAGCCATGTTTGAGGAGGAGGAGGGGGGTTGGGGGGTGGGACATAGTAGCCTATTTTTTCTGAGTTTTACTTAAATGTGTGGATACAAGGAAGTTTGATGATCTAATGGTTTATTTTACTTCGTGTCTACACCAAAGTATAGCAGCATTTTGGGGAATGTTTTCTGTTTCTATGTGGTGACCACCCCCGCCCCTCCCTCCCTGTTGGTGGTTTGGTCCTCTCCAGTATAGGGACATAAAGATGTGATCAGCCGGGTGCTGATTGTTGCTGCTGTGCTGTCATTGGCCCTCGACACGTTAATCACTCACAGCTTCGTATCATCAGAAAAAAGCTGTTTGCTGATTTTTATCTCTGCAGGTTTTCAAAGTAAAGGTGGCAGTAAAAGAGTTTCATTATGCTCAATTACTTTCCCCGTGACTTCCCTGGTGCTCCGTAGAGGTGCTAATAGATACACTTTGACATCCTCATGTGGGTTTATGACAGTAACTATGATGACAACACACTGGCAGCAGTTGAGACAGGTTCAAAACATCCACAGGCACTAATGGTGTGTATTAGATGTCCATGAGGACTGAAACAAGCCTCTGAGCTGTGGGATCAGTCGTAACATCATCAGATGTGACGCCAACACTTGATCACCTTCAATCAAATGTGACTGCCACCCCCCCACCCCCATCCATCTACTATCTGTACTACTCTGTACTTGAGTTTGATTCCCACAGCCTTTGACAGCAGCACTGTTTTGCCTCATGCCATTAATAAGGAGTGTACACAGTTTAAAGCTGACAAACAGAGGGGCAGAAGATAAAACACAGAAGAGGGATGGACTGATGGATAAAGGGAAGTGATGCAGCGGCTGCTGGGTAAATGGAGTACTGAGACAGGGAGGGTCAGGAGAGTGATCACCCAGAAGTAACAGGCGAAAGAGTGCAGGCGTGAGATTGCATTTAGTAAACAAGAATAACAACACACACATGCACACGTCTGTCAGAGCGACTCTGGCTCTTTCTGCAACAAACACTGGAGGCTCTGTCTCTACGAAGGTTGCGGCGTGAGGAAAACCTGCTTCCCACCACAGTTCTTTAACCTTTAGATGCGCTGGTGTTACGTCGATGTCAGGGTTTGGGCCGACACGGGGCCAGAATAGTAAGGAACCAGAGAGGAGAGGGGATATTTCTGGCTGAGAGGCACAGTAGTACTTTGAAGAGGTCTGCACATAGATTTTACATAACTCACTCATCCAACAGCAGATTTTGACTCTCGCTGTTGAATGTGGACAATAATAGCCTCAGTGGAAGAAGACCTCGGTGCCTATCACGATTTGGACTCCCATGGAAGAAGAGTTGAGGGATCAGAGAGCTGCTTTTAGCAGCAAGTAGAAGAAGAAGATGTGTTTTGTTGTTTGCGTAGCTCCAGGGTGGAGGCATTGGTTCATTTTGACACCACCTTGTGATTCTTTCATCTGAAATATTGAACTTTGGTTCAGGTTCAATACCAGCCAAGTCTACAAGTGTATTTATTTTTATCTCTGCTTTTCCTTTTAGGTTTTTTATTTCGTCCGAAGCTGTTAGTGAGCTTCGAGTTATCAGAGCTGAGGACAAACCTGAAGGAATATCTTATCTGAAAGTGTCTCAATCCACCGAATGGTAGTCGAAAACCACGGCCTCAGATTTGGAGGCGCTGGCTCGTCACACTCAGCTCCAGACCCGGTCCAAGTACATGGCAGAGGTCGCAGTCTGATGAAGCCAACAGAGCTACACTGTCTGCACAAAGCCAACCGCACACACGTCATCCTCCCCCTGAAAATCACAAACAGAATCAGTGACGGGGGAAAAAACCTGGCAGAGGCCGAGACCAACTGTTTGACTTTCTGCTGAGAATACAGACAGACAACAACATTTTTTTTTCACTCTGGACTTCAGACCTTGTTGTTGTTGTTGTAGGAGGTAGTAGTTGTAGGTAGGCCTTCTCCAAATGCACAGAGGAGATGGGGAGTGGGTGAGCAACGTTTACCCTGTGAAAGGTTGGTCCACACCCAGGTAGGAATCGGGAATCAACCTTACAACGCCTGCTGTGATACCGCAATAATTAGAGCACTTCCTCTGATCCACATTCACAACCCCAGAGGTCTAGGTTTGTCAGCAATGCCCAGAGCCGTCACCATCTCATCCACACCTGGTGCCTTCAGCTGTGGAGCTTTTTGACTACCTCAGCAACCTCTACCAGAGACATGATATGAACCGAGGCCTCAGTCTTTGAGCTCATTGACTGGATTCACCTGACAATACGACCTGGTGCAGCTGAGAACATCCCCAGTCACAGTCAGCATTTCTCTGCCCCAGCTTAACAAAGCCCTTTCTGAGAGTCATGTGACGGTTTGTCAGGACTTCCTCAAAGCCAGCCTCTAACAACCAGCCCTTCTGGCCCTACAGAACACATCTCCTGCTTCTGGAGACCCCCCAGGCCAACCATCTCCAAAAGGCCTCCATCTTCAGCCCCCTCTCAGTCTGAGACCAGGACCAGCATGCAGGATGTCACCCAGATGTCCTCCTCCCCTGACAGCTCTGTAACTCCACGACAACGTCATTGTTTCCTAGATCTGATGATACAACCACAATGTCAATCACTGATCTTAGGGCATATGTAGGTGCTTTTATACATAGTGCACCTACGGACCATTGTAAATTTGAACACGGTGTCTCTTAAGGCCAGTCCATCTCCGTTATTGTCCTTATGAGCAATGAAGCAGCGTCCCAGGACCCCACCCAGAGAACAGAAGATTCTCGATCACACCCCACAGATCAGGGCCTGGTCACATTTCTGGGGTTCTTCAGAGCTCTAGTATTGGATACAGTGGGCTTTTGCCCTTTTATATTTGCATTTCATTGGATTTCACACACAAAACATTCAGCTTGTACTTATCACTGCCGAGACCTTTGCAGGTTGAAGAAGTGTTAATTTAATTTGATGTGTGCAACACGGAGCCAATAAGGAGCGCAAAGGTCTCAGTCTCAGTGGACCACGGTAAATGAACTGCTCCCTGCTCTCCTCCCGCTGTGGGTCCTGTATCAACAGTGATTTAGTGAAGGCAAACAGAGTTATTATTACATTGAGATGAAAACGCTCCGGGGCCTGAGGAGCTCGGCGCTCTGTGCTTCAGTTCAGGCTTATCGGTCTGTCAGTCAGTCAGTCAGTCAGACGTCATCGTGTCATTTGATGATGACCTTTGGGAGGCTCCTAAACTGCTGGCTCATTAGAGACGATAAAAGTACCAGAACTTCTTCTTCACTGTTTGAGATCAAATCACTAGTCTGAGTCCAACTTTTTCGATGTTGATCTTTGCGTCTCAAAAGAAGGAAAAAGTCAAAAAGCTTCTCAAAACCTCACAGACTGAGCTGCTGGTTAGATGATCAATGATTCATCTAATCACCCAGCCAGTATCTCATCATGATGACATCATCACAGGACCAGTCTCAGGTTTAATGTCTGGTCACAAAAAGCTCACTAACATCGTGAAACAGCCATTTTTTCTTCTGTCTCTACATGTCCTGCCCAGTTTGTGTGATCAATCACGCGGAGGTCAAACACGTTGGTTTCCTTAGTGTTTGTCCTCGCGCCCTGTCCTGTCCTGTCCTGTCCTTACCTGCCTGTCAGGTGCTCTGCTGTCCGGCGGGTGCTGCTGAGCCTGCTGCGGGCTCCGGGGACTCCAGACTCGCCCACGGGGTCTCCGTTGACCCCGACCCGCTCACCTGTCGTCGGGCGGAGACGGCTGATGGGAACCGGTCAGCGGCGGCAGGAGGACTGGGAGGACTGGGCGGACTGGGAGGACTGGGAGCAGCAAGGCGGAGGAGACACAGTGAAGTATCCGCCACCGGAGGGAAGGAAAACTCCATGTTTCACATCCAGAACATCCCGACACAGAAAGTGACGAACCGCCAGGTCAGTGAAACGTCATCAGCGTGATGTCAACTCAGGAGTGACCGGCGGTGGCGGTGGGAGGTGTCGACGAGACCGAGCGGTGAACCGAGGGGAGCGGGACACGGTCAGGACACGTTGTCGGTCCGGTCCGGTGTTTGATCTGGAGAGGAGGACTGAGTGTGTGTGAGCTCACTGCTGCTGCTGCTCTCTCTCTCCCTCTCTCCCTTTCTCTCTCTCTCTCTCACTCACTCACTCACTCACATACATACACACACACAAACCTTAACCATCTGAGTTCACACACACATACACACGTCATACACTTTGTTATCTATCAGTCAATCAACCAATCAATCAATCAATCAATCAATCAATCAATCTATCTATCTATCTATCTATCTATCTATCTATCTATCTATCTATCTGTCTGTCTCTCTGTCTGTCTGTCTGTCTATCTGTCTCTCTGTCTGTCTCTCTGTCTGTCTGTCTGTCTCTCTGTCTGTCTCTCTGTCTGTCTGTCTCTCTGTCTCTCTGTCTGTCTCTCTGTCTGTCTGTCTGTCTCTCTGTCTCTCTGTCTGTCTGTCTGTCTCTCTGTCTGTCTCTCTGTCTGTCTGTCTCTCTGTCTGTCTCTCTGTCTGTCTGTCTCTCTCTGATTCCCAGACTTTGTTGGGTTCTTGCTCTAAAAGTTTCTTGAAAATCAATAATCGATGATAAAAGGAACTGATCGATTAATAGTTTCATCTTGTCACTGTGTGACCTCCTGGCAGCAGGTGACAGCACTGAGCAGCTGGAGGATCAATAATTTCACTGACACTTTCAAACTTTTTTACTTTTGTTTTGGACACAAACAGACGCAGGTCAAACTCCCTCTCTGTCTTTCTAGAACTTCATTTGCAACGATTCAGTGTTTGTTTGTTTGTTTGTTTGTTTGTTTGTTTGTTTACAGCCAGAACATGTTGTAAAGAGGTTGAAGTCCCCAACTTAAACCCTGATCAGCCTGTTTCACCTCCGCCATGTATAGCACTGATGTGCACTTACACCGAGGTCTCATATACTGCACCGAAGCTTTAGTGACGTCCTTTTACAAACATGGCGTCACAGGAGGAAGACGACTCTTAGAGACAAAGTAAAGTAACGATGATCAAAAAAAAAATGAATGCAATGATGACCAAGCACGAGAATACAGGTTCTGGTAAGTTGTGGTGGATTCACTGTCCTGTGTCTGTGGTGCATGTACAGGTGTGTGTCTTTAAGAGACACGGAGACATCGTGAGGACGACAGAGAAACATTGAGATCTAGGCTAAAGAAGAAGGACCAATGTCACTTTGTCTCTTCACACCAAGTTGTGATGCAACTGGAAAACTGTAATGTGCATTTCTGCATGTCTTTGCTCTTTGTGTGTTGTAATGTAAATGTGTGTAAGGCTAGGTTAAACCATCCAGGAAATGTATGCAAGTCTTTGGCATGTCCTCAAAAGTGTCCCATGACAGTACATATATATATCCATGTGTGTGTGTGTGTGTGCTGCTGGTTTTCACATCCAATAATAACACCTTACCTCTGAAAATTAAAGGCTGTAGTAGCCACACATCCCTGCTCGCTCTCTCTCATGCACACACACTTCAGGGATTCAGATTTTGCAGAGGTTCGCCACGGTTTAACCTCATTTAAGGACAAAGAAAGCAGCCGGGCTGTTCTACTGCAGAGACTCTGCTGCCGGCTTCAGTAAACATGCACAAACACATGCAGGCAGGCACGCAAGTACACACACACACACACAACTGACACAGGCTGCAGGATTGGGAGGGGGTGGGGGTGGGGGGGGGCACAAGCAGTCAGAGAGTGCAGATTGAATCAAACACAGTAAACACTTCACTTTTTAAGGGCTTTAGCCTGAAGGTTAAACGGATGTGCTGGTGTCTGAGATGTCACTGGTTCCAGTCCCTGGTGTCCTTCTGTTCCTCTGTCATTCCCAGCGGGACGCCACTGTCCCACTCGCTGTTTAAACGAGGCCTGATGGTGAACCGCACTGTCAGTCAACAAACTGGATCAGCAGCTCTGCTTCCCGCTGAGCAAAATAAGCTGTTTATCTGCCCGGTTTCAAAACGTTGTGAAATGAGCTGTTTGTTAAATTTTGCTATTGTGGCGTGTGGAGCCAACATCAGCGTTTACAGCTGTTTACTGATCAGTCCGGAGGGAAAAGCCTGTGAGTTTCATTCCTTTGCTCCCAGACGTTTGTCTCCAGAGGAGGGAAGTAACATTAATGCTAACTCTCATCTCTGTCACGACTTATACTCATGGAGTAAATGTTAAACTACACACTGAACACTCAGCAGCAGAGAAAACCTGCAAACAGTCCCATTAAGCCACGTGTGTGTGTGTGTGTGTGTGTGCATGAACATTAGCTTGCATCTTATTCTTCTGATTAATGCTTTTCAGATTCTTGGTTTTGACCTTTGACCTTTGACCTTTATGAAGTCAGAGAGGTCTGCAACATTTCCAGGTCTGTGTCCATGTGTGAAAACCTCATTATAGATCTTTTTTTGTATGTTCATTGTAAAACGGCCGTGTCATCCTGAGAGAGACGGAGTAGAAAACATCCATGTTTACAACTGATGAGACTTTCAGAGTCGTACATATTGCACCTCGCACTTTATTGCCCTTATTGATTAGGCCAATGTTTGTTTGTTTTTATGCCTTAAACAGGTTTTAATTGTCTTGGTGTCAGGGGTTGCAGTTTAATTGCTGACTCTCAGTATATTGACAATAAAGCTGCTACTGTGATCACGGTGCAGTTACGGCAGGAAGTGATCGTACTTTTACACTCAGAACAGAAACACAAATGAAATGTGATCAGTTACAGTCTCCTCATCTCTGTTTCACCTCTTTCCTGTTATTTTGTGACGCATGCTGCTATTATTCTTAGAATAAACTTGTTAATCCTGTTCTTTAGAAGCCAAACAAAGTGCTATCTGGCTAATGAATGCCTCCTCATGCTCAAAAGACACACATGTGATTATGTCTCTATGGTGACTGGTAGGGCCGTTGCATAGGGGAGAAAGGTGATGACAAATCTCGGAGCCCACAGCCCAGTACGGCCAACAAAAGACAGTACCCTAATCTTTCTGTGACTAAATTATTCTCTATATAAACCATGTTTAAGACAATTCCTGTGTTATGTCTGTGTAATAACCAGGTGTGCGGGCTAAGCCCTAGGCCACACAGTCCTTGGGGCCTTGGGGGGTATGGGGCTGGTCTGAAGGCTCTTTGGATAATGCCACTGGCTTTGGACGAGGAGGCTTGGGTTCAAATTCCACCCCCGAGAGTACTAAGGACCATGTGGCCTTGGGCTCATGATAATACACAGGGGGCCCGCTTCAGTTTTTTTTTCAGGGGGCCCAGAATCCTTAGCAACGGCCCTGGTGACTCATGTGACTACCTCCCAGAGGAGACATCCATTTCTTCCAGTGAGAGTCAGGGGACTTAACGAACACCTTGAAAAGAAGCAGAAGAAAACAGAAGGTGCTCAGTTAGTCGTATAAAATCTACACAAAATGGTTCCTCATTGGTTCGATTCAGAGCCGAGGTGTGGAGCGGTGAGAGGTCAGAGGTCAAGTGAGCTCAATCAAAGCTGCATTTTCAAGAAGTGTAAAGACTGACTTTTTCATTACAGTGTAAGATGAGCATGAATGGGATGAGAGAATGACTCCAGTGGAGTTCTGATGTGTTCATCTGTGAACTGATCCATCTTAAGTTATTCTTCCTGCTGCTTCATTACACACTCATTCATCTGTGATGTCGTTGTGCCCTCTAGTGTCAGAAACAGAGCGAGGCCTGTTTCCCAGTCGTCTCCTGCTGTACATCCAGCTCTCGCTGGGCAGATCCAGATCCAGCAGAGCAGAATATGGAGATCAGATTTAATTAAAATCGCCTCCAGCCCTTCACCCGCTGAACTTTTCAGATCTACATCCAGCAAACTGTGACAGTTTTTAATAATATCCTAATTATGCAGGTCACAGATCAATGCTGGAGATAACTGCTGACAATATCCTCTCCTGTGATGGTGATCAACAACAAACACACCCACATGAGTGTTGGGCCCGGCAGAGTGGGGAAAACCACAAATAAGGGACAAAGGTGTGTGCATGTGCTGGGGGGGGGGTACAGACAGAGGGAGCTGGCAGACTGGGACAGAATCAGCCCAGAGGAGGTTGCTGAAAACGTGGCACAGAGCCAAAGAGCAGAGCCAGGCCGAGAGACGTGAGTTATAGCGGCACTAAATCAGTCTCACATCCAGCTGACTCCCCTGCTCCTTGTCTGTCAGCAGCGCACACACACACACACACACACACATACACACACACACACACACTCAAGCAATTAATGCTGCGAGCATCTGCAGGTGTTGTAAAGGAGAAAGAGCAGTGGCCTTACAGGATAAGAAAGTGGAGAGGATCACAAGTGTGTGTGTGTGTGTGTGTGTGTGTCTGATTACTGGATGTAACAGCTCCTGAACAGAGAGGACGAGGGGAAACCTCTCATCAGATCAGTGTGGTACAGTGGTACAGTGGTTCGCTTGCACCGTTGCCTCACCGTATAAAAGTTCTGGGTTTGATTCCTAGGTGTTCATGTTCTCCTTCTGTTCCTGTGTGGGTTCTCTCCAGGTTCCCCTGCTTCCTCCCTCAGGCCAGAGACGTGTCCATGAGGTTAACTGGTGACTTTAAACGGCCTGTTGTTTGTCTTTATGTGACAGAGCAGAGACATGTCCACGGTGAACCCCGCCCCCCTCGCCCTCTGTCATCTGACATGAGCTCCAGCACTACAGCCCATGGATGGATGGATGGATGGTACTTTCTATTGTTGGAGTTCTGATGTGTTTTTGTTGTTCTTGCTTGTTTTAACAATCAAATCCTGCAAAGTCACATACTGACACTGAATTCTACCGTCACTTTGTCAGATTTATTTGAGCTTTTAGCAAAATATAAGATTCTCCATTGTAATTTCCACTGGACCAGAACTTGATTTAGCTCAATATTAGACCAGTAAACATCGCACCTTGTGGCTGTGACATTAATATTTTCCCCCATAGACAAACAAAAGTGAGCAGCTGCTTTTAAAACTGTACAATTTTATTCACGACGTCCTGCAACACATCGGCCGAACAGTAAAGTTTCAAAGTTTTCATCAACAACCAAAAGTCTTAGAAAAAGGTTAAAAAAAAAAGAGAGCAACAGGAGGAGACAGTGAAAAAACAAACAAACATGTGATCTCCGCCTCCTGACGTGTGTCCGTCCACGCGTCTGTTTTCTCTCTCTGTCACGTTATCTTCCTCTCCGTCTCTGCTTTTCCTCAACAATGGCCGGGGGGGTGGGGGGGTGGTGGTGTCTGATCAGCTGTCTTGTCACCCACCCCAACATCATCCGCAGTTCACTTGCTCTGCCGTGGTTGGCTCAGGGGTTACCATGGCGGCGACATTGGCTGCGGGTTCTGGAGGTAGGACATCACAACAGCCGAGATGGACAGCCTGCAGAGAAGATCAGAAAACATGTAAAAATAAGTTTCCTCTTCTTCACTTTGAGTTGGACGGAAGTCACAGAAAGAAACCCTCATGACATTTTAATGTATTAAATAAGAATCAGAAGAGTGCGAGATTAAAAAAAACCACCCAGGCACAAAATGAGGAGGTAATCACGTCCTTTGATAACATGGCACCTGTGTGTTTTGTTGTCCCACGACCTGGAGTTACTTCTTGTTTGCATTTGTTACAGTCTGTGAGCACCTTTATTTGTAGAGCGACTTTTTAAATTACCTTTTTCATTTATCACCTATGAAGCAAAAACACACACTTCACTTCTCTTAATTATTCAGTGCAATTTTTGCTTATGTTGAGCTGATGATTGATTAGAACTGGAGTAAATTATTAAGGTACATGAAGCCACGGTGTGTTCAGGGGCTCACCTGATAACCTCCACGCCTCTTTCATCCTTGTTTAATAACACAGGGATACTTACATAATACCTCTGCTATTGATAAATGTCCTAAAACTGGCCTTGAACCAGCTTCTGTGCTCATGGCGCCGGTGCATTAAGTTCATCGACTGACATTTGCTGAGCCAAACAATTTTGCGTTGATGTGCATCGGGCTCGTCTTTAATACAACCTCATCTAGACAATGGACCAGGAGGTTTTTCCTCATTGCAAATCTGTCTGCGAGGCCTGGACAAGTGCCCCCCACTGTAGTACTCCTCTATAAGCGAAATGGAAATGCACCACCCTTGGAGGTCACACAGTTAAAAGCTTTTGGACATTAGAGTTGGCTCATCTCGAGTCCCAGTGGCAGACACAAGCGAGGTCTAACCTGCAGGTTTAAAGCTGCATAATTCAGGCTTTAAATGTAAACACAAAGTGCCTCTATTAGAGATCTGAGCTGTGCCATACCCAGACCGCAGTACAGCAGAGGTATGTGGAGTTACTGAGCAATGACTGTGATTAACTACTGAGCATTACACAAACCTACTGAGGGAGTTTAGAAGATTTTTTTGTTCATCGATGTGGACGCCGACTGACCCAACCCTGTCTGGACAACAACGGTGAATATAATCATGCTGTGCAGCTCACACACATGTGATCGTGTACTCACATGAAGCTGCTCATCATCTGTTTGGTGTCCTCGGAGCTTCTGGAGTTTGCAAAGCTGATGAAGGAGCAGTAGACGGCAATCCAGGCACACCATTTTAACTAAAACACACACACACATATACAGAAGTTAGCTGCACAGGCTTGTGGCAGAGCAGAGCGACCTGACTTCATATCACAGGACATTACATTAGATGTTCCTCTTGTTAAAAGACATTTCTCCGGAGACAGAGAGACAAAGTGAATTAGCGATGGGGACAGATGGACACTTAGGAGAAAGCTGGACAACAGGTTAGTTGATGAATGGGACCGAATCGATAAATATATGATTATCTTCAATTTGGTGTTTGTACGCTGGGAAGTACTCCTCACCCACACACAGTTCCCAGCATGGCAACAGCTGTTCCCCAAAGCACAGGGTGGCGCTGAGCCTCGGTCGCATCTGCCTGATTATTGTCTTTTGTTAAAGTCACTTAAACAAATGACGGAGTATCGAACCGGGAGGTCACACTACCCTGCTGCCGCCCCCTCGTTGTTTTGTCCAATGTGCCCTAAGTGCTGAAAGTCAAACAGTGCCCTTCATCTAAAAAGGTGAGTTTACCTTTAATCTTCTAAATGGAGCAGCTGGGCTGGACCATGGTCCACTATTCAGGGGGTAGAGGACAAGAGGTTCAGTGTGTGTGTGTGTGTGTGTGTGTGTGTGTGTGTGTTAGTGTGCACTCCCATATGTCACCTTGAGCATCAGTCCACACATGCTGAAGATCATGCCGAGCAGGTTCATGTAGTCAGGGGTGGGGTCTTCCAGTGTGGGGTTGGTCTCTGTGCTGGGGGGCTTGTATCTGCAACACCAACCAAACAGACCATGTAACAGACTGTCACACAATTCACCCACACGATTCACTGTCATGTCTCATTATGGTCGTTTGTTTTATCCAAAAACCACACACGTGAATCTGCTACGACTTTTTGGGAACCTTTCCAACAGACCAGTCAAGTCTCTCCACGGGAAACTGGGAGGATATAATAATAATAATATCATTACTGATCTGCTCCAGGTTAAATAAACAAACCCTCAGATCAACTCAAGAAATCTGAGAGGAAGTCCTGTGTAACACAGCTCTGCTAATCGACTGTTGTGAAAGAGACGAGGACAAACAGCAGAGAAACACAGGTGGTCAAACCCTCATTCAGTTGCGGAAACAGGGAAACAACGAGTAAATCGGTCCACAATTGACTAAATGTTAATTAACCGCCTTCCTGTGGCAGCATTTCAGAGGTGTGTGACGTTAAATCCTGAAGCTGAATCAGCTAACCGCTAATCGCTTTAGGCTACACTCATGATTAGGGTTAGCTGGTTAGCTAGCGAGCTAGCTCCAAGCTACCGTTAGATACCGTGAGTATCGCGGCGAGCTAATCCCACAGTAACGGTCGATTTTCCGCTCAACACACTCACCTTAAAATCTTATTTTGCCTCCTCGGGTCTGCCATGTTGTTGGAGGACATAATACACCACAGTGTCCTCCGGTTGGGGGTTATTATGAGGGGTTTTAAACACCGGTGACAGACAGACAGCTGACGGGCCTCTTCCTAAAAGGAGACGATGGGGGGCGAGCTACATCCGGTACATTTCAAAATAAAGACCGTACAGTCACACGCAGGTCAAAATGACACAGGAGATGGGCTTTGAGCTTTTATTTTGACACGACTATTTTAACCCAGCGTGCATTGCGCGTACAGGCAAACACCATGGGTGACATGAATGGAAGTTCGTGTTGATGCTGTAAATCAGGAGCTAGATTCATTATAAAAACGTACCATTAATATTCAGATTATCATCCCGTGAATATCAACATGACATTCAGCTGCAACTGAGCTCGTTTCAGGCAAGTTAACTCAGTAAGTGACTTCGTAAAACTAGATAACGTTAGCTAAAGATCAGTTAGCAAGCTGAAGCAAATAACAAGACCAAAATGTTTCCCATAAACTTAAGTTATTACATTAGTTTATTTGATACCTTCCTGTACATCAAGAAACCAAGCTAATGACATGCTTTAGTAGTAGGCTAATATAAACCTAGCTTGTGCTTAATGTGTTTACATAGTTCAAACTATAACTATCACAGTTACCTATAATGAAGAGGAAGCTCTTGTCTGACATGTTTGTGTCTTGTCTTTTTTTATTTTGGTAGGTGAGGTCATGTCGTTTCCTCAGCCCAGACCTCAGGCTCCTCAGCTTCCTCAGCACCTGCTCAGGACCATAGACTGTCAGCAAGGAGCTGTCAGGGCTGTCCGCTTCAACGGTGAGGAACAACCTACAATTAATTGATAAATTAATGTCCATTAGATTAATGTCCAAGATATAAGTTGCTTATTTTAGGCACTGCAGCATCTTTACTGCCTCAGCCTTTGAGCATTGCCCTCTTTTCCCAGTTGGTGCTCCAGCCTTGTGAGGTGTGAATCATCCATAAAAATGCCAATAGTTCATACCTGCTTCTGTCTCTTGCCCCCCCCCCCGCCATGTGTGATCAGCTGATGGGAACTACCTGCTGTCCTGCGGCAGTGACAAAACCCTGAAGCTGTGGAGTGTGGGCAGAGGGACCCTGCTGAAGACATACAGTGGCCACGGATACGAGGTTCTGGATGCTGATGGGTGAGACAGCTGTCACATCTTCCTCCACAGTTTTCCAGCCAGGAGGGTCACCTCACTAACATGGCACCAAAACTGGCACAATGCATGTAGACGTAAACAGACAAAGGAAGAAGTAATGCTGAAACACAATGAGAAGACAGACAGATGGATGAACACAAGCCTGTGGCCCCCAGGCGAAATAACAGTGTCTTTTTCCTCATTGGCTGTTTCCACAGTTCCTATGACAACAGCCAGCTTTGCTCCTGCAGCTCTGACAAGACAGTGATCCTCTGGGACGTCGCCACAGGACAGGTCACACGCAAACTCAGAGGTCACGCCGGGGTCAGTTCTGCAGGCTACGGCTCTGTGTTATCTGATTTCTGTCATTTCCGCTTTGTTTAAAAAGTTGTTCACATGTTGCACCGACAGAGTTTTATGTCACTTGTTTTTCTGTGTCTCCACACTTTTATCTTTTTTATTGTTACAGAAAGTCAACTGTATCCAGTTCAATGAGGAGGCAACTGTCATCTTGTCTGGTGAGTTTTCATTCAAGTAAAATGCAAAAGACGTGATTCAGTGTGTACTGTGTGCAGTATGTGATTTCCTAACACTAACACTGACGGATTGTTAATGTGTGTATATATATCTAATTGTGGTCTATGTGTGTGTGTGTTTTCTGTGCTGTGTGGTCTTGCCTCATCCAGGGTCCATAGATGGGTCCGTTCGATGCTGGGACACCAGGTCCAGGAGATTTGAGCCCATCCAGGTTCTGGACGAGGCTCGGGACAGCATCAGCAGCCTGAAGGTGGTTCAACATGAGCTGCTCACTGGGTGAGACAAGTTCGACTTGTTAGATGTAATAAATGAAGTCAATTCACTGAGGCACAAGAGTCTGACATGTTCCTCTGTTTAGATCGGTGGACGGCAGAGTGAGGCGCTACGACCTGAGGATGGGACAGCTGCACGTGGACTTCATCGGCAGTGAGTGAACGCGTCTCGCATAATCTTTTCAACTGTAAAATCACAAACTTGGGATGGTTAAAAAGCATGTCCCTTTTGACTTGTGTGTGTGTGTTGCAGGTCCAATCACATGTGTGTGTTTCAGTCAGGACGGTCAGTGCACTCTGAGCTCCAGTTTGGACTCAACAGTCAGACTCCTGGATAAGAGCACCGGGGAGATGCTGGGAGAGTGAGTGCTCATTAAAACATGTCTTACAGTATTAGGGACTTTGATCATGTTTTTTTTTGGTTTTATTTTCCATATAAAACATTAAAGTTTGATCAGACATCTCATGTCCTCTTCAGTAAGACATCTTCTCAGCCCTGAAGCTTTGCTCTGCTTGGTTCACTCAGGTACACGGGACACAAGATGAAGGGCTACAAGCTGGACTGCTGTCTCTCCAGTAAAGACACACATGTCCTGAGCTGCTCGGAGGACGGACACGTCTACTGCTGGGACCTGGTGGAGGTAGGCATCCAGTGAAATGTGTTTCCAAAGGGGAATCAACAGGTTTAATGGAGTGTAACAGAAGTATAGACCAAAAGAGGAAGTTTTAAGTCACTGACGGCCTGTGACCTTAGTTTGACCTGTGTGTGTTTGAGGTAATGAGAGAACAGCTTCTGAATGTGATGATGCACTTCCAGGAAATCTATCACTGACTCATGAATGCATCATCTTTGTCCACTGAATTTAATCCAATATGGCTGAACTGAAAACAAACTCCTCTGATGTGCTGTCGTCCTCCAGGGCTCTTTGTCCTTGAAGCTGCCAGTGGGTAAAGCTGTTGTCCAGTCTCTGTCCTTCCACCCCACAGAGACACAGCTCCTCACGGCCATGGAGGGGCGAGTCCAGGTGTGGGGGGCAGAGCCAGAGGAGACGGAGCAGGACGCGACGGCCACATGAAGACAGGAGAGGACTGTTTTCCCTTATTCCAGCAACATAACATTCTGTAAACATCCCAACTTAAAACCTGATCAACCTCATGGTCACACGAAAACAGTAGTGTTCATGAATATGATCTGGATGTGAATCTAGTTTTAGTTAATGAGTCAGACGACTTCGCTCGTACTTCTATGTGTGAAACATTCATATATTTTTGTACAAAACCTTGAATAAAGACTTTGTTTTGCTTTGAAAATTCCACCAATTGATTGATTTTCTCTTCGATCACCAATGAAATTCCCACAAACGCTGATGAGTTCTGTACAAGTTTGTCTTTATTAGGATCTGTACACACAACGAACACAGAGATGAGCATAATACAAAATAAATTAATCTGCATGACAAAAGAAATGACTTCAAATAAATAAATAACTTATCTTACATAAATACATTTCTTTAAACTGTGGATGGACGTTTTTGACAGAGAAGAAGAAGAAGAAGTCTGAACTGTAAAGAGCTTCACTCGGCTGGCGCGGCGTCTCCACGCAGCTGCGTATACATGATATGTTTTATTGTTAAACCTCCAAAGATTTTAAATAAATACACGTCAGCTTATGTACAGAAATACTCAAGTAGGATCATGTCTGTGTTCTGCCTCAATCTCTCATGTATTCATAAAAAAAAAAAAAAAAGTATGTACATTTAAAGAGCTTCTCTGATTCTGTGTCTATTTATAGCCGGTGTTTTCTACAAATCACAGTGTTCTTGAAGTCAGAGGAGCAGCCTGCTTCTGTTTTTAGCTTGACTGCTGTCAGAATAGTTTTTTAAAGCTTACATGAGCCACATGTAATAAAATAGTAATCCTGCGGAGGCCCCGGAGCTCACCAGCAAAACAGGATTGATGAGGTTTTCACCCCAACGCGAAGGGGAAGTTTGATTTTGACAAAGATAACTTCATAAGAAAAGGTTTCAGCTTCCTCAGTGGTTTGTCATGTTGGACTTACACATGTTACAAAAGGATCTGTCAGTAAACCATCCTGCGCTCACACCCTCTTACCTCCCCTGCAGCCCTCTGTCACCCTTCTACCCTCACCCCTCTAACCCACACAGCTGCAGCCGGCGGCCGACAGCTTCTCCACCTTGTGCCAGCGGTGCGAGTTATCGAGGAAGGCCATGTCCTCGTGGTGGGTGGGCCTGCAGCAGGGCGTGTTGTGCTGCAGCTCCCCCGGCACCGGGTGTGGGAGCACCCCGCTGACCAGCAGGTTGGTGAGGGTCAGGTCGTGGTTGGACAGAACCCGGGGACACATCCCGCTGCAGTACTTGAAGAGGACGGTTTCGTCCGAGTCGTAGCCCAGCCCCAGGTCTCGAACCTGCAGGAGGATGGAGCGCAGGCCACACTGGGAGTCGGTCGTCGAGCGACGGGACCGGGCCGGGATCAGGACGACGGGATCGGGTGATGGCCCGACTCCAGAAGCTTCTGTTTGGCTGTCGTCGTCAGCCAGATATCCACCTCTTTTGTCCTCATTCGGAGACGTGTGTGGAGACGTCGTCTCTTGTTTCTGATCTGGAAGAGGCAGAAACAGTCACACATACATCCCATACGCACCAAAACACCAGATACTGATACTCTAAGTAAAAAGTGAATGAAGTTTAAAGTGATAGATATCAAAGACTAGACCCAACATCCAACACATTCGTCTAAAAACCAGCCAAAATAATAATTTTACCTAAAAGGTCATAGGTCGCGACCTTTCTTTCACTTACCAATCAGTGATCGGAGCCAGTGGCCTTCTCCTCTCTGGACACAAAACAGAATGACAGCGAGCTTCAGCAGGGACCTCATCGTTAGAGAGTCTGCTCTTCGTCCGTCGCTCAAAAATGAAGCAGACACGTTGGTGTTTGTACGCCTGCGAGTGTCTGTGGGTGCGAGTGATGCTGAAGATGCAGACGAGTCACGACCTCCAATATATAGCCCTCGGAGATTAAGGGAGGGGGTGAAGGGATGAGACGAGGTGTAGGGGGGAGACAGACACTAACCCGTTACTTGCCAACAGACTATCCCGCTCACCTGAGGCTGACAGGGAGCGTAGGAGGGCAGGCGGGCGCTTGACCCAGAATGTCCTGTTGGGATTATCTAATTGGTGTAAATCACTGTTTATGTTGAGTCTCTCCCAGATGTTTTTCCAGAGGATGTTGGCCCCTGGGCAATATGGATTCCCAGAGGTTTGGGGTTTCTTAAATGCTGCGAAGGAGAGGACAATGATGTCACTTCGATGATGCGAAGAAGTATGCATGATACATGAATCAGTAGATAGGCAGCTGCGGGATCATGAGCCGCCGGTGGGCAAAAGTTTATCAATGCATGAGGAAGAAACGTAAAGGAAGATTTGTAGTGTAGTGTAGTGTGAAAAAAAAAAAAAGTCAGGATGAGTCACTGTGGAATGTCTTAAAATAGGCCCGTGTTGTTTGCGCAGCGTTACGGCGAGGACTGATACAGGAAAACAAAAAAACAAAACATAAACTTTATAAGGTCAAACACAAAAGCAGAAAGGGCCTGTCTCAGCAGACATCCTCGTCGGGTGGCTCGTCTTGAGCTGCGCCATAAATTGAGGGATTTCATCAGCAACGTGGGCTGACATGTAGAATATGTAGAATATGCATTATGTAACGGTTTAGGGCCCAAACAGACAGACAGTCAGTGGAATTTTGGAAAAAAAAAAAAAAAAAGTGCATATTTGGACTGTGCTCCTGCCGTCCAGGTGCAGGTCGGACACCTCAGTGCTCCGCACGCAGCAGCCGACGCTGTTCAGGCTGAGACGACGAAATCAAACACAATCAGTTCATGAGTCGATAAAACAGTCTGAAGTGTATCTCAGCCTTTCTACGTATAGATTTTTTTTAATGTATACTTTTCTTTTTTTCATAGAAAACCTTTTTGCACAGTTTTTCGACAGTAGCTTTTTGTTAACGTTGTTAGCAGCAGCTTCAGATGTGTGTTTGGAAAAAAGGCCTGTTGAAGCAAAGTGTGTGAGGTGTGTTTTAAATGTGTTTGGGAAACACTGGTGTGAATTTTCTTTGCACTAAACTACATATTTAATAATTTTTTAATGAAGCTCTTTAAACCCAGTCACTCAGTGAGTCTGATTCGACCAAATGTAGGTTAAAACACTGATGTTACTTCTTTCGTAGTCCGTTGAGTGGTGAGTTTGCAGTGCATGTGTTGTTTTCTGACCTTGCAGCACTTTTGTATCTTTGCAGATGTTTCCTGGTCGGATTGGTCGACCATGAAATCTTCCATGAAGGTGTTACCAGCTCCATCAGCGTCCACACTGTCCACACTACAGTGTTTGAGTCGTCTCCATCGGTGTCATTGCTGCCACAATGGTCCCAGTCAGTGCCGACCCACGGAGGCCTCCAGGCATCGGGGCCCTGATCACACAGAGATTACAGGTTTCATTCATACCACTACACATGGTCATCTCTCTCTCTCTCGACCCCTGACATGAAGGAGCTGTCAACCTGTGTGTGTCTGTGTGAGTCCTGATCAACACACTCAGCGGGCGATGACACTGACTTTGGATCGGGGGGCTGTGCAGTGGCAAAGAAGAAGGGACTTAAAACAAAGTGAAGATTTTGTGGTTTACAGTCGATGTTATTTGACGACCATGACCCGACATTTGTGACTGTGGATATTTAAATTCAAATAGTTCGTAGAGGGACGACACACATTTGCCAGAGTTTGTCTATTAAACGAAATAAAATGTGATATGAGACGGTGGTTTACAGACGAATACAAGCACGTGGAAGGTGAACGTGGGTAAACAAAGTTAAAGATGTGAGAGCGGAGCAGTTCGTATATCTTGAAATATACGTTACAACGCAGGCAATAAATACAGAAACCAAAACAAAGAGCATTACTTCCACTGCGTTTCTTAATGCCTGACTCCTGGTTTCACTTAGTTATATATAGACAAGGGGAGTGTGTGTCCAATGAGATTTAAGTTTATTTATTGCAGTTAAACAGCCTCATTTCTCATATTATAGCTCTGTTGATATGAATTAGAAAGGAATCATCTCTAGATCTTGAACTAATACGCTTCCACGAAATTTACTGCCAGGAATTTCAATGATCCTTTCAGGGATAAGTTTTAGATGCGCTGCACTAAATAACGTATTCAAATGAAAAATGACCATGTATTTTTAAGGGAGCTCCTCCTCAGTAAAAACCACTCCACTCAATTAGTCTGATTCTAATTTGAGCAAATTTTGGGCTCAAAACACTCGAGTTATTTGTGTTATTATTTCATTCCCACAAAAAACACATAATTATGTAATATACAATGCATTCGGAAAGTATTCAGACCCTTTCGTCTGATTTTAGGTTGCAGCCTTATACATACATTTAATACCTCATAACAATGAAGTGAAAACACGACTTTTGAAACATTCATATAAGGAAAAACTGAAAACAATATATTGATATAAATATTCAGACACTCCGCTGTGAACTTTAGCTCAGGTGGCTTCTGTTTTTATTGATCATCTTTGAGATGTTATTATATCTTTACTGGGACCCATTCGCAAATAGGACCAGGACCAAAATAGGGACCAGTAGCAGTTCTGTTCAACACTTCCAACAACATCTCCTGTATTGACTTCACATCGCTATGAACTGTGGAGCAAAGCCAGTGTCGATACTGACTGAAAGTGAGGGAACATAAACTGACTGATGTGACAATGGGACACTCACACACTTCACATGAACGAGCCTAAGTCATATACAGTCTATGGTCTGTAAGTCTGGACAGGAACTCAGCCATAAACATGATGGACCAGGCCGGGGACACAAGGGCCCAATCCCCTCTCTCTCAGGCCTGATCCTGACTGACGACTTAAAAAATGTCAGCTGTAAGTGAGTGAGTGTGAGACCTGAAAGGGTCCAGATGCTGTAATAGGAATGGGACTGGACCAGGATCAGACCAGGAGCTGAGACCATACTGGAACCGGAATGATGTCCAGAGTCAGAACCATGGGGCTGGGACAGTGCCGGAACTGGGACCGACCAGGTCCACCAGAACCGGAACTGGTACCAGGACCATATGGGAACCTAGACAGTACCGGAACCAGGAGCAGGACCTGTACCAGTACCCGAAACTGAACCAGTACTGGTACCCGAACCAGGACCAGAACCGGGATTGGGACCTGCTGATGAGAACCATCTGATGTGGTTGAAAGTTGCAAACAAATCTGTAAGTGTGATGGTTACCGACTTTCACAAAGTCAGGTGGGACTTTAAGCCTGGACCGGTTTTATTGACTCACTGAAGGTAGAAAAGTAAAACCAGAAAAGCTGACTGAGGCGTGGTTCGGGGGACAACACACTAACTCTGATTACTGTAGCTACTGTCCACTTCGTTGTCCAGCTTCTTGGTGCCACTGCACATGACCCCTCTCCCTTTCTGGACACTTTGTAAGCATGAGTTTGTTGTCAGCGCTCGGCGCTCCTCAGGCAATCGAATCCCTTTCTCACGGACAGCTTCCATTTCCCGGTAGTTTGCACGAAAACAAGGGCATGAAAGGGCAAAGGGCCCTGACACATTCCTTCCACTCTCCAAGAGACAGGAGGACGAGGGCCAAGTGAGAGATGAAAAGACAAGGAGCGGGAAAGCAGAGGAGGTGGTGGGAGAAATACAGTTGGAGATAGAGCGATCCCTTTGGATTACGGCCTGCAGAGCCAGTCTGGAATTCAGCTTTGTCAGGAGACAGGAATGGAAGGAACGTGGCATCAATATCTGCAGAGACAAGAAAAAAAGGAAAAAGAGACAAAGTGTGATACAGTGGTCGAACCTGGACAGATCCAAGCACGCTGCTCAAAACACACCAGTTACAAACGTGTCACCGATGTTAATGACCTTATTGACATGGCAGGCCTTCAAAAGTGGGGCATCTCTTCATACTGTCACTGAGCTCAGAAACCTGTAGATGTTGAACAGATCTCTGCAGGTGAGGTCTGTCCAGTATGACCAGTCGTCCCCTGGTGGTCACTCCGGTGCAGAACCAGAGTTTTGTCACAGTGACCCAGGGTCGTGTGTTGGCATCATCTAGTTCACTTCAGAATAAGGCCTCACGGTGTCGACCTGTGTCTCCATCTCTTCTGCAGAGCTAAAAGCGATACATATCAGACACATGAACCCCCCCCCCCCCCAAAAAAAAAAAATACTGTTGTTCTTATCTCACAACATCCATCATTATTATGCACCATGTAAGGATGTTTTCTTCCCCCCGTCGAAGCGCTTCATGATAAGATGTATAAGTTAAGCAGTTCAGCACAGTCTGACAGACTGCCAAAAAGCTCCAGACCGGCTAAATGTAGCCTGAGTTAAAGCCAAGACTGATACACAGAGGTAAAAATAGATTGGGGGGGGTTAAAAGTATGGAGACGCTGTGAGATTTATAGGTTATAGTATACATGATGGTGCTGCATGAGAGAAAAAAAACACATTACTGAGACAAAAAAAACCAGAGCAAAGCTGAAACAGTGACGCCTGAAAATGGAAACAATCAAAACACAAGTGACAGATGCATCTGTTATTACACTGTACCTGTGTGACTGTGAGCTCTGCAAACAAACCTGACGAATCAAGGGTTTTTAAAACAGGAAGTGATCACAGGACATTACATTTCACATTCAAACTGTATGCATACTGATTGGATGAGGTCTGCTGGGCATTCCTAGGTGAGTGGTCAGACAGTCAGTCCATATAGGGCTCGTCTGAGCCGAGCCAGGCAGGAATGTGAACGTGGGGAGCAGCCTTCCTGTAACTGGAAATATCAGAGAGGATTTAGCCTCGGAATCTGAAGCTCGCACACTGAGCTGCTCCTGTTTACGCCATAAATCTGCCGCTCAGAGCCGAGCTGAGACGGGACGCTCGGCCTAAGAATCGCCTCAGGTTCACTGACAGCACACGCCCATGGTCCTCCTCTGCCTCAGGGGGTGCACGGCAGTGGCATCAGCTGCAGGCACCTGGACCATGACACCCACGCCACCACGCCAACACGGCACAGCATCAGTAAACAGTAGTTGGAAATCTGAACTTTTTTTTTTATCCAAATGTGACATAAAATGGATTTTCACAATAAAACTGTTTAAGAACTTGGTAAAACTTGTGATTTTCAAAATGTGGATTAGAAAGAATGATAAAAAGCTGATTTAAAAAAGCTTATATACTCAATGTAGTCTCATTAGCTTTAACTTAAAATATACATACATTGTATGTGCAAACTTTATTGACAGTGGTTGATTCTGACAACGTCCATGACATGACGGAGGTTTCCACCGATGTGTCATTACAGACTGTCCACTGGTGTTAAGGACGAGGAGGCCATGTTGCAAAGACGTATGTACCTGTGCTCTGCCAGGTGAGCCACCAGGACGCCCATATTTGGGATATAATGATGTAATGAGGTCATGCGGTCCCTTAAAAGTCATTAACATACAAATTATATTAATGCACCAATATATTTATTTTAAACATTATTTTTTATAGTGCAAACTGGAAACAGTGTTAAAAAATATATTTCTTACATGAATGACACAAATCATCTATTGAATGGCTTCAGACAAATAAATTATGTGCCAGAACAAAAAGACAAAGAACAAATGAGGAGGAAGTCAGCTCAGGGTGCAGAGTGGTCGTTCAGGTTCCAGCCCAAACGAACCAATACACGCTTCAAGTGTCCAAAAGTCAAAGCTCAGACTGACAGAGACAGAAAAGTGAAAGCAACAGGTTGGACAGGACGAGCTTTTTATATAGGCTGTGCTTATAATGCTGCTGTGAGTTCCTTCATGAAGCTCTACACCGTCAGAGGTGTAGTCAGGGCGGCAGCGAGTCCCTGAGTGTCCACAGCAGGGCTGCACAGCAAGGACGTGTCCTGCAGGAGGGACACCAGCTCCACGGAGGTGGGTGGCTCGGTCTTCTTCTCTGTCTCAGGTTCTTCAGGTGTCTGGCGCTTTTTGTAGATCACTCTTTTGTGTCACTGTAACCGCTTAACCTGGAGGCAAGGGATCTCTTGGGTTTGGGCTTCTTTAGCTTCCTCCTCTCGGGTCGTGGGCCACGCTGTGACGCTGCAGGCTCTGCTTCATGGCGAAGGTCTTGCCACAGCCTGCGTGGGTGCAGGCGAAGGGCCGCAGCTCCTCGTGGAAGGAGCTGACGGACTCTGCAGGTTGAAGATGGTGGTGAAGGACCTGTCACATCCCTCCCTGGGGCACTTGTAAACAACCCGCATGTCAGAGTGCACGTGCTGGTGCTGCTGCAGGAACCACGAGTCCCTGAACACCTTGTTGCACTGGTCACACTTGAGCACGCGCCTGTGCTGCTCCTTCCTGTGCTTCAGGTGCTCGGTCCACGTCTTTGCCGTGAAGCTACAGCCCTCCTCCTCGCAGGGGTAACCTCTGTGCACCTTCTCGTGTCTCTTCAGCTTGCTGGGAAGGTGAATCGCATCTGGCAGCCTTCAAAGGTGCACTGATAAGGAGGCAGCTGCGTGTGCTGCTCGCACAGGTGAGACTTGAGCTGCTTGTTCTTCCTGAACTCGAGCCCGCAGCCCTCAAACTTGCACACATACTCCGGTGGGGCTCCTCGGAGTGGACGCGGCTCACGTGTCTGGCCCGGTTCGTGTTGGTGGTGAAGGCCTCCGCGCAGCCGTCCACGGTGCACTGAAACGGCCTCGCGCCGCTGTGGCTGAGCTCGTGCCTCGCCAGGTGATAGGGGCTGCTGAAGGACTTGGAGCAGCCGTCGCGCTCACACTTGTGCGGCTTCAGCCCCGTGTGTTTACATAAGTGCGCGTCCAGCTTCCAGTTTGTTATACGCGGCGAGCAGCTGGGAAACGAGCAGATGAAACGTTTGTGCGGCTCCGGTTTCGTTTCCATTTCACCGGCATCGAGAAATTATCGATATAATTAATAAATTTTCCCTCCAAGCTGCGCTCCGACCACGTTTTCTTCCCTCACGCCGACACTTCCCATCAACGTGACCCACTTCCGCAAACCGTCACAGCTACGTCGTCGTTACCATCGGCCCCCTGTGCGTTGTGTTGTTTGTTGTTGGTTCTGCTACAGGAGCTTTGTAAGTATGTTTTTTTAAACATTTGTACCAAAGAAGAAACGTGACAGTTGCGCTGTGGTCGTAGTAACACTAGGGCTTTTACGTACAGACGTCATTCAGTGACGTATCGCTCGTACGTGCATAAAAAGGACGCTAACGGTTCAGGGCGAGCTAGCTGTTGTTGCTATGCTAGCTAAGCTGTAGCCGTGGTGCGTTTCAGTGCCAAAGTCAGTGCAAAAACCCGGACACTTTAACCTGGAGAAGCGTGTCACTCACTTCTGATCCGAAATTAAAGCCACACAGTTAGCATCTGCTAGCTGATTAGCTGGATCATTGTCCTGCTGTAATAAAAGTTTAACCTCAGCCTGTGTTGTTGCTTGTTTACCTTGCAGTGTGTCTGCAGTGTTGTGTTGTTAGCCTAACATTACTGTACTTGATTGAACATCAGCTAAGTGATATATGTTGTTGAACATGTACATTTCCTTAAAACAAAATTGCAGTGAAACATTTCACTAGTTAAAAAGTAAGCTCTTAGATTAAACCCTGTATTTTTGCCTCCAGCTTAGGATCAGCTGCTGTAAGTTGCAATGGGAAGACTAAATAAATGTTAGCTGTCATTAATGTACTTACTTTTTGCTTTATTTTGAAGTACAGTCCTTTTCCAGTGTTAATAACTTCACAGTGTCTTCTTCTCCTCCTCCTCCTCCTCCTCTTCTTCTGTCTTTTATCTGCTGACAAAGGTGTGAATCCACAACAGTGTGGACATTAAGGCGTCACTATGGTAAGCCACGATCTGAACCTACGTCTGTCAAGATACAAA
The DNA here is from genome assembly GCA_019059645.1 of Caranx melampygus. Classification (NCBI taxonomy): domain Eukaryota; kingdom Metazoa; phylum Chordata; class Actinopteri; order Carangiformes; family Carangidae; genus Caranx; species Caranx melampygus. The sequence continues at coordinate 1,704 of JAFELL010001327.1, read as the reverse complement.
CACAAATAGTCCGGTGTTTAAAAATATTAATTGTATACTTTTAACTAATGACAATTACTGTGTTGTTTTCTTGACAGGGAGAGAGAAAAGGAACAAACAAATACTACCCCCCAGATTTTGACCCAGCCAAGGTGTGTATGAACTCACAGCTCATGACTGTTCATCTGTTGAAATCAGATTTGGTGTAAATTTACTGACTTAGATTTCCACTTTTTCTTTTTTGTCTTTTAGCATGGGTCACTCAATGGCTACCATAAAACTCACGCCCTCAGGGAGAGGGCCAGGAAACTGTCCCAGGGCATCTCATCATCAGGTTTGTACACACACACACCACACACACACACACTGAGGTTTGACTGTAGGTTAGAATACGATAGTCGTTTGCAGAACACATACTCACGTTATCAGATATTTTTGATTAATTCGTTTTCTGTCAGACATTTTCAAAAGCAAAACAATGGCGGCGCTAATGGTGTTAAAATACAATGGAATGAGCAGAGCCAGAAAAATGAGTTCATTTTCAGTTTTAATAAAACACATGAACATATAAAATCAGAATTAATCTGTATGATTGGAAGCATAAATATATAAAGCTACACTCTAAAAGCTAAAGATAGACTGTAATGACATTTTGAATCACTCGTTTGTGTCTTTGTAGGTTTGAGATGCCGTACAACATCTGGTGTGACGGCTGCAAAAACCACATCGGCATGGGTACGTGTGCAGAACAACACGGCTCAGTTTGTCAGACTCAGCTCCACAGTGTCTCTCTGTAACCTGATGTTCATACATGTTGCAGGCGTCCGGTACAATGCAGAGAAGAAGAAAGTGGGGGGAACTACTAACCACGCCAATCTACAGGTAAACACACACACACACACACACTGGGTCGACTACTGACGGTGAACATGTACAGTGGGAAAAAAAAAAACCCCATGGGATCACAATGAACGTGTGTTTTTGTCTCACACTCAGGTTCAGGATGAAGTGTCACCTTTGTGTCAACTACATTGAGATGCAGACAGATCCGGCGACCTGCGACTATTGATAGTGAGCGGGGGCGCGCAGGAAAGAGGAGCGCTGGGACATGGCTGGAAAACGAGCAGATCCTCACCACAGGTAACGGATTCAGGTGCTTATCATTCAAGATACAAACATGTGCTCAGTTTATGCCCAGCGCAGTTTGTTGGCGTGAAGAACAACAAAAACAGCTGAGAAATTCAGGTTATATACTTGTGATGCCTCCTTTGGACGCAGAGCGAGAACAGAAGGAGAAGCTGGAGACAGACGCCATGTACAAGTTGGACCACGGTGGGAAAGACAAGGAGAAGCTCAGAAAGGCTCTGCCCTCCCTGTCGGAGATCCAGGACCCCAGTCTGGCTGGAAGGACGACTTCCAGCTCAACAGCACGCTCCGCAAGAAGTTCAGGGTACGTCATTTACCTGTTGTGTTGGTAACGGCTGTGTCACTGCGATACAGAACATCAACAGTTATCAGCACGTGTGTCAGTTTTGTCTGAGACTTTTCTTCCAAACTCCTTCAGTGACAAAATGTAAAATGAGGTATTTGTCCAAAACATAAACTGTCAGGTTAAAGAAAATCAGAAACAGGCAAATGACTCCCAGCAGATGACAGATTCAGATTTCTTTTCTGACAGACGGAGAAGAAGGTTTTGGCTGAGCAGGAAGAGAAGGACAACGCCGT